>CM050165.1:378837942-379318235 GCA_027410445.1 Discoglossus pictus
TGTCCACCTGTGTGCAATCTAAGTGTCACATGATCTGTCATTACATATACACACCTTTTTTAAAAGGCCCCAGAGGCCGCAACACCTAGACAAGAGGAACCACTAACCAAACACTGCCATGAAGACCAAAGAACTCTCCAAACAAGTAAGGGACAATGTTGTTGAGAAGTACAAGTCAGGGTTAGGTTATAAAAAAATATCATAATCTTTGATGATCCCCAGGAGCACCATCAAATCTATCATAACCAAATGGAAAGAACACGGCACAACAGCAAACCTGCCAAGAGACGGACGCCCACCAAAACTCACGGACTGGGCAAGGAGGGCATTATTTAGAGAGGCAGCACAGAGACCATAAGGTAACCCTGGAGGAGCTGCAGAGTTCCACAGCAGAGACTGGAGTATCTGTACATAGGACAACAATAAGTTGTACGGTCCATAGAGTTGGGCTTTATGGCAGAGTGGCCAGAAGAAAGCCATTTCTTTCAGCAAAAAACAAAATGGCATGTTTTGATTTTGTGAAAAGGGATGTGGGAGACTCCCAAAATGTATGGAGGAAGGTGCTCTGGTCTGATGAGACTAAAGTTGAAGTTTTCGGCCATCAAAGAAAATGCTATGTCTGGAGCAAACCCAACACATCACACAAAGAACACCATCCCTGAAACCTGGTGGTGGCAGCATCATGCTGTGGGGATGTTTTTCAGAAGGCCGGGACTTGGAAACTGGTCAGGATTGAGGGAAAGATGGATGGTGCTAAATTCAGGGATATTCTTGAGTAAAACCTGTACCACTCTGTGCGCGATTTGAGGATAGGCCGGAGGTTCACCTTCCAGCAGGACAATGACCCCAAACACACTGCTAAAGCAACACTTGAGTGGTATAAGGGGAAACATGTAAATGTGCTGGAATGGCCTAGTCAAAGCCCAGACTTCAATCCAATAGAAAATCTGTGGTCAGACTTAAAGATTGCTGTTCACAAGCCCATACCATCCAACTTGAAGGAGCTGGAGCAGTTTTGCAAGGTGGAATGGGCAAAAACCCCAGTGGTAAGATGTGGCAAGCTCATAGAGACTTATCCAAAGCGACTTGGAGCTGTCATTGCCGCAAAAGATGGCTCTACAAAGTACTGACTTTAGGGGGTGAATAGTTATGCACATTGACTTTTTCTGTTATTTTGTCCTATTTGTTCTTTGCTTCACAATATCTTCAAAGTTGTGGGCATGTTCTGTAAATTAAATGTTTCAGATCCTCAAACCATCCATGTTAATTCCAGGTTTTGAGGCAACAAAACACGAAAAATTCCAAGGAGGTGAATACTTTTGCAAGGCACTGTAGCTGTCACACTTGGATACTATGAGGGGTTAAACTTGAACCAATAAACAGCAAGTCCTGGGGTGGCCAATAGGCCAAAACATAGAGTCCCAACACCTGGCTCTATAGATGGAAAGTAAAGGAGAAGCAGGGCTGTCATCACAATCTGTATTTAAAACAAATAAATAAAAAACATGAACTCACAGAATCTCTCTAGTGGAAGTCATATTTAATGCCATTTAATGGAGGAAGAATAGCTTTAAAAGGACCACTGTGGTCATTTTTTCTAAAGTGTCTTTTGACGAGCTTTCTAAATACATTTTGCCCATCAAATTAGATTTATTATTAATAAAAAAAAAACTTTATATGCAATTTTTTTTTTACTTGCTGGGATAAATATTTAACTAATTTTGCTAATGAGCTTTGCATTAGACCTAATGGAAATAATGGCAGTTGTAGCTGCCATATTAACACTGTGCAGATAGAAACTTCCTGCCCAGGTAAGATAAAACATTAGAGGCTGTACTATTGTTTTTTTTTTACATTCTAACATTAATTATTCCCAATTTTAAGTGCAGTTCTTCAAAAAAGTATGTTTTAAATATATGACCAGAGTGGTGCTTTAATATCAGTCATTGCAGATACTGAGGCGCGGTGATATATTCTCAGAAAGAGAGGAGAGAAAAACACAAGGGGCAAATATGTCAAAGCTCTACTGTAAAAACATGTTTCGCCATTTCTGGCCAAGTAGATGCAGCATCTGTCTGACCAAAATGTAATACATACAAAGAGAAGTCATATCTTCTGGGAAATGTATTCGTGTATATGTGGAAGAGAAGGGGGAAAAAAAACTACCCAAGTCATAAGGACATTTAGCACAGGGAACATAGTGCAAATAAGGTTGTTGTTGTTGTTTAGTCGTGTCAGACTCTATGCGTGACCCTGTGGACCACAGCACGTCAGGCACATCTGTCAGCCACTGCTCCTCACAGATTCATCAAGCTCATGCTCATTGCTTCAATTAACTCATCTATCCATCTCTGCCTCTGTCGTACCATTTGTGTGTCTTCAATTTTCCCCAATATCAAAGTCTCCTCATGATATGGCCAAAATATTTGGATATTCCTGCAGACTAAGGGACCCAACATCATTCATTCATGGTACTTGTAAGGTACTTATACACATATCTATGGACTGCTCCATCTTGGTCTTGATTCTATTTTGATCTAAATATCTTATTTTGTACTTTCTGTGAATTTATGGAATTTGTTGCAGACTATATATATTTATTTTGTTTCATTGTTCAGTCATTTCCGACTCTCCATGACCTCATGGACTGTAATACACCAGACACATCTTTATGTCCATGGTCATGCTGATTCACTTGGTTTTCATGGCAGAGATACTGGAGTGGGTAGCCAGTTCCTTCTCTAGTGGGCCACAGCATACAGCTCATGGAATTCCTAGGTGATCACCCATCCAAGTACTGACCAGACCCAACAATGCTCGGTGACCTCTTGGTTTCCTGACTGGAATTTAACCCAGGCTGCAGTGGTGAAGGCACCGAATCCTAACCACTGGACCAATTACCATATGTTAAAACTAAGAGACCTACCTGGGTGGAGAGCTTGCATGATAAGGACTAGACCATCTCAAAGCTTGGAATCTTTACTCTTTGATATTTCTGATATAGTTCTTAATTTTTTTTATGTATATATGAGACAATCATAAGGTTGTACATTGTCTCTAACATTTGTGTATTAAAAAAAAAAAATTGCACTTAAGAAAAAAAAATGGAGAATAGGTGATTTATTTATACCACTCATATTTGGCACCGGTATTTCCAGATATTTTTGATGGTAACAAATGTTCACCTGTTATATATATTTATAAAAAAAATACATAACACAATGAATATTAAAAAATCTTACAAAAAGGAACAGTATTATGGTCAGTATCCACAGTGATTTACTTAAGTTAATTAATTATTTCCGTTCATCCAGGATGCATTAATTGACAACTTAGAATTAGTTGTTTTGTTCTCGTGCTGAGAATTCTTTACAACCACCTTATTTACTTCATTGTCCCATCTGTAGCTCTGAACAAATTGATTAATTTCTCTTATGTCCTAATAAAGCACAAATATCTTCTTCCTATTTCACTTCACATTCAACCACTGATGGATTTCCAGTGAATCTCATATTGTGCAATGGCTAAAGTCACTCTTTTGATAAAGGCAAGTTAAAAAAGGACATAAGATAGACCACATAGTCATGGAGTGTTAATGGATCACGGCTTCTTCAAAGGCATGTAATTAAGTAGGTGTATTAGCAGCTTCACATGTAGAGAGTACGGGCATTTAGCATTTCAAAGTTCGGAAAATCATCGCTGTGCTTGGAAATGCTCTCTTGCCAGTTAAAAATGGACTTTGACTGTGCTAAGAATCGTTGTACCAGTTGGAGCAGCGATGTAGGGCCAGCTCCCAGCTGCTCATGGACACGTCATAATCCTTCCCCTTGTTCTGTGGTTCATACAGGACCTCCGTGTGTCTCAGTTTTTTCAGCTCTTCTTTACTTGACCATAAACCTACAAAACAAGGAGGCAAATAGTCAGATCTCAATGCAAATCTAAAACATTATAGCTGGTTGGAATAAAGAAAGCCAACTTCAATAATGCTCGTTCTCAGATCAAGCACTCGGTTTTTGTAATAAAGAAATCCCAGCAAATAACTCTACAAGGATACATTAAATTCCACTGAATAAAACAGATTAAAATAAATATTAAAGAACGTACAAAAGTTGTTGACAAGAAGAGGTCTTGAGTTATAAGAGGCGCGCCCAATGCCCTCTAGGACCGAGTGCCCTCGCCGAACATAACGATGGCCTCGCAGTTTCAAGGTCTTCGAGTTGCGCCACGTCGGAGAAGGGAATTATAGGCCTTCCCTGAAACCGGACGGCACCATCTAGTGGCTATTTGCTGGCACTGCAGCCGTCAGTGCTGACGATTTGTTGCGCATACACAATTACGTTTCCACTTGTGTAAATGTCACTACCACTTGTTACTGATTTCCAGTCACCAATATTTGAAACAGAAGCCTCTAATGTCTATCACTATTCTTTAACTATCCAGTGGTCATCAAATAAGTGTATTCAATGTGTACACATCTGAAAGTTGTGTTCAGTATTTTGCACATTGTCAAGTTTAATTGTTGAAAAGATGATCCAAATGTTCCTTTTGTACCACAATGGTCCTTTAAATTGAGAAATAGTGTGCATAGGTCAAATAGGTCAATTGCCAGACCCTCCTCCAACTTAATTAGTGTGCTCTTTTGAAGAGGGGCATTTTCTTAAAATGAAAAATACAAAAATACTTTTATTTATTAAATTATATACAATGCTACTGTAATGGGGTAGCAGATGTTAGCCAGATTTGTAGTTTGCTTGCTGCCAATAAAGTACTTATTTTTAAAAAGGACCCTTGAATTCCCATATTTAAAGTATGCTCTTTTGTTGATAAACTGTCTTCCATGTCAAGGTATTAAATTGCCTGATCAAGGGCCGCAAACAAACTGCAATTTAAATATTTCTTTACTATTGTAGCTCAATAAAAATGAAAAAGCTGAAGCTCGTTCAGCTCAGTAAGTTTTTACCCAACATTTATAAAAAGGTATTATGCGTAAAGCTTTATTCAGATTTGATTGGAAAGAGAGAACATTCAAAAAGGATTCCCTTTTTATTTAACAATGAGCATATTAGTCCTTAAAAATGTACTTTTGTTTTTCTTAAAATATGACCATATATTAGAAAGATAACCGATGATGGATTTGATCACCTGTAATATCTATGGACTTTAACAAGACCTTCTTTTGCTCTAATTTATAAATAACTGCAATATTTTGAAGGCTATTTTTCTAAGCTTTGTTGATATCTTCCCCATACTTTTCTCAATTTAATAACGGTTACAAAGCTGAAATTGCTGTTTGTAACTTAATGTTACTTTGTGGGTTTTGTGTCTCATTAATAGTTTTTCTTTCATTGACACATAGTTCTCAATTATATATTTCCTTTGTTAAATGTTGTCACGATCTGCTTCTTCAAGGGGGCTTGACATGAACCTAGTTCAAACCTACCCCAATAGAATCGTGTAGTTCCTGTTCTCTGTGGCACAAAAGATGGCTTCTGAAGAGGACAAGGCCCAAAAGGTACTGGCAGAGAATACTGGATACAGGTTATTAGTGACCCATGGCAAGACCACTCCCCAAGTCAAGATACAACACATAGAAATAGTCTCACACCTTGTTTATGTGAAAACTATCTCTCAACCTTTATTGAATGATTAAAACAACATATTTATACTCTCCAATACCACACCCTTGTGTACATTTGTGTATGTGTGATGTCAGCCCATCTGGCTTGCAACCTTGGGCTATCAATGCTCTTGAGATCAAAATTCACCAGATATCTATAGCTGGCTAGTGAACAAACCTTTATGTTAAACTCAAGTGTTTGTTTAGGACTACTTGAAGTACATACATCTGTCTTGACCCAAGGTCTGTATGTGTGAGTGTGCAATGATCTGCAGCTAGCTTCTATGCAGAGCATTTTTACCAATTCCAAATATGTTCTAGATAACATTTTCCCTCTTATAATATATTACGACTAGGATACATAATAACCATGTACAGGCAACATACAACCACACAGTAACACATAATCCCAATGCAACAATGTCATGCTCCCTTGGCCATATTCATAAATTACTGGCAATATGAGTCCTTAAACAATTAAATCATGACAAACCTCTTACTTTGTTACAGTATATATTGCCCCCTTATGGACACAGTGTTGATTTACAAAAGTTACACTTTTTTTCTCAAGTAGGCAAAGTGCTTGACGCACAATGTTAGGCTTTTTATATTCTAAGGAACTTTGGCGCTCATTGCAAGCCTCTCCTCGCGTGTCCTTTGGCTAGTCTCTATATTTTTTTTAAACACTAATTAATGAATTAATTGAATAATAAATTAATATAGTTTACCTTTTTGTAATTAATATATGTAACAATCAATAGCCTGAAAAGGTAACAATCTCTTTTTATTGTCCTGCAGCATATAATGTACATTTGGTCTGTTGCTGGCCTGAGGAGATAGTTTTATGAATGTCCCAACTGTGCATTAGAAATAGGCTGCGTGCGCGAGGGCAAACCGTTGGTTTATTTGTGTAAAGCGCTACTGTAGATGCGTTATGTTAGTGGCAAGTCTAAAATAGCGTAGTTTGTCTATGTGCTACGCGGTTCGCAAGCATTTGTCGTCCTTTGTAATACTGTATTTTGTACCTTGTAGGTTCCTGTGTGAAAGTGGTAGGCGGTTAGCGTTGTTTTGTGCAGTCCAGGGTCGTGTAGCCTAGTTTTGATTTTTTTTGACCGCGAAAATCAACTTAAATTTGCGTTCCAGCTCATTCCTAGGCGCCCTGGCTGTTCCCCCGTGCTGTGTGTGATGTTTTTTTATTTTTTGTGTGTTTCGTGTTTTTTGCTTTCCGCGCTGCGGCCGTTAACTTCCTGCGTCTCATATATGTTTTTTCCTAAGTACCGCGTTCGTCAAGTGCTTGCAGCCAAAGGTGATCCCGTGTTTTCTATGTGTTTGGAGGCTAAGTGCTGCATGTTTCATTGCCTCCACTGCTCGCCTTGCAGGCAATGAGCGCTCATCGCTCAAGTGCTGCGAGTTTTAGTGCTCCCCGTTAACGGCTCGCGATCGCCTAAGTCATACACACCACGCAAAGTGCCTCGTAGTTCAACAATTATGTGATTATATATATATTCTATCGACTTTATATCACGGTAGCCCCTAAGGTCCTTAAAAGGAGAATATAAAATTTATAGATCTTTATTATTACTATATTTTTGGGTGAAATTTACCTTTGAAAGATGCATTTTTTTGCCAAGTAATAAGTTGATTCCAATTTATTTGGAACACCTGAGTTCTATACTCCCTATAGTATTGTCAATACATTATATAGTTTTTATATTATATTTTATTATTATTAGTCCCACCAATATATATATTGTAGACAAATTAATAGGAGATATTCTCTCTCCCTAAATATATGTCCATTGGGTATGAGCAACGTGGCACACCTCTTTTATCCTATGAAGCAATAGGGCTACTAGTCAGAATTAGGGTCTTCCTGCACTAGGTAGAATCCCTGAGGTAGGAGGTATCCCCCGAGATCACAGGGTTCCGGCTAGTCTAACCCAGGTGTGGGGATCTCAAACACATTTATTTCGCCCTTGCTCCAATTATATGGTATATGGACTATAATCATAGTTTTTTGTCTAAGTATATACTGGAGGGTTTTGATATTGAACCTTTTAAATCGCCGCAGTCTATTTTGAGTGTATATTAAAATTTTCAAATCCCCTTCTTTTGAATATATGCATGAAAAAATGCAAACGTTTTTTGCAAAAAATAAAATCACATATATAGTTGTGAGCGTACGAGTTGTTGCTAACGCTGCGGGCTCGCGTAGCGAGCCCGCGGCCCTCGCGAAGCGAGGGCCGCGGGCTCGCTACGCGAGTCGCGGCCCTCGCGTAGCGAGGGCCGCGGCTCGCGCAGCGAGCCGAGGCCCTCGCGAAGCGAGGGCACTGCCCGAGGGTCTCAGTTGCTGCAAGGAGCGCCGAAGGCGAAGCGAGGGCACTGCCCGAGGGTCTCAGTTGCTGCCATGGAGCGCCGAAGGCGCTCCATGCCAGCAACTGAGGACCCTCGCGAAGCGAGGGCCTCAGTTGCTGGCATGGAGCGCCGTAGGCGCTCCATGCCAGCACCTGAGGACCTCGCAAAACGAGGGCCGCAGTTGCTGGCATGGAGCGCCGAAGGCGCTCCTTGCCAGCAACTGCGACCCTCGCAAACTTCACGTCGCAACCCAAACAGTACGACACACACATTACGACACTCGCAAACAACATACGACACACGTTCACACACATTACGGACTCGCAACACTCGGACGCAACTCGCGAACATTACAAAATGTCAAACACAATACATACACACACCACATACATAAAAAACTTACCTACACCAAGAGGGAGCACCCAGCACCTCAAAAATACAACTTACACCTCGATTTTACTTCAAATAAAACAGTTTAGAGACTAAAAAAAAAACGAAGCGAGAGAAAAAATGGCCGCCGAACAAAACGAAAACGAGGCTACAGCACTCTAAACTCGCAAAACACCACAAGAAACTCGCAAAACACCACAAAACACCTACGGATATTCCGATACAAACGTATAACACACATTACTCGCCATTTCTCGCCAATGCGGAAGTACACGACTACGCTAACGGTTTGGGCTCGCGCACGCACAGTGTTACACTGCACACATTCAGCACGCTTACACAGCAGATCCACACCACTAATGCTGCAGCAACATCAAAACACATTCACAGCTCTTCCACACAATGCTTTAAAATAGGTAAAGTATATTCATTTATTAATGTATTATATATTTCATTATTACACACTAAACAGCATTAGCTACCTTACAATTTCATTGCCGTCATTTTTTGACGGGCAATTCGCTAGTAAAAAATAATGTGCTGGGGGTGATTTAGACAACCCCAGCAATTAAGATTTGCATATTAGATATCTCATTTTTAATGAGTTATCTAATATGCAGCATACGCGCATGCCGATTGGCTAAAGGAAGGGAAAGTGACTTCCCACAGCAGGGCAGACTACAAGTGATAACGAAGCATGCCTGATGCAATATATTACTTATGCTAATTTCCCTGGGAATTTAAGGGGGTGTCAACATTGAGAGAAAACAGTTTGCAAAAGCAAGAAATTCAGCAAATGTCAGGCTAACGGTTTTACGGGTTACTTTGGAATTTTTTCATGCAAACATTTTTTTTGCCAAACTAGTTTTAAATCAACAATCTCAGAAACCTTCTGTACTATACATTCACTGTGATGTGACCATTACTGCTAATTAGATTTTATTGCATACATATGTTTTAAGCACTACCACAGTGCATTTATACATTGCAGGTTTGTACCTCTCATTCACTAAAATGTAAATACTACTTCCATTGTTAATAATCCTCTATTCACCTTGCAACTAATAGCTGCATTAATACAATGGCATTCTGTGCCTATGCCAAACTTGTTTTCTGAAGTTTTTTTGGGCACTCACGGTGATGTGAGCATTATTCATAAATGCAGGTTCTATTATGGTTTATATTTTATATGATTGCTGAGCTTTCATGTAGTTTATGTTGCAGTTTATAAGCAGTGTGATAACGCCATCAGGATTAAACCCGATGCACGTTTCATCTGGAGAGTTTGTCCAAACTCATCATATGACAGCATAATAGAACCTGGATTCATATAAGAAGGCACAACGGTGGTATCATTCACATCATAGTGAATGTGAGGTATTAGCCTCTATTATTAGAAAGCATTTATACAAAGAGATAACAACAACTATAATAAACTAGCGACTTGCCCGTCAAAAATGACGGGGCAAAAAAAATGTAAAGCCATGACATTTACACACAATGTTAACAGTTTTGTACTGTGAGGACCTTCAGCACTCATTGCGAGGCTTGCGCTGAGCGCCTTCGGTGCTGATCGCATGCCTCACAATGAGCGCCAAAGGCTCTCCTGTCATGTACTTTTGGCCCTCTGACCACCTTCATGAGTCATGATAAAGAGAGATATATATTTCTATGTATATGTAGTTAAGTAATAATGAATTATTTATTCAATAAATTAATATACTTTAAGTATTTATAATTAATATATGCAGCCATCAATAGGCTGAAGAGCTAACAATCTGTTTGTATTTTCTGACAGCATAGAATATACATTGTGAGTGTTGGTGCCATGCTTATAAAGTGTAATGAATGTTCCAAGTGTGCAGTATAAATAGGCTGCGTGCGCGAGGAAAAGCCGTTGGTTTATTGTATAAAGCGGTATTGTATATTCGTAATGTTATTAATGTGTTACGCGTCTTGTGAGCATTTTCCAGCTTTTGTAATAGTGTATTTTATAGGTCGTAGTGTGATGTGTAAAGTGCTTTGCGTTTGGCAGTGTTTTGCGTGGTTTCGGAGTCGTGAAGCCTCGTTTTAATTTTTTTCGGCGGCCATTTTTTCCTCGCTTAGGCGATTTTTGAGTGGCGAAAATCATCTAAATCGAGTTAAATTCTCGTTCTTCCTCACTCCCAGACGTCCTGGCTGTTGCCCCGTGCTGTCTGTGATGTTTTTGTAATTCTTTTTGGTGTATTTAGTGTGTTTTTATTGTTTTTTCATTTTTGTCCGTTAATCTTGTAATTTTTTGAGTCTCGTATCTTTTTTTTTCTAAGTCCCGCGTCTCGAAAAAAATGTTTCTAAGTCCTGCGTTTGTCAACCACTTGCACGCCAAGGTAATCCCGCGTTTAGGAAGTGTTTTGCGGCTAAGTCCTGCGTGTTTCATTGCCTCTACGTGTTTTTGCTTATAGTTGTGGTGCCTTAACGGTTCGCCTCGCTACGCAAGGCTCGCAGGCGATGAGCGCCATTGGCGCTTATCGGCTAAGTGCTACGCGTTAACTACGAAAAGTGTGACGTCTCGCAGTTTGACAACTATTATATGTGACTAGCGACTTGCCCGTCAAAAAATGACGGCAATAAAATTTTAAGGCAGGTAATGCTGTTTGGTCGAGACATTAATTTTGTTGGTGGTCCGAGATCCTTTGGCGCTCATTGCGAGCCTGGCGCTGAGCCTTCAGGGCTCATTGAGAGGCTGTTGGTTGTAGTATTGTTTTTTCTGATAGGCGCTTTTGGTGTTATTGTTTGGTCAGCGTTGATGTTTTTTTTGCGCTAATTGCAAGGCTTTGTGTGCTATGAGCAGCGTTGGCGCTTGTTGTGAGCCACGCAGTGAATGGCTTTTGTGTTTATTGTGAGTGTTTTTTTTTGTATGCTAATGAAATAATTAATAAATTAATAAATGAATATACTTTATCTATTTTGATGTAATATATGCAGGAAGCATTGTGTTGAAGAGCTGACAATCTGTTTTGATGTTCCTGCAGCATACAATGTCGTTTTGCACTGTTGTGGAGCTGAGGTGTAAGTGTCAGCAAGGTGTGCAGTGTGTAGTGTAAATAGGCTGCGTGCGCGAGAAAAAGCCGTTAGGGTAGCCGTTTACTTTGTGTAAGGTAGTGTTGTAAAATGGCGGGGAATGTGTGTGGTACGCGGCTGTGGATGATGTAGCGTCCTTGCCAAGAGTGTATCTTGTAGCTCGTACGGGTTTTTTGAAAATCTGTATGTGCTTGGTGGTGTTTTGCGTCTTTAGGGTCCTGTAGCCTTGTTTTCGTTTTTTTGGGCGGACATTTTTTCTCTCGCTTAGGGGATTTTCGTGTGTCTAAACTCTGGAATTTGGAGTTAATTGAGGTGTAACTTCACTTGCAGAGGTCCTGGGTGCCCCCCCCTTGCTGTGGGTAATCTTTTTATGTATTTTTTGTGTGTATTTATTGTGTTTTTAATGTTTTCAGGTGCGCGCGGTTCTGCCGTTAAGGTCATATTTTTGCAAGGTCGTAATGTTTTTTTTTTGCAAGTCCCGTGTCTTGTATTTTTTTATGCTAAATCTGTACATTTTCTGTTCTTTGTTCCGCGGTTCGTATTTTTGTATGCAAGTCCGTATATAGTGATTGCATGTTAGATGTATTTTGCTAAAGTGACGCTTGTGTGAGTGTTTGTAACCACGTTTGAGGCGCCATAGAGCCTCCACCTCCGCAAATGCAGCCCTGAGCCTGCGGCTAAATAGCTCTAAAAGCAAAAAAGATTTATGGATAGCGACATAGACTAATAAAGAAAGGCAGATCATAAAGTGCTTCAGTCAAAGTTTAATCTTAAGAAGGTAGCAGAGTTCATAGCGCAGTGAACGTGAGGTATCAGCTAACATGGCTTACATTGAAATAAAGGATTCAAGAATTGTGCGTATATGATCAAAGCTTTGCCTCCGTGAAATATACCAAAATCCTAAGATTGAAGCACTTTGTCTAGTTGAAAAAAAAGATTAACTTTTGTAAACCAACACAGTGTCCATAGGGGGGCAATATACTGTTTTTTACTCCCATAAGAGTGAATGAATATCCTATAGGTCGTCTGAAGATTCTGCGCTACAGTGCACTTACAAAATCCTCATAAGAGATAATGAGCAGGCTTATATTTACTTACAAGGCTCTGAGACTGCTCTCAGGGATAAATCCTTATCTGTAAATTCAACTTACTTAAGTACAGAGAAAAGCCTTACGTGAGACTTAAGCAGCTATAAGTATATCAGTAGGACAAGTATGCATTTTGCAGAACTATAGGCTTAAATGTTATTATATTTAACATCCTTAAGCACAAAATAAGTATTTGTAATGGTCACCACAGACCTATGAAATAATACAAATAAATAAACAATAAATGACCAATACTGCTCACATAATTAAACACTTCCACCCAAGTAATGCCCAACCCCATTAATCTGTGAATCCCTTGTCATTTAATACCACGCTATAAGTAAGAAATAAACACAGAATATTGCAATGTTAATTTAGAATAATAAGATATGGTTACGGATTTTAATTAACTTTACTAGATGTTCCTAAGGGTCCTTATCTAGGATTTTCACTGTTGTTCCTTAACATTACCAGGTTTGCTAAAGGAATCACTGTTTGCTGTGACTCACAACTTCACACATGCATCGGCTCACTTAAGGACCTCTGAAAGCACTTGTAAGCTATTTGTGTCAAAACCCCCTAGGTACGTATCAGTAAAATCTTACGTGAATCTGCCTGTGGAAGTCATGTAATAGCTACTTAAATTTTCCCGTATAAAAACTCTCATAGCTAATTTTCAGCCTTACGTATGTTCCTACGGGAGCAATTTAATCAAGCCCCTAATTGATTAGGAAAATTGAAGTGACTCTTGTATTGCTGTGCTCCCTCCAGCATTGATTGTTTTAGGATTTAAAAGCAAAAGAGTGAGCATGTGATGCATATTCCTGCCTGGGGAGCCATTTGGTTCATGGAGAAAACGGTCTATGTGCAGCAGAAGAGGGACTTCAGAAAATCACTCACTGGCCACCAATACTTTAATTGTGAATGCCGAGGTGTCCAGAGCAAACAAACTTGCTTTAATACATTTATATACCTACCCACTGCCAGACCTGCTAGGAAGGCTGCTCCTAGAGAGGACATATCTGTGTGTTTGGGTTTATCAATCACAGCTCCAAATAGATCTGCCGTCATTTGCATAACAAAGCCGTTGTTACTGACACCTCCATCAGCCCTGTGAGGATGGAAGACAATGTGAGACCACGCACAAAAAGAGATGGCACATGTAAGAGTTTGTTACAGATATCATACTTGCCTGATCTGAGTGATGGGAATATGGGTCTCCCTGAGCACTGTGTCATACAGCTGTTTGTTTCTATAAGTAAAGATATAATATTCAGTATGAAAACCAATGTAGTAATGTGGGGTTTGGCAGGCTCTGACTGATCCTAGATAAATTACATTTTTTAGATAAATTAAAAGCTTTTTGTTAGGACTGATTTTGGGATTCCTCTGAATCAGACAAGGAACCCTGCTATTTTGAAATCTGACACACTGGGGTGCTAATATGCAAGGCTATAAAAATTAACATTATACTTGTTGTGAGGACTGTGACGTGTTGTTTTTGTGGCTAGTGTGGGCCACAATAATGACTGTTGGGGTTACTATATGGTGTTATGTGCACTGTAATAATGTTATCTTACCAGTAAACTAACAGAGATGCACTTTCTGCCATATCGGATAAGTGGGCCAGCAAAGGGTTAAGCCCAAGGTTTCTGCAAGAATTTACATGGCCCCTCAGAGCAGCCAGGCATCCACTCTCTGGCCTCAGATAGGTGAAGCCTATCACTTTATGACTAACCGCAAAACACAGGACTAGGATATGAAGTGACCTGGCTAGATAAACCCCAGGCTCTGGTGTATCTGGCGATGGGAGGGGGGTTTATGGCCTAGTGACGGTGAGGAGGTCACACTAAGAATTCAGACCCCCTCTTTCAGGGAGGGGAATTAGGAAGGAGTATGGGGAAATATTTTTGTGTTTGTGTAAGAAAAATAAAGCTGTCAGTCTGTTTCTACACAAAATCAAGGGGAGTTGCTCATCTGATCTCTCTGCTTCTTTATGAATGATCCGAATTGCTGGGTGCTGAGATGAATATAAAGTCACAACCTGCAGATTGCTCCGGTAAGCAAAGGTAGGGAAATTCAGAGTGTAGTATTAATCAAATACCACAACTGCACTCATGACAAAAACAATTTGTTTAAAGTGAAGCACCCCAAAACTTCAGTGCAGCATCAGTTAAAGATTTAACAATCATGTGGGATAGTAGTTTCTATTTTTTAAAAACTGATAAACGACTAGTGTAACCTGTTATAAATGTGCAACTTCTGGATTCTCAGAAAGGGAGGGATTGAAATACTCTTCAACTGTTAATTAAAATGCATCTCATGAAATCATCAGTCATTTCAAAAAGGAAAATACTTTTTCCAGATGTTTATTTTTTTTTTTTAATTTATGATTTCTATTTAACAGTGGAAAGCAGAAATGGTGACTTCAGGGGTCTGTTGAGGAATACATAAAATAACTGTAAAAGTACATGCATACAAACATAATTATACAAGTGCAAGCAATTTAAGGAATTTAGTGCAGATTAAGGCATGTGAGCCTATCATCACCTGAATGCCACAGACTCCAGGATGGCTCTGACCAGATGGCTTTTACTGGTGGAGGGTTTGAGTCCCATGAATGAGGCACAGGCATATGGATCATTCACTGGAGCCTAAAACAGACACACAGCAATGAGATATAGGACCCCTCCCAAAACTGCTTTTAATAGCAGAGTAATAGAGATACACTTACATACCACAGACTGGCAGCGGAGGGAGAAAACAGACACATTATAACCATGAAATGTATACACAAAGCAGGTCACAGAAAACAAGGTGAGCTCTAGAACATGCAGTGATTTAAAACACAGTATCATTGTACTCCTATATTTAAAATAACTCTATTTTGAAGATAGGCAACGTGTTTTTAAAATAAAAAAAATACAGCCTCTAATTTATTGTCTATTATATACAATTACACAGCTACCATTTTGGTTTCGCAGACCAACTTTATTATTGGGGACAAGACACTGGAAATAGGGCAACCTTTGGGAAACAGTTATCACAACACAGCCTCATTTGAGATTGAATTAAAATAAACTGTAAGGGGCCAACAAAAACTCTTAATTTAAAAAGGACAGATTTTAATGGTCTAAGGGCAGCAATACAATGTATAGACAGGGAAATAAAAAGGAAATAAAAGTAGAAGGAGTAAATGACAACCTATGTGGCTTAATAAGGATTTAAAGATCAAGATACGGAGTAAAAAACAGGCATTTAAATTATACAAACAAGGGGACAGAGACTGCTTTACGTGAGTACAAGGAAATCAACAAGGCTTGCAAAAGCGCGATTAGACTGGCTAAAATAGAAAATGAAAAGTTAGTTGCAAAGGAGAGTAGGACTAACCCTAAAATATTTTTTAAGTATATTAATGCAAAGAAGGCCAGGAAGGAAGCTATATGAACAAGCCGTCTGATAATTAGTGACCAGGAAAAGGCAGATGAGCTAAATAGGTTATTTTGTTCGGTATACACAAGGGAGGTACCAGTGGTTGGGACACTGCAACATAATGGGGCTACACTACCTTCACCAAATAACTGGTGAACGCAGGAAGAAATCCCCCCCAAAACATTTTTTTAATAAACCCCCCAGGTCCTGGTGGAATACATCCAAGGGTACTGAGGGAACTGGGCTCTGTAACAGCAAAACCATTATATTTAAATTTTCAAGATTCACTCAACACAGGGTCGCTACCAGATGCCTGGAGAAAAGCAGAGGTGATACCTATATTAAGGAAGGAAGCAAGAGCAAACCCGGGGAATTATAGACCTGTAAGCCTCACTTCTGTAGTGGGAAAGCTTTTAGAGTTGTCAATAAGGGATAATATACAAGAATATGTCACTTCAAACAGGATTATAAGTAGGAGCCAACATGGCTTTATGATGGATAGGTCATGTCAAACAAATCTAATTAGTTTCTATGAGGAGGTTAGTAGGAATTGGATCAAGGCAACATGGGAGACTATTGTGCAAAGTAAGGGACACAGGAATTGCAGTAAATATATTCACATGGATTTAGAGCTGGCTAAAAGACAGGAAGCAAAGAGTTGTAGTAAATGGAACATACTCAGATTGGACTAACGTGGTAAGTGGGGTTCCTCAGGGCTCAGTATTAGGTCCTCTCCTTTTTAACATATTTATTAACAACTTAGAAGTAGGACTGGAAAGTATTGTCTCCATTTTTGCTGATGTTGTGCAAGGTTATTAAATCTGAAAATGATGTACTTTCCCTCCAAAGTGATTTGCAGAAATTAGAGAAATGGGCAATTAAATGGCGAATACAAATAAATGTAAAGTTATGTATCTAGGAATATAGGAAAATAGCCATGAAATGTATAAACTTAATCTAAGGGTATCAGATATTGAAAGGGATTTTGGGAGTACTTGTGGACAACCACCTAGGTAACAGTTCTCAATGCCAAGCAGCAGCTGCAAAGGCAAATAAAATATTAGCATGTATTAAGAAGGGTATAGAGGCAAGGGAAGCAAATATAATTCTGCCACTATACAAATCCCTAGTATGTCCTCATTTGGAATATGGAGTACAATTTTGGGCACCACTTCACAAAAAGGACATTTTAGAACTGGAAAAAGTACAGTGAAGGACATCTAAACTAATAAGGGGAATGGAGGGGCTAAGTTATGAAGAAACACTAACCAAATTAAACTTATTTTCTCTAGAAAAAAAAGGCATCTACAAGGAGATATGATTACCCTATGTAAATACATCCAGGGTTAATACAAGGCTTTGACAAGGGAGCTTTTTGTGCGAAGAGGTTTTCAACAGACAAGAGGACATCCCTTGAGGTCAGAAGTAAAAATATTCCATCTTAAAGAAAGAAAAGGGTTCTTCGGAGTAAGTGTAGTTAATCTGTGTAATTCTCTACCAAGCGAGGTGGTGACAGCGGATTTGATAGATAACTTTAAAAAGGGATTGGATATATTTTTAAATAAAAAGGGCATTCAGGGTTATCCAGGTTAAGTAGAGAGAGAGAGAGTATTGATTCAAGGAGGAATCTGATCACAAGTATCTTGGGTCAGGAAGGAATTCATATTTAAGACAATTGGCAAAGTTTCACTTTTTTTCTGTTTGCCTTCCTCTGGATCAATTAATCTGCATATTGAATATCAGACGAGATCTTAATAGGTTGAACTTGATGGGCTAAAAGTATTTTTTCAACCTTAATTACTATGTAACTGGAAGTTTCAATCTGCACACTTGATATGTGGCATCTAAATGTGGGAGTGTTTTCAACTAATAGGGAGGGGAGGTAACCAGCTCTGCTAAACTTAGTGTTTCCTTTGTGAACTTTAGTGGCATATGAGCAAGGAGGTGCTGGTTCTGTGTGGCATTTGGATAATCCAGTTCCATGTCTATGAGAGCCTGGGTAGCAAGCAGGGCACGGTTTCTTTGGTGTTGAGCTTACACCAACTCTCTGGGTCTGACCTCCTGGTTTATCACCCATGCCTGGGAATTTAAAAAAATGATAAAAAAAAAACACTGCCACTGGGTACATGGCTCGTAGATCTTAAAATATTTTATGATGCTGCACAAAAATAAACAAACAAGTGTTTAAAAGTGAAAAGAGCTCCTAAAGAGTTTTGTTTTCTCTTATGCATCCATGCTCTGCCAATTTTTAGTGACATGTTGCAACTGGCAACAGTGTTGCCTACCCCTGCATTAGATACTGCTCTATCACATATAATAGTAATTGCGAGTTTGTCGGTAATGCTATGTTAAAAGTCATCGTGAGGCCTGCACGACTTTGCTGCAATGAGGGCCAAAGGCGCTCATCGCAAGGCCCGCCAGACTTTGAAAACGGCTGGCAATTAGAGCTTTTCAAATGTAAAGGGCAGCAACAGAGTTAGTCTAGATAACTTCTCCTTGCCAAGGTACAGAAAGATCTTTGAGAGGTTATTAAAATCATAGCAGGCTGGAGTCAATATTTAGAACAGTATTTTGCAGAAACTCTAATGTACACCATGCTATCACATTCAGCTCATTAAATTGTAATGTGAATTTAAAATAAAATCAGTTGTTTACATGAATAGTTGTATATTATATATTAATATAAAGAACATTAAGTATTATCCATCATATAATATTCAAGAGACGAGCTATAAATAAAATGCGTGGAGATGGTGCAGTAGAGGAAAGAAAGGGTGAGGTACCGTAGTTTATCAGAGTATATTATTCACTTGTCTTCCTGGTCTGTTGCGTTTTAGTGCTCTCAATACAGATTTGGGTAGTATGCTCTAGTGAGGGTCTCTATGTACTATCTGTATTTCTGTTTATCTGGAAAGAGCAGTTGCATCCACACGGGACAATTTAGTGAAAATGAATGTAATGGGTTATGAAGCATGGCTGTTGATTTTTCCATCTCCATGTTTTCTCAGGCTAAGGCTATTATTTGTGTGTGGGTAGGTATTGTGGTTTTGTTCCAACAAGAAGCTGTGACTCTTTGGCCTGCTAAGGTTATCTGGAAAGCCAATGTATTTTTGTTCTAGTGAGATGAGGCGGTTGGCTTGAAAGTAGGAAAATACAGGGTTCTGGGGGATGGGACAGTTAATATAGTCAACTAAATGTTGGCATATTTGGGGCCAGAAGAGGGGATTTTTTTTGTGTTGTTTAGTCGTGTCCGACTCTGTGACCTCATGGACCATAACACACTATGCTGATCCACTTGGCATTCATGGGCTGCCAGTTCCTTCTCCAGTGGGCCACAGCATACAGCTCCTGGCATTCCTAGGTAGTCCAGTACTGACCAGGCCAAACCCTGCATGGCTTCAGGGTAGTGTGACCTCCTGGCTCCCTGACTGGAATCGAACCCAGGTTGCAGCTTGAAAGCCCTGAATCCTAACCACTGGACCACCAGGGAACCTATGAAGGGGGGATATTATAGGGCAATTCCACCAAAGGTGTAAATACATGTTCTTCCCATTCCTCTTTTATCAATTTATCACATATCTCGCCCCTCATTTACCATATAGAAGGGTTTTGGGGTTTCAGTGTTTAGGGTGAGTTTAGAGTATGTGGCCCCTTTGGGAAATGGATTTCTCACACCTGTTCTAGATTATAATGTTTTGTAAGTGACAGGGTTAAAAGATTCAAAGTTTTGTAGGCAGAAGGCGATTTCAGCTGATTCTGAAGTGTTTGGTCTCAGAGGAAACATTTTGGTTAAATGGTAGGGGTGTTCAAGGACAGGGAGATGATGCAAGTTTGAATTAAGTTGGACCGAAATTGAGATGGAGTTTACTATTATAGGGCATTCTGAGTTTGCCAGTGGTTCGTATTCTTGGGGACCCATATACTTTAAGAAAGGTAGGGCCATATTCAAAGTGTACCCATCTTTGGGAAGGCGAATTCTCCATTTTGCTTTGGGTGGTACATGGTTAAAAAAAAAAAAAAAAAGTAATTTCGTAATTGTAGGGCTTTTATGTCAGCTGTCTTATTATATGTAATTTCCGTCACCTTAAGTTTTGATATTACAAAAGATGTTCAAGCAAAACGCATCAAGGTAAAAATAGGTTACTCTGTATACAGTATAAAGTTAGTTACCTGCAAGCCTGTGAATGACGGTACAAAGTAAATCCCTCCACAGTCAGGGACACTTCTAGCCATGTTGTCAGTGTCTGAGACATCTGTGAAAAGATCTGCAAGGACAGATAAGGGTAAGATTATACAGACAAAGAATCCATCTTTATTACATCTTCTAGCTGTAAGCAGTACACACATCTCACTCTAGTTTAAAGCCAATACTTGGCCTGTACAATCTGTAAACTAAACTCATGATTATATGGTAATAGATTCTTTAGCAATATATTTGAAACATAGTATGCCCTCTAAACTCCTCTGAAACACTATCTCCAAGCTCATTCTCTTAATTAAAAAATATCCAAATCAATGAAAGGCTCTCGTCAGATTTCTTCTCACTAATATGTACATAATATTAAATATCCACTGTAATGCCCCAACAACATTAGCTAGACGTTTTAGTTAAGTTTGGATCATTACTAAAAAAAAGTTTGTATGTAATGATATAAAAAATAAAATTTCACTCAGATGCCCTTGATGTCTACCAGCATACGGTCAAAGGAGGTAGATAGCTTTGTCTTGCAGGTTGCTGCTGTGTTTTGACCCGCAAAGTGTACAAACACAACTATTTCTACTGGCTGCAGCCCTGTTGTTCTAAAGACATTTCCACTGGCAGCTCACATGCAGACCGATATGATATTTAAAATTGTTTAATTATTTTTACTATAAATTATTAAAGAGGAATTTGATTAATGATGCATTATTAGAATAATTAGCTTTTCTTGCTAGTTCATTACAGTAATACTTTAACAAAATATAAACAGAACATTGATACGTTTATTTTTATAAAACAAAAATACTCAAGAGATTCCCAGTATCTGTCCCCTTTCTGTTCTCTCTGAGTGATGGCATGTTGTACAACTGTGACTTAAACGTAGCCAAAAGACAGAGAAGCAATAACCTAAAGTGTAGTATCTGAAAGGGCAGGCAGAGGGTGGCATCTGTTAAGCAGGAGGAGGGAAACCTTAGTCTGGCCAGGGGCCGAGTAGGCACAATTGCCCATGGGAAAAATGCAGACTTCTACCAGAATAGAACAATCAACAATACCTATTCTAGCACTCTAGGCCCTCCCGGCCATGACCTTTTGGTTCATGGGAGATCTCCTACTTTTTGCACAGCCCACAGCCTTCTGGTTGGGGAGCACGCTTCACTTGCACAAAGGGCCTGGGAGGTCAGTGACAGTGGCCTCCCAGGCTGCAATGACACAGATTATTTGACACAGGCACGGACTATGATTTTTGCTATGGGCACTTTTTGATTTGGATCACTCCCTCTTCTACATGCTATAGAGGCTGGTAGGGATCCTGCAGCATTTGGACCAGGTTTCCTTTGAGTTTTAGTCCTAGCCCCCGGGCCAAAGACACAGATGAAGAATCTCTCTTCTTGGGATAGGACAAAGAGTCCTATTAACCCTTCTCCCTTTGTACCTTCTTATCGGGACATTGGGGAGGACACAGTCAAAGGGGTCCCTATGCCCTCAGGTTATAAATAATAAATCTGTCACTTAAGGCCATGCTCATAGAGGAGTAGATTCACATTATCATGCAGCAGCAGGCAGAGACATTCGGTTTGAGTCTGTTTGCTAGCAGCATTGCACTGGCATTGTTAAGCCCCAACCTTGGTCTTAGATCACGGATGTGAAACATGGTAGCACTGATGACAGTAAACATGAAGAAAGGGTTGTTCTAGAAGTATATGCTGCTCTGGGGCTTTTTAAAGTTAGAAGAGCGTCAATTGTATATAACAATTACAATGAGGAGGATAACATTAACATTTAAAACATTTATTGAAACCTTTTTTTAAATGTTTCATCTAACCACTCCTACCCCCGAAATAAAGTTGAAAAATAATGCACATATACTGATTAAACTGTATTATAATTGGGTCAGAAACAAATTTTTCCCCACAATGCATATTCTGCATTATCTATATCCTATAATGTAGTTTCCAAAATGTCATATGCAAATAAAAAATGTCTTCACTTACTCAGTTCCTGTGCCCATTTTATGGCAGTGCCTGTGTCAGAGGCATTACCTTCTGCCAAACACACCATCTCATCACCAATCTTCCATCCAATCAGAGGATACAGACCTGGCAGAGAAACAAAATAGGGGCTTATGATGAATGGATGTACACTATTCATTTGCTATATCAAATGCAAAATTCTGATGGTCAAACAAAATGTGCACACGTCAGCAGCCCTCATGACACACCATTTACTTAAAACAGCACTGAAAAGAAAAACATACATCTATATACAGTATGAATACCTCCTGTCCAAACCTGCTTAGCAATATAGTGATTTGCTGAACTATTACCATCACTGGATGATCAGTGGGCTGAATAAAAACTCTTAAAATGGGCACAAGTGGTAAGTTTATCAATTTCCATACAGAAGTGGTACTTAACGGCCAGTCCTAGGACCAGCTCTGGCCCCAAAGACCTAATATGCATGTCCTTAAAGATGAAGAAAGCCCATCACTTTATACATACAATAACCATTAGTGACAGTTATAATTATAGTATAATGTATAAATAGTTAGACTGTACTCTATTGAAATCTGTGCTAAGCTAGATGAAAATTCAGTAAGTCACATGAAGTATCAGCTTGTTAAAGGTGTCCAGGGCTGGCCCACATGAAAATAGTAGGTTGACCAGCCGGTCCCCAGACCCCCCCCCCCCAAAAAAAAAAAAGAAGGACCACTGCTTTAGATACAGGTTACATTATGTTAATGAACTTAAAATGGAAAACAACTTGAATTTGTATAGCTTCTGAAGTCAGTTTTAAACATCTGTTGTGTAAAACGGACTTCAGAAGCTATACAAATATAGAATAAAAGCCTGAGTTTCTAGTAATAAAAAAAAAAAAAAAAAAAAAGGATGAGCAACAGACTTAATCTTACCTGCTATAGAGGTATGCAGAGTATTGCCTGTGTTAATAGCCATGAATGTCCCAGTCCCCATTGTTAACTTAACATTCCCCACATCAAAACTGCACTGACCAAACATGGCCGCTTGCTGGTCTGCAACCTACAGAGAGAGATGAAGCGGTTAGACACGTATCTGTTGAAGAGAGACTGGACTCCCAAATTATCTGTCAAGCATTTCAAATTTAATATTCTATGAGCTGAAATTTAGAAAATGAACATGAACATTTTATTTTAAATTACTACGTGACCCTCTAGTGCTGACCTGGGTTGGGGGTCTGCAAACTTGTTATATTTAAAGAGTGAAACTGTTAAATATTAGAGCATGAGATCAGCAAACATGATAATGGGTGTCACTGAAAATATATACATTAAAGTGACACAGAAAAGGTCAGTTATTGCAGAAATGAAAAGAACACAAGTTAAAAAATCCAGGTGTGGTTGTTTTTTCAAGTCACGATGAGGCTGGTAGTGAAGTGCTAAGTAATACTGTGGTAGGTAAGTATTGGGAAATGTACATTATGCTGATTAATTACCATCACTTTGAATGCTCATATGCGCAAGCAAAAACTCTGCAATTGTCATTCCATTTAACGGATGAATGAAAAGGCATAATAATGATAGTAGTTTTTTTTTTTGTTAAAGGTTTATACACAATTAAAAAATGAGTAATTACTGCCATAACATTTTTTAACTGATGTAGTCAGTTTAGCTTTAATTGTGAAAGTCATTTTGTCTTTGGAAAAGTATTAGAAACCTGGGAGGAACAATGGACACAGAATAGATCTGTATACACTCCTGTTAAAAAAATCCTCTTCAAATTGTCCGATGACAAGAAAATCAGTGAGCAAGGCCCTATAGGTTAACCCTCAGACTAAGCACTGACAATTATAGATGCCACATTTTCATTGAGAAAATCTGTATTCAAAGGCTTCCCCAGCTCGGGAAGTTGATCTGCTGGAATCAAAATGGTACATTCCACAGAAGCATAATTGCATATAAGTGGAGACTGATCTTTTTTTTTTTACTTTTAACCCCCCCCCCAAAAAAAAAACGTGTTGCATAGGTGTATTGTAGTTCTTTAAAACAGTCAATTTTAAAATATATGACCACAGTGATCATTTAAATGGATGATAGCAATTGTTGACCGCAGGGTACCTTTAATATGTGACAACATTGTATGATATTGTGGTATTGATTTAAGTTATGACTGGGCTGTGAAATCACTGAGACCAAGAAAGTAAGAATACGTTTTATACTCACCAATGCTCTGATAGGTATCGGAGCTCCAAATATACTGGAATCCACAATACCGAAGTTGTGGCTGTAGAGAAGAACATGAGAATGTAATCACATTGGGGAAAGGTTGGGTGCAACATTAAAGGGACACTGAAGTAATCTTATGTGATCTTCACCACCAGATAGCATTTTTTTCACAGGCTTCCACTTCCTTTCTGTACTCTTTCCCGCTCTAAAATGTCCTTTTTATGAAGTGGTGCCCAAAATTATACTCCATAGTCCAAATGAGGGCGTACTAGAGATTTGTATAGTGGCAGAATTATATTTGCTTCCCTTGCTTCTATACCCTTCTTAATACATGCTAATATTTGACTTGCCTTTGCAGATGCTGCTTGGCATTGAGCACTGTTACCTAGGTGGTTGTCCACAAGCACTCCCAAATCCCTTTCAATATCTGATAGTCCTAGATGTGCTCCATTAAGATTATAAATTGCACAACTTTACATTTATTTGTATTAAATCTCTTCTGCCATTTATTCGCCATCCCTCTAATTTATGCAAATCCCTTTGGAGGGAAAGTACATCATTATCTGATTTAATTACCTCGCACAAACTACTAGAGCCCTATTAAATTTGCCAAATCTCATTTCCAGAAGCCTATAAAGGAGCCCGCAAAAGTTACAGCTATTAAATTGTCCTCTTTCAGCTACCCGCAAACGATCTGCGGGTTAAAGGTAGAAAAACCCTACGGGACGTCAAAATCTGAACTCCAACCCTGCTAAGCCTTTGATCTTTCAATCCCGTAAATGTTACAATCACAAATCACTATTAAATTGCTACAAGTTCTCAAGCCCGCAACTGTTTTCACACCCGTAAATGGCAAATGTAGCCAAAAATCCTACTGGTACTAGAGAGGACCTGCAAGGGGGTTAAACTCCTGTCCGTAGCACTGTAAAAGCAAATAAAAACTAACAACACAAAATTCTCAAGCTCACAAATCTGCAATCATTTTTTTTTATATGTTTAATTTCTGTGTTGTATTGATCCCGGCAAACAATGTGTATATTATATTTATGATTTTTATTTTATTATTTCATTATTTCTGGAATGCGGGTCCGATCACAACTCAGACTTCAAAACCGCAAGTGATTGAAATGTAACCTCCATGTTTTAGTAACATAATGACAGTCTCTTTTACTATTGCCTCCATCTAAACCTGTAACTACGGGTTTGAATAATTTGCTACGTGCCGAAGCATGGTTTACGGATTTGGATTCAGGCTTTTCTTATTTCATTGCTCTGTAACTCCAAATTTCAATAGGGGCCCTAGTATAGTATATTTCATAGACATATTTAGGTTTATACTGTCCTAGGCCAGAGGTAGGCAAGTTCGTTCCTGGAAAGACGCACACAGGCCTGAATTTAAGGATTTTTTCTGTGCACAGGTGAGTCAATCAGGATGAGTAATGAAGCGATAGTCTCTCGTGCACATAGCTTGGATATCCTAAAAAAATCCTGACCTTTGTGTGGCTCTCCAGGATCGACCTTTCCTACTCCTGCACCAAGACCTATCCGATTGCTTGCCCCCTAACATACTTGCAGCTCCTCATTTCCCCTTTCTATATATTAAAAGATATGTTTGTGAATTTATGTATATATATATATATATATATATATATATATATATATATATATATATATATATATATATATATGTCAAGTACTCTTCTAGAACGAAATATTGCTGCACAGACACATTAATGCATATATTTCAATGTAGAACATTGTATCTTCACACATCCTGCTGCCCCGTGAAAATGTGCTGTCCTAGGCCTGGGCCTCGTGGGCCTAAGCAGAAACACCACCCTGGTGTATTCAACACAAACCAAACAGTCAGTCCCAGTACTACAGACTGAAACAAAGTATCAGACAAGTCTCAGACAAATATAGTTTTTCTGTAACTGCTGGTATTGTAACAAAATGTATCAACTGCAGGCAAACAAATTGAAAAGTTAGAAAGTTTGAAAGAAAAAAATGGGTGTATATAAAGTCAGCAGCATGAACCCAGCAACAAAAACTGGACTGTGACTTGCAGGTAGAAGTTGCCTTTAAACACAGAGAGTGTATCAGTCATGGTGGTGACTAAGTGCCGGGTTTGTGTTAAATACACCGTACATGATTAGAGTGATTTACTTGACTAAGGCGTAGCACAACTATTGCTTTGTTCGTCTTTTTTTGTGCGGGTCACTTTTTTATTACTATGATAACGAATAAAGAATATATATTTTTTCTCTCAGTCAGCTTTATTAAGCAGAGGCAACTTTAAAACAACAAGATTAATCATACAAAAGTTGTACAAATTGAGGTAGATAGCAAACATATTTGTACATGTCAGTCCATTATAGAGAATGTGGATTGTCAATAGAAAAAAAATCAATCTTGCTACCTATCTAAATTTTCTATAATTGTGACTGAATAAAGAATAATTGTAATGTTGTGCTCCATTAAATTTTATTGGAGGTTTTCCTCTTTTTTGTGTGTGGTACACAAAAATACCCAACAGTCTGATCCAAAATTATGGTATAGTTTGAAATGCCAGGATTTAGTTTTTCAGGCACAAGAGAAGGTGAACGTCTACAGGTTAACTTTCTTAAAAGAGCCAAATAATGCTCTAATTATCACTCAAATTGCCCCAGTCAACCAAAATTATATACCATTATAAATTATTGTGATAGAGGTAACCCAACCAAACACACACAAGATTATTAAAAGGAGAGTTATAAATATAAAATTATGCGAGTTCAAAATCATCACTGTCATGATTTCATTGTTTAAGGACTCATATTGCCAGTAATTTATGAATATGGCGATGTATGTACTTCAAGTAGTCCTAAGCAAACACTTGAGTTTAACATAAAGGTTTGTTCTCTAGCCAGCTATAGATATCTGGTGAATTTGATCTCAAGAGCTTTGATAGCCCAGGGTTGCAAGCCAGATGGGCTGACATGACACATACACAAATGTACACAAGTGTGTGGTATTGGAGAGTATAAATATGTTGTTTTGATCATTCAATAAAAGTTGAGAGATAGTTTTCACAAATTCACAGTGTGAGACTATTTCTGTGTGTTGTATCCTGACTTGGGGAGTGGTCATGCCATGGGCCACTAATAACCTGTATTCTCTGTCTGTACCTCTTCAGATGCCATCTTTTGTGCCACAGAGAACAGGAACTACACAATTCTGCTGGGGTAGGTTTGAACTAGGTTCATATCAAGCCCCCTAGAAGAAGCAGATCGTGACAAACACGACACACCAATGCTTGTGTGCATCCACATCTGTGTAATTTACTACCCATTTGGAGTTCACTTTTTAATATATATAAAACTATGTATGAAACTCTGAAAATATTTGAGTGTTAAAGCTTTTTTCACCCATAGGGCTCTTTTTAAGAAATGCACATTTTCAGTTTCTTTACATGCTAGTTCTCTAATACTAATTCAGTTTGGCTCTTTATTTTAAAAATTATAATAAACTCTGACTTGAGATCACCCAGTTGAGCTAAAAGAGAAGGACTCTTATTTTACAGAATAAAATACTTGCAGCATTGTTATTAACCAAATATAAGAATTATGATACATAACATATATGTTCTTGTGTAGCACAAATACTGGTTATGAACAAGATGACCTTACCTAGTGTCCTCCACAGGAGGAAATATAGACAGTGGGATAGACAGCAAGGAGCAAAGGAAGGAGCTCCAGGACAACTGAAACAGGAGGGAGAGGACACCAGTTATGGAAGGCAAAAAATACATTACAGAGATATCTGTCTTACTGCATTAGACATGCATGTGATTAATTACGTTCATAGTAACCTTCGTTTACAGTGGTATTATTAAATAGCACCTATTGGGCTCCTAAAATAGGCCTTCATTTAACTATTTAACAACAAATTAGCATTAAAATTAGTATTTGAAATAAATATATCATTATAGCTTAAAAAATCTATATTGAAACGGTCGAAATGTTTACATCTTCAACAGATTTGCCAGATATGCTCCTCTCCACTGTTATCTACATGTTAGGATTTCGATCAGAACAGCCTCCTGGGCAGATAAAATGCCCACTGCAGAAAAACAAGCCCAGACACAAAAAAAAAAAGTTTAGCACAGCCTCCTGGGTAGATCATCTGCCATTTCCTAGACTACAAATAGGGGCTGATAAATGTGAACTTTACAGCAGTAAGTTTTAAAAGCTACAGTTAATTTATTGTTTTCATATACAGATTGTATGTCTAATTGGTCACTAAATAAAACAATTTAAACCCTATTGTATGCGACTACATATGCCTTAATAGGGGCTCTGTCACTCCAACAGGAAGCTCATTTCATTTTAAAAAGCATTAAATACTGGCTCTACATTATACTATCAGTTTCCTTTACAGTAAATCATTCTTGAAATACTTAGAATTGGTTTTGTGGCTCCTGTATGTTAACCTGTGTATCAGAGAACATGATAAAGATGGTGGAGGGGTGAAACTGACCTATAACATTGCAGGTCTTCATTTTGGCCACTACAGAGACAACAAAAAGACTGTAATCCTATTTAGCACATCACAGCAGCTAATTAATATGTGTGGGCTGCTCATACACATACAATATGGAGTTTCCCACTACTGATTCACTTTTGAAATAAAATGGATAACATAAATAACACTACTGTTAAGTCCTATTGTAAGTTTCCAATCACTGTTGCGGCTCATTCAGAAGTTTTTTTTTGGATGTCTTAGCTGCAAGGCTCCTCAAGGTGGCTAATTAGTTTATATGGCAAATATACAAACATTGTCTTCCTCCATTTAAAAGGACATAACATTTTTTTTTTCATTGTTGCATCAGAAACAGGATTTTTGATAAGGTGCAAGTATATTTTCTTCAAAGAAAAAAAGGTCTCAAAGCACAAAAATGTATTTAGTAGTTTAAACACATTGGCTGGCAGAAGGTAAGCACACAAAAGCAATCTACAGACCTACATATTCTTTTTGCATTTTCTGTTTGTTTCAATGACGTATAAACAGGTTTTACCTAATCTATTTTTATGCAAAAAAACAAACTATAATATTTAAAACAAAGTATTTTAAATTTTTTTAGTTTGAAAAACAGTTGTATTATATGTCCTTTTAAATGCTGTATTGTTTTTGTTTTTTTTAGTTTCTAAAACCATTTTGGTCATTGTGAAGCTGAAAACATATTACAAACATTTAGATTTCCTTAATAAAAAAAGTTGCAATCTCCACTAAAATGGAGGGTTAGATGACATATGAATGTATGGTGCACTCCCTACACAAACAGAGCCAGAATGAGCTATAATAATGAATGAAATCTTCATGCTATACATGTTTATTCATTAGTGAGATCTTCACTATCATTAGCCTAGATCTGCTGAAGATGTCTCTAGGCCCGAAGGCACAACTTCCACTTACCAGGTAAGGATCAAAAATGGCTGTCCCACTTGCATTTGAGTATTCGGTTGCAAAAACAGAGCCTGTATAAGAAAGTAAGGGTGAGAAGCTGCCGATAAATAGGAGTCTGATGTGTTCCATCAGCTTGAAAAATAAATATACAGGCATTACACATACAGTCACTTATTTCCAATCACTATCATTATTTGGTGACTGCTATATGGGTAGCAGCACATTATGCCAGTAGCCTCTCAAAACTCAATAAAGGCTACTGCACGGGTCTGGTCCAACGTTCATTACTCAAGCAATAAAAGGGCCACTGTAAGACCATCAGTTGCTCGTTCAAGATATTTTTATTTATAAATTCAACAATAATGTCACTGTAAATGAAATGCTTTATAAATTAATATTAACCTGTCTGAGCTGTTGGACCTGTCGCCACCTCACTGTTTCTGTAGAAGCCATTCAAGTTACCTGGTATTTAGGAGTTCTATCAGACATGGTCACACATGCATATAATGGCAATAGGGGGAAAAGTCATAACTACTGAATAATTAAATAGCTGACAGGCGATTCCACAAAAACAATGTTCAGTCGTAACAGGAGGGAGATGGAGAAAGTCCCAACATACCAGGCAGATATCATTCATTGTAAAACCATTTTATTTACAGATGGCCATATTATTAAATGTATAAAAAAAATACATTTCTTTAACTAACAAGCGGTGACATCAGCTTGTCAGTATCTGCCTTCATTCTCCAATAGACATACACTTAAATGAAGCTCTGACTTAAGTCACTTTACAATTCAACTATGATGGCAATCACAAGCCTACTTTTATTTCCTAGATTGATATGTAATCCATTACATGTCAAATGAATCACATATTAACCAATAGATCGTATGAGAATAATATGTCTGTAATTGGTGGCCATAGCAAGAAGAGCAGGGTTTACATACTGGTTAATGTCAAAATTGCAAAACAGGCAGGTTTATAGACAATTTGTCAGTACTACTATGACTAGTACATAAATAACTTACCTTTAGTAAGTTTATAAAGTAGCCAGGTATCAATAGTACCAAAGCAGCAATTCCCTTCCTCTGCTGCCTGACGCACCTACAAATACAAGTTAAAGACATGGTTTAACCATCCGGATTCCACACATTCCTTACGCTGGATCTTACCCCAACTGTAATTATATATTATTATCATATAAAATACAAATATGAAAGGGATGCATGTACCTTGTGTCCCAGATTTAAATGTGATTTTAATCCAGAGTATCATGAACATGGATTAACGCAGTTTAACTTGCTGGGCAGAGAGGCAGTTTAAAAACTGAAAAGAAAGGGTTTCAGCCCTATCTGATAGCACTTAGGAGAGTGTCGAGGGTAAATGCACTACAGTAGTTCTTCAAGGCTTCTAAGTAAAGCTCATATGTTTGGCATATAATATTAAAGGGCCTGTTAATTCAGCACAACACTGTAATGTACTCCTGAAAATATGTTTGAACAGGTGCCTTTTTTACAGAAAAAATTATAAATTAAGTTCTGTCTACATGAGAATTAGGCATGCCTTCAGAGAGACTGACAGCATGAGCTGTGTGCAGAGAGCACATCAGAAAGATGGTTAACCCTTTCCAAATTCATCTGTGCAGGGAAATGACTGCTAGAAACTCACAAATATGTTATGTTAACCGATGGCTGATTACATTCCTGAAAGAGACTAAAACCATCATTCATTCTGTTTAGAGCTTGGAACGCCGGCGTTGTCGGCAGATGCTGTAAATCATGGGGCAGTCTGCAAACTTTTTAACTTTGTTTAATTAAAAAAATAATAGATCACTTTAACATAGAATCTTGTGCACTCACACACAATGACGAGCACTTATAGTGAGGTTACTTTTCCCTCAAGCAGATCTGTTTATCGCCCCTATATGTGCCTATCAGGGTGTGTGGCCAGGAATGCTTGACAGCTGGATTAAAAAGCCAAAGTCTGACCAGTCAGACTCTGGTTCAGATGGTGAATGTACAGTTAAGGGGTGGGGCTATGATGGCTCATACACTGTCACTGGATGGGGCCTATGGGACTGCTGCATACAGGTTACAATAGAGCTGTTACCTCTGTATACAGTGGGGTTGGAGCCAATTACATCATAGCCCTGCCTGCTTCCAAGCTCCATGATGGTCCTGTCCTTAGGCAAAAAAAGGGACCACTGATCTTGGATAAAATAATTCTAAATAATTTAACATTTATAAAAAAATATTTATATTTATCCTCTAACGAATGGCACAGGCATACACATATAAATATAACAACAAGATATCCTTCTTTCTGTCACCACAGGATCAATATATATATATATATATATATATATATATATATATATATATATATATATATATAAAAATAAATATATACATATCTTAATTAACATATTATTATTAACTTTTATTTGTAACGTGCCAACATATTCCGTGGCGCTATACAGGGGAAAAGAACAAGGAAAAATACAATGTTAACAAACTGCTGAAAACGGAGGGCCCTGTTTTAAGCTTAGAATCTTTGTACCAAAGCACCCTACAATATTGGAAACTCGCTACTTACAATCTAAAGGGAATGGAAGAGGATGTTAAGGAAATAGTATAATCTGTAAACGGGAATGTGAGTGAGTGAGAGAGAGAGAGTGGGAGTGGGATTTGGACGTGCAGAAGTGTTTCTGCTTATGAGCTTTAGAAGAGGGAGGAGATAGAGACTGAAGGAAGGAGAGTAGCTCATCGGAGCATAAAAAAGGAGGGGAGAGTATGGAAGGTGAGATGGTTATGTTGGTGAGATGGTTATGTTGGAGACATGATGTGGAAAAGCTGAGAAAAAGGTCTTGAGGAAAAGACAGGAGATAATGAGGAAGGAAAAGGCATGGGGAATCATTGTGTAATAGATTAATTATCCAACAATTACCTATTTTACAAATAGAATATAGATACATACAAGAACATCTGTGTGTAGATATAATTACATCTATACATGTAATACATATGTTCCTGGATTTAGGCTATTGTGTAGAATGAATATCAAGTAACTGAATAAATATGTTATGGGACTAATACTTCAGTTTCCTTAAAAAGTCAATATAAATTTCACATTTATAAGGATAGAATTAGAAGGTAAAATAAATGTTTTAAAAAAAAAACAGAGAGGGGGAAGGGCTCTGCTTGTTCTATTTGAGGTATGTTTGTGAAGCAACACTGCAAGTAAACAGTTTAATCCTCCATTAATGGCAAACACCAATAACTGGTTTCTTAAACTGCTCTGTTAGTGGATTACTTAATGCCCATCACCGCCGTCTCTGTTTTCTCTTTCTGCTCTATCCCTTTCTCCATGTCCCTTTGTCTCACACACCTTATTATTCTTCTTTCAATGGCCTTTTTTAATCATTAGCCAGAGCTCTCCAGATCTGGGGTAAAGATCTGAGAGCATGAATACCTTTTCTAAACTGGATCTGAATTACCTGTGGAATATTCTGTAGGACCCAGACCAGACGCAGAGACACATGCTGTGTTGTGAAGTTGATCAAGCTGGCAGCAAGGAACCTCTTCCGTCGTGTGAAAAAATGCAAAAGCTTACAGGACCCATGAACAGCCTAAAACAAGAGTAAATGTTAATGGGCCACTGAATTTGCAAACTTTTATTCTGCATTATAAAAACAACATGCTGCTTTATATATTATAAAAGCCCTTTTTGCATTGTAAATTAAAGATTCTTAAGAAAATTACAATAACGCAACATAAAAATACAATTAAAAATGCTTTTTAATAGACGATGCTGTGAATGAGCTGTATGCTCTGTGACAAAAGTCTCTTGTGATATAGATTGTGGAAATGTATAAACCATATGATTTGGTCAAGTAGATGTAAACGAATACTTGGCTGATGTAAAACAGTTGCTGCAAAAAGGATTTCAAGAGCTTTTACAGAAAATCAAACATTTGAGCTATCTATCAAGGAAAACATACATTTTTGAGGTTAAAGTAAATGAGCTGGAAGCTGGTTTAAAATACAATGATCAAGAAATTACCTGTCTAAATGACCAATTTATTAAATTATCAGATTCTCAAAAGAGAAAGAAAAAACTAAAAAGTAGAGTAAATATATTAAAAAAAATTTTTTTTGGGGGGGGGGATTTTATAATGTGTATTACAGGAGTAGAAAATCAATGTAAGTGACCTGCTTCCAAAAATTTTAGATAATTGGTTCTTTTATTAAAGAATACTTAAAACAAATATGGATCTTGAACTAACTTTGAGAAATAGTGTTGGAAAGGTCCACATACAAAAAGACTGCCATCCATAATTTATCAGGATTTATTATATACAGGTAGTGATATAGAACATAATTATATAAAAGCTTGAGGACATAAATTAAAAGATTTAAATAAAGCGTTAATGTGAAATAATGTAAATAAATTCTCTGTTGTACATAAGTAACATACAAACAACTGAAAATTGTAAGTGAAGACCAGTTTCTTTCTGTTTGATCTACGTTTCAGATGTGTAAACGGACCCTGGAAATGTAACCCAATTTGGTATCTAATTAACATAAGAGACTGGCTGTTGATTGTATTGTTATAATTACTTTTTTTAAATGTATCTATATCTTTTAAAATTAAGTCTTAAAATTATATTTTATTGCATGTGATTATGATTTCATAAATCTCTAATAAGTAACCTATTATCTCTGTCTTCTTATGAAGTTTTGTATTCTAAGTAATTTAGGACCAACCCTGATCAATACCTATTTACAAAGCAGTAACATAACTACAGAGCTTTTTAGTGGGATAATGTAGTAATGTTTTTATAAAAAAATAAAAAAAATCTTTGTGGAGGACAATGTAGAGGTTAATACAGTAAGTAAAGTTACATGTATGTTAGAATCTGATGTTTCAAAGCACACCGGAAATTGGCCGATTATTTTGGTTATCCTCTGCAGTCAGATATCATAGCAAAAAAAATAACCACTAAAAAATATTTAATTGCAGACCTTAAGCAGCAAGGAGGAGTTCCAGGATCTGACCAATTCGGCTGCTCTCAAGTCCTGCCAACTGATGAAGTTATGAAACGGTTCTCCAGTCTTCCTAGGATTAAGACAATACTCACATATTAACAGTGGGCCACCAATATAAATCTCTCATTATTATGTCAATATATTGTGCAGTGCAGGACAGAAGCCACTTTGAATCATATAATAAAAATAATCTAATAAGCATAGAGAGAATGGAAAGAAAATACATCAGGCATAATGTGTGTTCTATTACACTATTTAAATTAACGCAGAGTTACCAGTTGAGCTCTGCACCAGTGGCAGAGCCAAGGAATGGAGGGCCCCAGTGAAAAATACTTTGGTACCTAGTTCCAACTTGGGGCTGAAATCCAAGTGTGATCGGTCTTGCTTTACATTAATGGATTGGCTCTACATTATATTCACAATCCCAGTTACTTATTCACCTGCTACAAATCTTTTTCACTTTTTAGCACTTTTTCCAGCACTTGCAGAACATTAATACAGGAACAGGCAACAACTTGTTAAAGTTAATGAGAGATGCTATTTGGAGCAATCAGAGTTCTCCCATTCACTTGTTGAAGCAGCTCATTGGTTGTATGGCCAATAATCCAATTACAATATCTCTGCAGCTGCTTGCAAGAGGGATTAAATGACTATACAAGCAATGACTATAGTGCGGATAACCCTGATAATCCGCTTTCCCACATGAATTCCAAGAATCTAATAACACAAAGCAGATTTGGGAGTTCTAAATCTTAATTCCTATGGGGGATACAATAGTTTCAACAAATACTTATTAGTTCTGAAGATTCAAGTACCCCAAGATTCATTAAAGTGTTCCTGGCAATTATCAAATCATGTTAAAAAATAAAAATTAAAAAAAAATTAAAAAAATCGAAATAAAAGCAGATTACTTTTTAAATAAGTATTTGGTCAGTAAATTTAAACTTTCCTCATATAGGCCATAGAGAATGAGGTGAGAGACAAAGCAGTCTTGGTAAATCTGGCCGGAAAAATAATTTAGAACTCGAAAAGATCTTTAAGAGCAGTAGTAGGAAATTTGGTTAAATGAGCTCCAGCATGCCAATACTTAAATATCACTATCAAGGATCACTGGAACTGAATAACTAATTTATACTAAAATAGTGAGAACTTGAAGCAGAGACAGAAATCCTGGAGTATTGGTTGCCCTTATAGGATCGAGTTGCTTACCATCAGTCTAGAACAGGGGTGAGCAATTAATTTCCCAAAGGGGCGACATGAGAAAATCGGAATGTTTTGGAGGGCCGAACCATAGGCTGAACTTAATGCTGCCCAATATTAATTTTTTAGCTTTATTTTATTTTCTCAGTGCCAGGAGTTGTATCTACAGAATGCTGTCCATCCCAGTTAGTCACAACACTGCTGCTCACAAATTGTCCCCTTTTACAAATTTGTATCCCACTGTAGGCCACTGTAGCGGGTTGCACAGGGACAGCCAAAGAGCTGGATGTGCCCGCGGGCCGCACAATGCCCAGGTCTGCCCTAGAAAGTCTAGACCAGTGCCTCCAATGTCAGACACCATTGTCATTATGTCTCGGTAAGTGGACAGTGAGGAGGGAAAGAGGGTTGAGGTTGGCTAAAATATTACAATATGTTGCATGGGTTAACCAAATAGAGTTTAGCAATAGAATATCTTAAAAAGAAACACATGGCAACAACAAGAGCTCATTGTCATTGGCGATCACTATGGCATCCTATTAAACAACAATTACTTGTTCCAAGTGATAAACGTTGCTCTCTGAGTTGAAATCCCAAGACCAGCCACCTGAGTCATCTGTATTCTTGCATCTGTAAATAAACAAAGTACAAACCAGTATGTAATTGCTTCTGTATTACTGAGCAGATCAACTCGGGAAAACACAAATAAAAAATAAAATAAAATGGGGGAAAGAAGTTAAAGCAAAACTGACAACAAAAATAAATGCTGTGCTGCCTTAAAAACGTATTAATGTAAATGAGTCTATAAACTTATGCATCATACAAACTAGAGCCATATTAATGATATGGACCTGGGCGTAGGAGCCAAAAATAAAATCTGGGGAGGATACAGCTTAAAGAGATAAAAATTGTGGTGCAATTCAACTCTACTCCCAGAAAAGGGAGCAGGGATGCCTGTATATTATGGTTCAAAGGTTTCATGGGACATACTGCTCCATGGCCCTCTAGTGGCCAATTCTGGTAATTCAAGATTAAGTTTAATTTTGCTTTTTTGTTTTTCCCTTGTTCATATAATCTGGGGGGGGGGGGGGTTCCTACGTCACCGAATATGGAAGGTCCACCATTTTTAATAAAATAAACTACATACGTGTTTATTTGCATATTTAAACATTATTTTATTAACAAGCTCTTAAAAGCTCTGTTTTTACTCACTGAAACCTTCCAAAACCGTCAGCCCCGCTCTAGTTCATGTATACAATATTTTCTACAGTACTAGATGCTAGATGTACTAGTCAATGACAGATTCTCTCAGCAGCTGTCACTGGTTACAACAGAACCACCGTATGAGCTAGAGGGGGCTGCCCTTTAGAGGGACTGTTTGAAAGGTTTCACTGAGTAAAAGACATTTGTTGATACAATGATGTTTAAATATGCAAATAAATACTTAGGTAGTTTATTTTAATATTAAAACAGGGAACCATTCACGCCCCTTTAAATTAGCTGAACATGAAAGTTTACAGCAGTGCCGCAGACATTTCAGGCACTTTGTTCAGGTAGATGACTGCTAGTGTTGTGGTAAAATACAGGTATCCTTAAATTTTATATATATATATATATATATATATATATATATATATATATATATATATTGTGATCGTTTGCTCGTTGGAAGTGATGACAAGCAAGTGGAGTGTGAGTTCTTGACAGAAGTGAAGGAGTTAAAACTTCTGAAGAACTCCTAATTGGAGCAACTTCCCTTTAAAAGACTGGAAAGCAGACATGGAGAGGGGGGAGGGGCTGACTAGGCCCTGGGCAGGTGTGCTGCTCAGAGAAGAAAGCACAGAGTGGAAGGTGATCTGGTGTGGAAATACAGTGAAGTTGTGAACTACCCTGTAAAGGATCACCAAGTGACTGTTACTGGGAGAACGGGGACTACAGCAAGTCGTGTGAGCTGGAAGAGTGACTTCAGACTCAGGAGGTGAAGTCACAAGGAAGCCACGTGAGTGAAGGGGATTAGTGAGGAATCCCAGGCAGAGTTTGCCTTAAAGGCCTAGGCACGGTTGTAGCTGAAGTATTATGCCCCAGGGAAGAAGTGAAGTAAAAGAGAAGTTTATACAAGTGAGTTTGTGTATGCAAGGGTCCCTGGGGTGAAGCATACGGGAGAGACGGGCGGGCCCTATTCTTCACCCGCAGCTGTGTCCTATAGAGAGAGGAGCTGTGTCCCACAGAGCGAGAGAGGAGCTGTGTCCCACAGAGCGAGAGAGGAGCTGTGTCCCACAGAGCGAGAGAGGAGCTGTGTCCCACAGAGCGAGAGAGGAGCTGTGTCCCACAGAGCGAGAGAGGAGCTGTGTCCCACAGAGCGAGAGAGGAGCTGTGTCCCACAGAGCGAGAGAGGAGCTGTGTCCCACAGAGCGAGAGAGGATCTGTGTCCCACAGAGCGGAGCTGTGACCCAGAGTGGAGCGGTGTCCCAGAGGTTGCTGAAGAAGATGGCGACCTAATCTCGCTGGGACCCTCACCAGTAAAGAGACTGTTTATTTCCTGGCCACAAGGTGGCACTACCCAAGTTAAAGGACTGTCTACAACCTGGCCACAAGGTGGCATTCTCCCACCTCGCGGAGAAGTAATTGTTTTTTTAAGCAGAGCTACGGCTACCGCTGTTATTTCCTTTCTGTAAACAAACCAACTTGCTGCACTTTCAAGCGGGTATCACCCTTTATTCAAGAAACCACCGCTATACGCGGCCATCCTGATCACAATATATATATATATATATATATATATATATATATATATATATATATATATATATATATATATATATATATATATATATATATATATATATATATATATATATATATATATATATATATATATATATATATATATATATATATATAGATTAATAATGAGTATTGCAATATAATTTGATACCTTTTGTATTGGACAAACGTTTAATTTATAATGAAGAGCTTTCGAGAGGTTTAACCTCTCTTTATCAAGTCTCAAGCAATACTCCCAGGGAAGGCAAAGAACAATTCTCCCCTCCGACGTGGCGCAACACTTATAATTGGCCCAAATAATGAAAATAATCATTCATTGATCTAGCGATGGGATAGACCATGTTTCTAGAAGGTGGGGATGGATTATCCCATTGTCTTTATGTAAACATTATAAACGCTGTGCTTTGTTTATATTTGTGCTCAGTGGTCCAGTGAGCCAGTAGCAGCAGACAATTGTAACTGGTCTTCCGTTGCCAATTCATTTTTTTCCAAATAAACCAAACAAATCAGAGGCCTCTGTGTTTTGGGTATCATGACTGGGTTTCGGAGCAAAAAGTAGTTTTTTTTTTTCTCCAACACTAGTGACAAATATGGCTTCAGCACACTCTGCCAGAAACCACACAAAAATAACATATACAATGAATGTGGAACCTCTTAATTAATGGGAAAGTCTAATACAGTAGAAGGTGCTGACTTTTATCCTTATTAATTACAAGGAATGGGACCTATCTACTGTATGAGAGAAGAAGAGAGAAGAAAGGAAGGATCGAGGGAGAGAGAAGGAAGGAAGGAAGGAAGGATCGAGGGAGAGAGAAGGAAGGAAGGAAGGAAGGATCGAGGGAGAGAGAAGGAAGGAAGGAAGGATCGAGGGAGAGAGAAGGAAGGAAGGATCGAGGGAGAGAGAAGGAAGGAAGGAAGGATCGAGGGAGAGAGAAGGAAGGAAGGAAGGATCGAGGGGGAGAGAAGAAAGGAAGGAAGGATCGAGGGAGAGAGAAGAAAGGAAGGAAGGATCGAGGGAGAGAGAAGGAAGGAAGGAAGGATCGACGGAGAGAGAAGGAAGGAAGGATCGAGGGAGAGAGAAGGAAGGAAGGAAGGAAGGATCGAGGGAGAGAGAAGGAAGGAAGGAAGGATCGAGGGAGAGAGAAGGAAGGAAGGATCGAGGGAGAGAGAAGGAAGGAAGGAAGGATCGAGGGAGAGAGAAGGAAGGAAGGAAGGATCGAGGGAGAGAGAAGGAAGGAAGGATCGAGGGAGAGAGAAGGAAGGAAGGAAGGAAGGATCGAGGGAGAGAGAAGGAAGGAAGGATCGAGGGAGAGAGAAGGAAGGAAGGAAGGATCGAGGGAGAGAGAAGGAAGGAAGGAAGGATCGAGGGAGAGAGAAGGAAGGATCGAGGGAGAGAAGGTTCGAGAGAGAAAGAAAGAGAGAGATTAATATTATACCGTCAAGTGACTATTATGAATATATATACTACCTTTAACTGCATCTTTTACTACTGAAACAAACTGCTCCCATAATTCTTCAGGATCAATCTCCACACATCCATGGTGAGGATACAGAACTTTAATCTGTCAAGAAGCAAGAGAACCATTTAGACCCAATTCAGCTCTACATACAACACCATACTTCTATGTGCATTTCTTTCTGTTTAAGTCTACTCCCTTATAATATGCACCTCTCCCTAATTCCATTAAATGTGCTCATGCTTTTCTTATGGTTGCTTGAATAACTAAATCTGGTAATGAGCATAATGCCTTTTAAGAAAAAAAAAAAAAAAAAACTATAGTGTTTACATTGTTTTATTTTTATATGTAATTATTCTTTACTGCATAATTTAATTTTCTTTACAAGGCTGCTTCTTCTCATCAGGGCTTGTGATTGTAAATGAATGAGCGCACTGGCTTTTTTAGCTACCGCATTCCTATTGTTCATATAGAAGCTTCCACCCTGCAAAAAAACTCTTCTTCCGCAACAAAAAAAAAGAAAACTTCAAACTAAAATGGTAGATTCCACAGCAAATTAGAGGTTGCATTTTTAACTATTTAAGTGCATTTCCTTTAGATTGTAAGTAGCGAGTTTCCAGTCTTGTAGGGTGTTTTGGCATAAAGCACTTTATGCTAAGATTCTAAGCTCAAAACAGGGCCCTTCAACTTTTGAATTTGTTAAACTTGTATTTCCCCTGTTCTTATCCCATGTACAGCGCTACGGAATATGTTGGCGCAATACAAATAAAAGATGATAATAATAATAATTTCCTTGAAAAAAAATAAAGGATATATTACATTTATGACCACCGTAGTCTTTCAAGGAAGCAATTAGTATTCTGATAACTAATCTGCCTTGAAAGCATAATTAGCTAAATACTGATCACAATCACAACATTACATGGCATGATCCTGACAGCACATGTGGTGAGAGAGGAGCAGAGTTCAATCTGATGAGTATGGTCACAGCCTCACTTTTCCTATGGGGTGACAAGAAATCATTATCTATGCAGCACTCTAACATACATCAGTAAAGACCTAGATACACTCCAGTGAGAAGAGTCATTAGTGAGGCCAGATTACTCCAGTCTATTCCATGTATTTTATCACAGACTTGACGAGGTGGCTCTGTAAAAATAAATATAAACTGAAAAGATCTTGCTAATAAAAATATATACTTTAATATAGCCAGGAAATTCAACATATGAACAGCTGAAACTTACTATTTTTCAGCAGTTTTTTGTATAGTGATGTCTAAATGTGGTGTGAAATTTAACTGAAAATACTTATTTGTTTTACTTAAAAGGGATGTTACCAATGCTATAACAAGTTGGTTGCTTCTTAAAGAGCACTGAAAATAGTTTAGACACTGCACTTGCCATTTTTCTCTAAAGTAAATCATTCCTGAAATGATCACTATTGCATGAGCCAATGTGCAGCTCAGTGTGTTAATTTGTAGCTCGGAGCACTTGAGGAGAGGAGCTAATTGCATGATAACATTGGGGTACATTGTTTTGCCAACACAGAAACAAGCACATTAAATCAGCCCTATCAGTAACAAGCTTTTTATTTGCATAATAATTGAGCACAAGAAATTCTGAAGGTCTCAGAATTATTTACTTTGGAAGAAAATGGCTACAATAATGGGATCTATCCGGTTTTATGTGCGCCGCTGTCAAGCGCGCTGCTGCAGTAGAGCAAAATAACTATTCTCTCCTCCAAGGTGGCGTAACTCGAAGCGTGCACATGGCGACGCTTGGTCAGCAGTGCACAAAAAGCAGGATAGGACCCTATAATGTATAGCTAGTTCATGCTATTCACCCAACCAATCAGTTTCATTTTAATTATAAGAACAGGATATAGGTTGTACTAGCTTTTTTATATAAGAAGAATCTAACTGCATGATAAATAGGGCAATGTTTGCGGACTGCTGAACTGATCTTAATTAGCATATCAAATTAGCTAATTTGCACAAACAATGTGTAATAACTCAGGAGCAATTCACTGAAGAAAACAAATGGCTAAATCAATGTATAGTCACTTTTGCATGCATGTTAAGAATAACTTGTTGAGTTGGGGGGGGGGAGCTCTTGCACCAAAAATTAAGTAAAAAGGACAAAGCATAGGTCGTAAATTTTAAAAATACTTGTAGACAAAAACAGAGATTGAGAATGACTAACAAAATCCAGACAAACTGAAGAAATGTGGAAGCCACTCACAAATTATACAGTGAAGAATGATATTGAGTCACTACAGCTACTTGTATATCTGACAACAGAAATAAGATGCATCAAGATAAATGTACAGTTGTACAAAAATACCCAAACATTTGACAGTTTACAATCCCAAAATCGAACACATGATCCGCAGTATTATCACTTGCTCACACCACATTATGACTGGTCTCCGTGGCCGGAGTTTCCTATGCGAGTCATCATATTCATGACCATGGAGTGATGAAACCCTTCTGGTAAATCCAGGGGGAGACGCCTTGCTCAGGGTGCCTTAGGGAGTTCGGCTGACGAGGCCCGAAATGTCAGTCTAGGATTTGCTGTTTCTCCTGTTCAGAGTAGAATTGCCTGGTATTTCAGGGCTGGATCACTATTTTGGGTGAGATCAGACTGATACACTACAGGGTATTTCTCCCTTTGAAGGGCACAAGTAAGATCTCAGAGTGGGTTATCATGTCCATAGAACTAACCTATTAAGGATAGATCATTCTCCGATTGAGCACCTCTAGCTTTGTTGTTCAGTATTATTAATAAACACACACCACATTATCTACTCTCTCCTGACTATGCTATAAGTACCCCAACACCAATCATTATCTGTGTGTAAAAAGAGGAAAGGGGTTATCTTTTTTAAGCAGATTATAATGTTTTCTTATTTCTTTGTATTATTAACTTTTATTTGCAACACGCCGACATATTCCGTAGCGCTGTACAGGGGAAGAAAACACTATTGGCAACTGAAGAATATGGAGGGCCCTGTTATTTGGTCTTTCCTGAAAACTAAAAACAAGCAGAATTTATTTATAAATGCAGAATTCAACCTATTTTCCTATTTTGAACAATAAAAAACAACAACTTGCTAGGAACAGTCCAACGTGTCTGTACTAATGCTAGTTGGACTTGCTGAGTAACACCGCACTATCTGACGTGACCTGTGACACAGGCCAGCATGATATGGTTTTGTTGGAGATAGATCAAGGTTACTACAGGTCATTACATTCACTTGTTCAGAAACACCTGATGAGAACATACATACAGTATACGGCATGGAAGCTTATTACAACATGAGTATCTACTCGGATTAAAACCACAAATGACCAGGTAACACGAGTATTAATTACACACACTAATGGATTTAGCTAGTATACATTACTACACATCTGAGCAATATGCAAACAGAATTACACCAACACATATCCTGCACTAAATTTCCATTATTACATTTCCCAGAAGAAAATTGCAACATACTTATTTATTTATACAGGACGACCCAAGTTACAGCGTTGTGTACTTAAGAATGGGCTCCCCACATTGCGAGGCGAGCCGAGCCGTGCGAAGTAAAGCTGGGCAATGCGCTGCAATGCGCGGCTTCTCTCTCTCTCTCTCTCCTTCCCTTCTTCTGTGTCCTCTACCTCTTCTCTCCTCCGGGTTTAACCACCATCATTGTTTTTCAAGCCCGTAACTGGGAAGCCATTGGGAGGCTGCCAGAAGACGCCAATCAAATAGCAAATTAGCTTTCAACCTCACTTACGGACTCCGTCTCCATTTTTTTTAAGCCCGTAACTCGGAAGCCGTTCGGAGCCTCTCCCCCTCTTAACTTGCGGGCCTTGCAATGAGCGCCTTTGGCTTCGCCGCTCATTGCAGGACACGGCATGCACTGTGCGCATGCTAAGCCTGTAACTTTACGAGCGTTACAGACAAACTTGCAATTATGCCATCTATATAATTATACTGCATTATTATTACCACATGAGCCAGTATTGCTATTATCATTACTCATCAGGGATCCTAGTTACATACTCAGTGGAGGCCACAATCCGTATACATTACAACAATCGCTATCTAGAATCAGTTATCCAGCAAATAAAATTATCGCAACCTTTAAATGTTCCAAATCAATGTGATCACATATAAAGTTGTGAGCATTGCGGGTTGCTGCTAACGTTGCGGGCTCGCAAACGAGGGCCGCAGTTGCTGGCAAGGAGCGACAAAGGCGCTCCTTGCGCTGGTAGAGATGAGCGCTGTAGGAGCGCATCCCTACGACCCCGTACGACTTAGGCAGTGAGCGCCAATGGCGGCCAAAAAATAAATAAATTAGGCTACACGACCCCTAAACACGCAAAACACCGCCAGGCACATAAGAAAGGAAAGCGGGACTTAGGGGAAAAAATAGGAGGTCAAAAAAATACGAAGTTAATGGCTGAAACGTGCAGATCCAAAACAACCAAAATCAGAAAGAAAAAAAAAAGAAAAACAAAATAAACATCACACACGCCACGGGAGGGACAGCCAGGACGTCTGGGAGTGAGGTTCCATGACAATTTAAACACTATTTCCCGCGTAACACATACACAATCACAGCCATTTTACAACAATAACATTACCATTCTAAAATGCAGCTTTACACAACTAAACAAAAGGTTTGCCCTCGCGCACGCAGCCTATTTACACTGCACACTTGTCACATTGGTGACACTTACATTTCAGCAACAGTCCAAATGTACATTGTATGCTGCAGGAACATCAAAACAGATTGTTAGCTGTTTAGGATATTGATTGGTGGATATATTAATTACAAATAGGTAAAGTATATTAATTTATTATTTAATTAATTATTAGAAAATATATATTTATATAAAAAAAAAAAGAGCAGGGGAGAAGCTGGCAATGAGCGCTGAAGGCGCTCATCGCGGGGCTTGCAACGAGCACTGAAGGTGCTCAGATGACCAAAAGTATATGAGGGGAGAGGCTCGCAATGAGTGCCAAAGGTACTCAGAGGACTAAAAGCCTTACATTGTGTGGCAAACAGCATTACCTGCCTACAATTTCTATTGCCGTAATTTTTTGACGGGCAAGTCGCTAGTTATAAAAGGGAGAGTAAGATTCAGGGAGATATTGCACTACAGTTATGTATGTAAGACTGTAGTAGACAATGCCACTATTGTGCAGTGATCTCTTTCCATGGCTCACGCCACAAAATAATCTCAGTGGCAGAATACAATCAGTAATGGATCATTTCTTGTTTCCCTTCTGAAGGGGCTTGTGTACTTCAATGAAGCTGTGAGCTATACCATGTAGGTTCACCCAAGATGGGCAGGTCATAAGAGAGATGTCAGGCAAATTGTGACGGTCCAGTGTGATAGACAGCTATAGGAATGGACCATGTCCCATTCCTCGCTGAATGTCAAAGGGACTATTTCCAATCGCTAGCTGCCTGTTACACCAGACCATGTCCCATCCCTAGCTGCCTATCACCTGGACCATGTCCCGTCCCTAGCTGGCTGTCACACGGACCATATCCCGTCCCTAGCTGCCTGTTAGACCAGACCATGTCCCATCCCTAGCTGGCTGTCACCTGGACCATGTCCCATCCCTAGCTGGCTGTCACCTGGACCATGTCCCATCCCTAGCTGGCTGTCACCTGGACCATATCCCGTTCCTAGCTGCCTGTCACACAGGACCATGTCCCATCCCTAGCTGCCTGTCACACAGGACCATGTCCCATCCCAAGCTGGCTGTCACCTGGACCATGTCCTATCCCAAGCTGCCTGTTACACCAGACCATGTCCCATCCCTAGCTGCCTGTCACACAGGACCATGTCCCATCCCTAGCTGGCTGTCACACAGGACCATGTCCCATCCCTAGCTGGCTGTCACACAGGACCATGTCCCATCCCTAGCTGGCTGTCACCTGGACCATGTCCCATCCCTAGCTGGCTGTCACCTGGACCATGTCCCATCCCTAGCTGGCTGTCACCTGGACCATGTCCCATCCCTAGCTGGCTGTCACCTGGACCATATCCCGTCCCTAGCTGCCTGTTACACCAGACCATGTCCCATCCCTAGCTGGCTGTCACCTGGACCATGTCCCATCCCTAGCTGGCTGTCACCTGGACCATGTCCCATCCCTAGCTGGCTGTCACCTGGACCATGTCCCATCCCTAGCTGGCTGTCACCTGGACCATGTCCCATCCCTAGCTGGCTGTCACCTGGACCATATCCCGTCCCTAGCTGCCTGTTACACCAGACCATGTCCCATCCCTAGCTGGCTGTCACACAGGACCATGTCCCATCCCTAGCTGGCTGTCACCTGGACCATGTCCCATCCCTAGCTGGCTGTCACCTGGACCATGTCCCATCCCTAGCTGCCTGTCACACAGTACCATGTCCCGTTCCTTAGCTGCCTGTCACACAGGACCATGTCCCATTCCTCGCTGGATGTCAAAGGGACTATTTCCAATCGCTAGCTGCCTGTTACACCAGACCATGTCCCATCCCTAGCTGCCTATCACCTGGACCATGTCCCGTCCCTAGCTGGCTGTCACACGGACCATATCCCGTCCCTAGCTGCCTGTTAGACCAGACCATGTCCCATCCCTAGCTGGCTGTCACCTGGACCATGTCCCATCCCTAGCTGGCTGTCACCTGGACCATGTCCCATCCTTAGCTGGCTGTCACCTGGACCATATGCCGTTCCTAGCTGCCTGTCACACAGGACCATGTCCCATCCCTAGCTGCCTGTCACACAGGACCATGTCCCATCCCAAGCTGGCTGTCACCTGGACCATGTCCTATCCCAAGCTGCCTGTTACACCAGACCATGTCCCATCCCTAGCTGCCTGTCACACAGGACCATGTCCCATCCCTAGCTGGCTGTCACCTGGACCATGTCCCATCCCTAGCTGGCTGTCACCTGGACCATGTCCCATCCCCAGCTGGCTGTCACCTGGACCATGTCCCATCCCTAGCTGGCTGTCACCTGGACCATATCCCGTCCCTAGCTGCCTGTTACACCAGACCATGTCCCATCCCTAGCTGGCTGTCACCTGGACCATGTCCCATCCCTAGCTGGCTGTCACCTGGACCATGTCCCATCCCTAGCTGGCTGTCACCTGGACCATGTCCCATCCCTAGCTGGCTGTCACCTGGACCATGTCCCATCCCTAGCTGGCTGTCACCTGGACCATGTCCCATCCCTAGCTGGCTGTCACCTGGACCATGTCCCATCCCTAGCTGGCTGTCACCTGGACCATATCCCGTCCCTAGCTGCCTGTTACACCAGACCATGTCCCATCCCTAGCTGGCTGTCACACAGGACCATGTCCCATCCCTAGCTGGCTGTCACCTGGACCATGTCCCATCCCTAGCTGGCTGTCACCTGGACCATGTCCCATCCCTAGCTGCCTGTCACACAGTACCATGTCCCGTTCCTTAGCTGCCTGTCACACAGGACCATGTCCCATCCCTAGCTGGCTGTCACCTGGACCATGTCCCATCCCTAGCTGGCTGTCACCTGGACCATGTCCCGTTCCTAGCTGCCTGTTACACCGGACCATGTCCCGTTCCTTAGCTGCCTGTCACACAGGACCATGGCCCGTTCCTTAGCTGCCTGTCACACAGGACCATGGCCCGTTCCTTAGCTGCCTGTCACACCGGACCATGTCCCATCCCTAGCTGGCTGTCACCTGGACCATGTCCCATCCCTAGCTGGCTGTCACCTGGACCATGTCCCGTTCCTAGCTGCCTGTTACACCGGACCATGTCCCGTTCCTTAGCTGCCTGTCACACAGGACCATGGCCCGTTCCTTAGCTGCCTGTCACACAGGACCATGGCCCGTTCCTTAGCTGCCTGTCACACCGGACCATGTCCCATCCCTAGCTGGCTGTCACCTGGACCATGTCCCATCCCTAGCTGGCTGTCACCTGGACCATGTCCCGTTCCTAGCTGCCTGTCACACCGGACCATGTCCCGTTCCTAGCTGCCTGTCACACCGGACCATGTCCCATGCTGGCTCCCTGTGCCAGTGCACTCTTTATCTCACACCACCCTGTTACCCCGGGCCTGCTCACCTTATCCTCGGCGCTCCCGCACACCTTCCCCTCACGGTTGTACACATGACACCGGAGCACGGTGCTTCCCACATCCACAGCCACAATCAGTTTCTCCCGGTATCCGTTCCTGCCCGAACTCATGATGAGGGAAGAGACAACACTGACATCCAAACCTTGACAGGCATAAGGGGCGGAGACTGGAGAAGGGCGGCCATATTTACTAAGGGCAAAGGGGAGGAAATACAACATGTTCATGTTACTGACGGTTTGAAATGATATGGTCATTTTTGTAGATGATAGAAAAGTTATTTTTGTTTTTTAAAGTAATCTTAACATATTGGACGGTCCTTTCCTCTATAAGGATCTTTCCTCTTATCTGCCCACAACCGGTGCACTACTTGCCGACCTCTGGTCTTACCACTATATTACTGTGTAGGGCTTATCTGCCATTACCCTAACCCCTAACCTTAAACCATAACCCTAACCTTAAATCTTAACCATAACCCTAAATCCTAATCCTATACCCCAATTCGGACCTATCCTGTTATTTGTACGCACGCATTTGTGGAAGCGCTGGAAAGCGCGCTGCCGACGCCCGATCTAGCTGTGTCTCTACGCCCGGTAAGTGGTTAGGAGTTTTTGGGTTAGGGTTACGCCCAGTAAGTGGTTAAGGAGGATCTATCCCTCTTTGCCTGCGCATTTCTTCTGCAGCACTGACAGCTGCAGTTACAGGTGCCATACGCCAGAGGGCGCTATGAGTTTTCGGGCACCATCAGGTTCCAGGGAAGGCAAAGAACTATTTTCCCCTCCGATGTGGCGCAACTCGACGGCGCTGATTTCGACAGCGAGGCCATCACTATGTTCGGAGCGGGCACTCGGGGCCTCGGGCGCTCTTCTCATAGTTCAAGGCCTCTTCTGGGGGCGTACCTTATATGCTCCTGTCGGCCGGAGGCGGAACTGCAGCTGTCCGATTCTGCGATGGTGAAGAGGGAAAGGATCTTAGGGGGTTACGGGCTTAGGGTTAGGAAGTAAGGTTTAGGGGGTTAGGAATTGAAGTTTAGGAGCTTAGGGTTTGAGGGTTAGTGGGTTGTGGTGTACTACCTACTTGGACATCTAGTTCGGGACTCGAGCAGGCTTCCACAAATGCATGCGTACATATAACAGGATAGATCCCCCAAATCTAACCCTAACCCTTAACCATAACCCTAAATCCTAACACTATACCTTAACTCTAAACCTAAACCCTAACCTTAACCATACCCATTAACCTTAAACATAAACCCTAACCCTAAGAATAAAGTCAACAAAGTCTGTACTGCACTACGGCGTGGATGATTGGGATCTTTCCTGTTATGACTATCCCGGCAGTGGCAGCAGTAGTTGAAGCAAGGAGCTGCCAGATGACGCTGCCAATATTTTGCAGTGCTGCCGATATTTGAGAGAAGTTGTAACCTTAGAAAGTTACCCTAACCCTTAAACTAACCCTCACCCTAACGCTATGATATCGGCACTGAAATATCGGCAGCGCCATCTAGCGGATTGTCACTGCCACTGCTGCTGCCACACTACCTTGCAAGATAGTAGTTATGCAGATTATCTATAGCCTATAAGCATTTCCCCTTCTGTATCGCTACCTTGTCGTGGTGAAAGGGCTTGTGTACGTCAGTGAAGCTCTGAGCTTTATCATATAGGGTCACCCAAGAAAAGCAGGTCATAGCAGAGAAGTCAAACAAATTGAGGTCCACTAGAGAAGGAACTGGCAACCCGCTCCAGTATACTTGTCATGAAAACCATATTGATAAGCACCACCAGAAACACAGAGATATATGCCTGGCATGCTGTGGTCCATATGGTCACCGAGAGTCGGAACACGACAGAAGGACCGAACAACAAAATAAGTACTTACTATTAATTGTGGAGGAAATATTTTCAGCAACCTTTCTCCTCAACAAATGAGTGTACCTCTATCTATTCTATGCATCTCCATATTACACTGCAAAAGCAAGTTACATAGACTTGATACTATGAACCCCACACTTCATGCTATTCCCAAAATGTCCAAGGGGTCATAATGAAATATCTAGAACATGAGTAGTATATATAGTAATACTGATCAGTAATACATATGCACATAAGCTTTGGAGTGTCCCCTAAATGGCAAGACTCAGTAACATACTTCTCATTGCGATGTTTCTCCCATACCACATAATAATTCTCATTGTCCAACAGTTAAAGGACATATTTGTATAAATGCTGCTTCAGTGTAAGGTTATGGATTGAGTAGGTAGTAGATTATTTACAATTTTACAAGTGGGAATATGTGCAGATGTAAAAGTGAGGATGGATGTATATCGAAGCTCCCTACAATTAAAAAGGTCATTGACCAACAGTATGTTTAACAATCGGGATACCAGGATTTCCCTGACAATGGGGATGCTGATAAAATCACTACTTCCCTTTTGGAAATGTATCTCCCAGTAAAAATGTAGAAGTCAAATAAAGTTGTGTATATAAAAGCATGAAGCATATATAATGCTCAGTGGATGGTATTCATCCAAAGAATATCTTTGCATGATCTGTATTGGAAAATAAAATCAGGTTCTATTGTGCAGATTTTTCTTTTAGGATGCGAAAGCAGTTTTTAAATGTTAGGGAGCTTAAAAGGGAAAGTTGTTGGATGCAATATTTATACCTAGGCATTTAGGGCCAGATTCAATTGCCCAATTTGTAAATTTATACACACTTAAAATCACTGTTAATATTGCTACATATTTGCCAAATATTACTTATTGGTACTAATGAATTCTTAAGTCAATAGAATGCATATAAACATTTATGAAAAAAACACCCAAAGCCAAATTTATAAATTCCAGGCATTTGCACGTAGCTAATTGAATAAGGCTATTAGTATAATTAATTTGCTAATTGATATTGCAAATTTGGATAATCAGAGAAAGTAAAGATGAAGAGCATATATTTTTGTCTTAATCTTCTAAACCAAGAGCAACTTGTGGGTGAATATGAAAAATATTTGGAAAAGAATCACAAACTAGGGGTAAAGAGAATAACACATCAACAGTAGACAGGTAATGCACCAACAGATCAACAGTAAACAGATAATGCACTAGCAGATAATGCTCTAACAGGAATGTACACCTTTAAAGGAACACAGAACTAATTAAAACAAATCAGATCTGTATACAGGGAGTGCAGAATTATTAGGCAAATGAGTATTTTGACCACATCATCCTCTTGATGCATGTTGTCTTACTCCAAGCTGTATAGGCTCGAAAGCCTACCACCAATTAAGCATATTAGGTGATGTGCATCTCTGTAATGAGAAGGGGTGTGGTCTAATAACATCAACACCCTATATCAGGTGTGCATAATTATTAGGCAACTTCCTTTCCTTTGGCAAAATGGGTCAAAAGAAGGACTTGACAGGCTCAGAAAAGTCAAAAATATTGAGATATCTTGCAGAGGGATGCAGCACTCTTAAAATGATCATCGAACAATCAAGCGTTTCATTCAAAATAGTCAACAGGGTCGCAAGAAGCGTGTGGAAAAACCAAGGCGCAAAATAACTGCCCATGAACTGAGAAAAGTCAAGCGTGCAGCTGCCACGATGCCACTTGCCACCAGTTTGGCCATATTTCCGAGCTGCAACATCACTGGAGTGCCCAAAAGCACAAGGTGTGCAATACTCAGAGACATGGCCAATGTAAGAAAGGCTGAAAGACGACCACCACTGAACAAGACACACAAGCTGAAACGTCAAGACTGGGCCAAGAAATATCTCAAGACTGATTTTTCTAAGGTTTTATGGACTGATGAAATGAGAGTGAGTCTTGATGGGCCAGATGGCTGGACTGGTAAAGGGCAGAGATCTCCAGTCCAACTCAGACGCCAGCAAGGTGGAGGTGGAGTACTGGTTTGGGCTGGTATCATCAAAGATGAGCTTGTGGGGCCTTTTCGGGTTGAGGATGGAGTCAAGCTCAACTCCCAGTCCTACTGCCAGTTCCTGGAAGACACCTTCTTCAAGCAGTGGTACAGGAAGAAGTCTGCATCCTTCAAGAAAAACATGATTTTCATGCAGGACAATGCTCCATCACACACGTCCAAGTACTCCACAGCGTAGCTGGCAAGAAAGGGTATAAAAGAAGAAAATCTAATGACATGGCATCCTTGTTCACCTGATCTGAACCCCATTGAGAACCTGTGGTCCATCATCAAACGTGAGATTTACAAGGAGAGAAAACAGTACACCTCTCTGAACAGTGTCTGGGAGGCTGTGGTTGCTGCTGCACGCAATGTTGATGGTGAACAGATCAAAACACTGACAGAATCCATGGATGGCAGGCTTTTGAGTGTCCTTGCCAAGAAAGGTGGCTATATTGGTCACTGATTTGTTTTTGTTTTGTTTTTGAATGTCAGAAATGTATATTTGTGAATGTTGAGATGTTATATTGGTTTCACTGGTAAAAATAAATAATTGAAATGGGTATATATTTGTTTTTTGTTAAGTTGCCTAATAATTATGCACAGTAATAGTCACCTGCACACACAGATATCCCCCTAAAATAGCTAAAACTAAAAACAAACTAAAAACTACTTCCAAATATATTCAGCTTTGATATTAATGAGTTTTTTGGGTTCATTGAGAACATGGTTGTTGTTCAATAATAAAATTAATCCTCAAAAATACAACTTGCCGGGGGGCGTGGCTAAGCTGCTGAAGAGGGAAGACGTACTCTGTTAGAGGTCCAGCCAAGGCCTAAGTCAATCTGGGGTAATCGACCCCTATAACAGACCTAATCAATTAAATATCTATACCCCTACACTCAGTAGATCAAGGGGAACACATAGATCCCAAAATTGCCAAACAAAGAAAAAGAAGAGAAACCGCGCTATACCGCAAAAGCAGTCTGACCTCACCTGACACCAAGCTGCAGGGCCCGATCCGAGCGCGGAGACCTGCGGTCCCAGGGAGGTACTGAGTAGTCTGCAGGCCTGTAGAGAGGAGGGGGCGACGACCCACATCTCCCCAGGGGACCCCCACCCAGCAGCACCGGAGCGGCCACATGCAGAGCCAGCCAGGCCTATAACTGGCCACGAGAGACGCTGTCCTCCAGGGAAGTGAAGGCCCAGGGGCCCCTGGGCCTGAAAACGGAACAAGACAGCACCATCTGGGGCACTTCGGAGAAGCCAGGTCAGTGGGGGCAGCCAGGGCAGAGGCTGCAAACGGGTCTGAGGCCTAAAGATCGGGTGGCAGCCAATTTAGAGCCCCATGAGGCGGCAGCCATTTTGGATCATCATAGATCAGCATAAGGACAGAGACCTAAGCCCTGTAAGTACCCCACACTCACAACAACCCCCCCCCCCCCCCCCCCCAAACATACAGGGGCGACAGATCCCAGCAGGGGGGAGATCAGGGCAACACAGAGACCTCTACCACTCAGCACAAGAGGAGAGAGGGGCACAGAAGAAGGCCTTAGGGAGCTAATCTGCCTCCTCAGCCCTTGATAAGCTACCATTATCACCCCACATAATCTAGCACAAAGTAGGGAAAACCTACATACCTTACCACCTTGAAAAAAAGCCTGATTCATGCAAGGCAGCTCAAGGCCACTTAAGGCCCAAAAATCCAGTTTTTACAATTCCACCTGCTCCACACTACCAGGGAATTTCTGCAACAACGTTGCAGTATACAATCCAAAGCAGCACACTTCTGCAGGCTTTATAACTCTCATCATCCCATTATAACCTGGGAAACGGAATACTCTGGACTTATTTTACAAATTGGCCCATAAAGGCCCCGAAACTAAACGGACTATAATAGCAACAACAAACACGGCGGTCATCCCAAACCCGCTAATAATATAAAATAAGGAGGATCTCACCTAGACTTCCACCACTAGATTCTAATATCAAGGAATCAAGTGACACACACACAACAATGTGAAACATGAAAGTCACCACCTACTAGAGCTGATGCCTACTCAATAACTCACGCATCTTTGACAATGCAACACCTATAACTGCAGGGGAAAAAAAAAAAAAAGAGAGGAACCTGGTCTACCCCACGAACATTAAACTACAATACGTCACCAAAACTGGAAACCCCGTCAAGTTCAGATCCTTAGCTCCAGGAAACATTCAACATGGGGAAACCTAGGAAAAGCGGCCCCTCAAGGAGTATCTCTGATCATTTCACAAAACAAACAGCTGGCTCCCAACGGGGGCACAGCCCTGCACCAACCTCACCCTCAGGCTCAGAAGGGGACAGAGACTCAGAGGTCGCCTATCCAAATGTGAATGTGTCCGACTTCTCAATGGCCAAATTTGACATGCTATTACAATCACGGCTATCTGCGGCCATAAAAGAATTTAAACAAGAAATACAGGAACTGGGCGCACGGACCAGTAAACTTGAAACAATCGCAGATCAACTTATTGTAAGCCAAGCTGAAGACAGAATAAACATATCTGACAACACTGGGCATCTCAAGGATCTGGAACTAAAGCTAGAGGACCTTGAAAATAGGAGCAGGCGACATAATATACGCCTGAGGGGGATACCTACCGCTGTTATGGACCTGGTAAATTACACGAAAGCGGTGGTATCTACTATACTCCCGACCCTCACCCAAGAACCTTGGGACATAGAAAGGGCACACCGAGCCCTGGGAGGCCCAACAACTCCTAACTTGCCAAAAGACGTGGTGGTACGCTTCCTACGGCAGCAGACTAGAGATTCAGTACTTCAGGCCGCCAGGAAAGCCCAGGCCATCTTAGGCCCAGACGGAGCGGAAATCCAGATCTATGCAGACTTGACCCCATCGACCCTATATAAACGACGACAGATGAAACCGATCCTACAAACCCTGACGTCGCACCAAATAAAATATAGATGGGGGTTCCCCTTCAGCCTCACCTTTCAGGTGGGCACAAAAACACACACAGTGCGCTCAATGGAGGAAGGAAGGGATACTCTTCACCGTTTAAGACTCCTGAAGGAGGGGGAACTACTTAGCCCCCAAGGGGCTATTGAAGCCCAAAGACCTGCAAGAGAATGGACTGAAGTAGCCCAACCTAAACGTCAAAGATCACAGAAACAAGGGAGAGAGACGCCCGACCTCGATCCCAAGGCAGGCCTGTCATCATCCTAGACGGTCTGCATCTGGAGACATCACCCTCCACATGGCACAAATTGCCTCAGGACAAAATGAAACAAAAAGACCCAAACTACTCTGACAAGAAAGGCCCATTCTGGGAGATTATAGCGAACTTTGCCACTGACTAAAAGTTGGCACAAATAGTCAAGAACTGACAAAGTCTAGACGACATTTACCCAATCAGGGGCAGAAAGGGTCTCTAGAGGATTGCACACAGGAAGGAAGATAATCCCAGAGACTATACCAGCATTCTTAAGGGAAGACCCCCCTTAACTAGTTTAGACCGACTGGTTTCCATCCGGGCATTCCAACTTCCCTGTTGATAATTGTTTAAGTTTACTACAATCAGGTGTTAGACCTGTTTAAGATGCTTAACCCTATGTTTACCTAATGTCTTCAATTAATGCCATGTTTTATTGTATTGTTCTACATTTTTAGGCAATTCAGCTCTAGGGCAATGACCCTGGACATTCCCACCAATATTTGTAAACGAAGGCTTTATGCCTTCCTCCCCAAATTATTATTTTTCTCTTATTTACACTACCGATGCAAAGGAGGTTATGATATACCAAATACCACACTAACTATTTATACTCTTCTTACTTCCCTCCTAGCAGCTGAAAACAACCATCGATCCACTTGGTACACCAACCACCTACCAAACGACAAAACCCCATCTTTACCCGCAAAGATCAGGCTCACCCCACAAACAAGACTAGGCAAAGAGAGCTGCCCTGGACCCCTGGCCTCCTCCCATCCGGGCGGTGAGTATAGTACTCTGGGAAGCCTGACTACAGAAGTAAAATGTGATACCACACTATGACTGACACGGAAATAACATTTATCACGCATAATGTAAGAGGGTTTGACTCGCAATTTAAAAGACAGAAGGCCTTTAATACTTATAAACAATACCACCCCTCAGTACTCTTCCTACAAGAGACGCACTTTGTCAGAAACAAGATCCCTAAATATTTATCCAATCTCTATCCAACCTTCTTTGCCACTAGCCATTCCACAAAAAGGGCAGGAGCCGCAATCCTGCTGCACAAAGACCTCCCCTTCATCTTAGACCATAAAAAAATAGACCAAGACGGCCACTTTGTGCTCCTTACAGGTTCCCTATTCGGGAAGAAAGTTACTTTAATCTCACTATATGCCCCCACTCTTATGCCACAGAAAATTTTCATACGGTTACTGCAGTATATTAAATCTCATGATCTCGGGAAAATAATCCTAGGAGGGGATCTAAATTCAGTCTTATCACCATTGGACAGATCAGGAGAGGGACGGAGCAGTCAACTCACTAAAAAACAATCCCAAATTCTAGCTTTATTGGAAGAACTCCACCTGATAGACCTCTGGAGGGAAAAGCACAGAGGGGAAAGGGAATATTCATTCTACTCCCCAGTACACAAGACATACTCTAGAATGGATGCATTTTATACAGATTCCTCCCTACTAGACAACGTAGTGAACTCGGGAATCCATCCGTGCCCCTGGTCAGATCACTCCATAGTAAGTTGTACAATAGATTTTGGCTTTGCATTTAAAACCCCATACTCATGGCGACTCAACGAGATGCTCATGTCAATGCCTCATTTTAGGGATCACATAGCGTCTGACATAGGTTTGTGGAGAAATAAAGTTCTATCGACAGAGGTGGACTTAGGTTGGGTCTGGGCAGCCCATAAAGCATTCATTAGGATCACATGCATCAAGCTTGCAGCAAAATACAAAAAAAAACAAAAAGCCAGAGAAAGATGGTTGCATGCACACCTAATGGACCTAGAAAAGCTCAACCAAAAATCTCCAACATCAGAAAACCGCACCAAAATAGACAAAATAAGGGCTGAACTAGACCTAATCCTCTCGGAGCAAGTAGAGAAAGCCATGAGATGGACAGGCCATCGATATTATACCAAAGCCAACAAACCCAGTGCCATGCTCGCTAGGAAACTAAGACAAAAAACTAACCAATCAAAAGTCTTTAAAATTAGACAGCCCACAGGAGGGATAACCTCCAGCCCTGCGCATATACAAAAAGAATTCACAATGTTTTTTCAAAATCTATATTCATCCCCCAATCCCCCTATGGATAACCATATAAACCAATTTCTAGGATCGATAGATCTCCCAATGATGTCCCCCCAAGAGATGGACCATGTCAAAGCTCCAGTCACAATAGAAGAAGTTATTGAAACGATCAAATCTTTAAAGTCAGGTAAAGCCCCGGGGCCGGATGGATTCACGAATCTATACTACAAAACATTTGCAGAACTATTAGCACCACACATGACAACACTATTCAATAATATGCTAAAGGGACACAGTATCCCCCCCGAACTAAACCAAGCTAATATGGTATTCTTTCAAAAGCAAGGGAAAGACCCCCTTCAGGTGCAGAACTATAGACCAATCTCCCTCCTGAATGGGGATATCAAAGTCCTGGCCAAACTTATGTCCAACAGAATCAACACATTTCTTCCCAGACTGATCCATAAGGATCAGGTGGGGTTTGTCCCGCACAGACAGGCAGGGGACAATGTCAGGAGATTATTAAATTTAATACATATATCTCAGCAACATAGAACCCCCATGTGTCTCCTAGCATTGGACCTAGAGAAGGCCTTCGACTCAATAGAATGGAAGTACCTCTGGGCAGTCCTCAGGAAATTTGGATTCCCAGAACAATTTATTAACCTCCTGAAAATATACTATGACAAACCTCAAGCCAGCCTCAAATTAGCAGGAGATAACCCCTCCATAATTAAGATTGAAAAGGGAACCAGACAAGGATGCCCCCTCTCCCCCCTGCTCTTCGCGCTAGCAATAGAACCTCTAGCCCAAATGATTAGATGTAATGCGAAGATAGAGGGGGTTATAGTGGGCATGCACCACATGAAAAGCTGTTTTTTTGCAGATGATTTGCTCTGCTCCCTAACGAACCCGACTACATCTGTCCCAGCCCTGATATCCCTCCTAGAACAATTTGGCAGAATATCCGGTCTTAGGATTAACTCGGACAAAACTGAGGCATTAGGCTGCTCCCTCCCAACCCACACTCAGAACTTTTTAAAACAAAATTTCAACTTTACATGGCCAAAGTCAGCAATCAAATACCTGGGAGTTTATATCACCAACTCTATAGACTCAATGTACAAAGCCAACTATCCTCCCATATTCAGGGATTTACACACTGAACTTTCAACATGGACTAAAGGTGGCCTTTCTTGGCTGGGTTGTATTAATGCGATCAAGATGAATCTATTGCCCCGGCTTCTGTACCTCTTTAGAACCATCCCAATTCCAATCCCCGCAAAAAAATTGGAAATTTGCCAAAAACAGATCTTTAACTTTATCTGGGAGCACAAACGCCATAGAATCTCAAAAACAGAAATGCACAAAGGCAAACGTATGGGGGGATTAGCATGCCCAAATCTTCACATCTATTTTAAAGCCGCCCAGCTAGCATTCATACCTTTAGCTCATTCAACACAGCATCAACCATTATGGATGTTTATCGAAAACAGGGCAATGACACCTTATACATGGGCCAATATCCTCTGGCTGCCTGAGGTTCCAGATAACCTGAGGGAAATAGACAACCCCTTCATAAAACTTTCCCTAGAAACGTGGCGTTGGGCAGCTAAAACACGACACCTCTCAGCAACACCCTCCACATTGACTGCATTGGCCCCCCATGCAAGATTCGCCCCAACGCTCACCCAAGAATCACTTTTTTGGTGGCAAACAAGGGGATTTTTGCGCCTGGGTTCATGGTTCCAAGATAATAAAATTAAACATCCAGAAAATATAATAAATTCTCTGAACATACCACCCAAAGAATACTTTAACTTCAAAAAACTTCTATTTCTTGTGCACTCAATAAAACGGGAATTTGGACCCCCCAAAACAAACTGGTTGATTAAACTCTGCGAGTCGCTCCCTCTGTGTAAAGGTATGATTAGTCTACTATACCAGGAACTCCTTCACAACAAACAGACCAGGAAACCGGCATATGTTTCAGCATGGGAACAAGACCTGGGGCACGAAAGAGATGAGGGCGCGTGGACCTCCACATGGGCCAATTTATCTAAAGGCGCACTTAACTTCAGTTTGCTGGAAACCTCACTTAAGGTTTTCCATAGAACATACATAACTCCAGTCAGGCAACATAAATGGAACACCAAAGTAAGCCCCAGGTGTTTTAGAGGCTGCCAGGAATCAGGCTCCATTTTTCACATTTGGTGGATGTGCCCTGTGGCAAAAGCCATGTGGGAGTAGGTCTTTGACCTGGTATCCACGATAACCCATACCCACATTGACAGAGACCTAGAGATCGCACTTTTAGGGACCAGATGCCCCCTCCTCTCCAGGCCCCAAAATGTACTACTACAATTTATGATGCTGGCGGCCAAAAGCCACTTAGTAAAACAATGGAAAAGCAACACCCTCAGTCTTCAAGCCATAATTAACAAACTTAACTTTATAGCCACCAACGAACGATTATCACATTTATTAGCTGACGCAATGCCCACATTTCTTGATACATGGAGCCCTTGGCTACACTCCCACCTTAGCTTAAGGGGACTAATGACAACTGACACTGTGACTGAGGCTTTCCCGGATGGGGGGAGGACCGTGGCGTCTAGAACTTAGCGAGCCCATCATGCGGGGCAAGATCAGGTAAGGTGGCAGCGTGGATCGAGTGCAAGATACCAGGTATAATTAATACCCCCCCCCCCCTTATTCCCCCCCCTCATATCTTCCCTATACCCAATTAAGTAATCCAGACCCCACCTTATTATCCCCCCTCCCCCCCCTATAACAAGAATAATATCCCGACCCTCTAAAGGGAAGGGAATTCATGATACTTAATTTACAACAATTAATGACCCAAATCCACAATAAATCTAAAAAAATCCATATTAGGCAGATGAAAAAGCACTCCACATAAACAACGCACAGCACTCTGGAAATAAGACTTAACGTTACTAGACAAATAATGTAAACCACATTGCATTTTGTTATGTACTGTTTGATGCATGCTATATATGCCTAATAAAAACTTGATTGAGAAAAAAAAAAATACAACTTGCCTAATAATTCTGCACTCCCTGTATAAGTATCATTTAAATGAAAATATTGATTGGTCTGTTGAAATATCTGTGAATCATCTAGAAATGTTAGTTTAGATGAAATGATTGCAGTGTAATAGGGGATGGTATAATCTGGCAAACATAATAGAAACAACAGGCCCACCTGGAGTGCGCATTACATCTAACTACACCCAGATAAAATTATTTGTTGCAACTGATTTGCATTCTTCAGAATTCTTAACTTTTTCTTGTTAAATATGGCTATTCAACATCTCTAGTACTCATGATGAAAAATGTGCTAATGGTTCATACTTAAGGAAAACAGGTTTGACTTGTATGGCTGGTTCGTATTCATAGGGTATAAATGAATTAAAATATTGCTGACTTCTTTGGTATATATATATATATATATATATATATATATATATATGTGTGTGTTATTGCATAATAACATTATTCAAGCCTTACCAAGACAGACTAATTAGTGTGATCATAGCTGAAATCTAATACTTCCTTTCAGTAGTGCTTAGAACAATGAGATAGATGGGGATGGGTACATCAGTGGCCATAAATTAGGTAAACTCTATTTTTCAAATATATTTTTCTGGCTAAAGTTTACTAATTAAGTTCACTGCTTGCACATTTATTCTTTTTTTTAAAGTTTTATCATACATTTTCCATAAAAACAAGAAAGAGTTGTGATACATATCATCTACATAACAATGTAAAATTAGTATACATGTAAGAGAAACAAACAAAGAAAAAAAAAAGCAACAATAACACAAGAAAACAAACAAGAAAAAGGGACAGAAAGAGAAAAAACAACAAAAAAAGGACAACATACATTCATACCCCATTCAATCAATTCATAATGGTGGAATTTCACTAATAAGCATTGTACACATTTAACAATTCATAAATTGCACAAAATCGCACTTAATATTTGCAATCCCAAATTTTCCATTTTAAGGGGTCCTTCTTTAGTGCTCCAGCTAATATGTAATCCCTTTCTAGTTCTCGAAAACCTTTTAATTTAATTACAATCTCATTGCAAGATGGTATATCTGTCCCTCTCCAATTCAAAAATTTGGATGGCGGGGGCCTTCTTTTTCTAAGGAAATTTTTGCAGGAAATATGTGCAGTAAACTGCATTGTTTAGTAAAGGGTAGATCAACTTCCAAAATCGACGAGGAAAGATTGTAACAATTAATCGAAAAAGATTTAATGTGCGGACACTCCCACATAATGTGGCTTAAATTTCCCATCATTCCGCATTCTCTCCAGCAATGTTTATCTGATAAATTCAACGAGATATGGTATATTTTTAAGGTGGTCATGTACCAATTATTTACTATTTTGAAGTATAATTCATGAAGTTTGTTTAATAAATCAATTTGTTAATTTAAACGCTGAGTACCAAGAATCTAGTATGAAACTGCTTCATACTAGATGTTTTTTCTAGTTCTAAATTTTCCTAATAAATAAAAAAACACTTTGAAACTGTGTGTGGTTTATCCGGGATCAGTATAAATTTTTCCAGTGGAGTCAGTTGGCCTCTAAGTACCCCCTCCTTATTGTAAATAAATAGAGAGGCGGTATATTGATTATATGTCAGCCAACCATTGGGTGAGATGTTAAATGTCGCTTTTAGCTGGTCAAACAATGCCAGCTTCCCTTCTATAAAAGTATCTTTAATCATCAAAATGCCCTTATTGTTCCATTTTTTAATTGGAGAAGCTTTATTCCGCCTCATTAATGAGTTTAAAGGCATTATGGGACTAGAAGCTGGTATTAAGTTGTATTTCTTATTGATTCGTCTCCAGGCTTTTAAAATCTCTTTTATAACATAAGAACCAACTCTCAGTTCTATAAAGGCTATATCGTCGAGAAATACCAAAGTTATTAAATCTTGACCCTGGGCCATTACTTTCTCAATTTGGCACCAAGGGTATTTGACAATTGGATTGACCAATTTTAGAGCATGTTCCACCATATTTGCCTCATAGTATGTTTGCAAAAAAGGATAAGCTATAACCTAATTCAAGAAGCTTAGTCTAACATGTTTAGATGAATGAATAAATAGATCTATTGTGTGTTAAAAAAAATTTAACCAACCATTAGAAATTCTTAACGGTATACAACGTAAAATGTAATTAAATCTCGGCAGGAGTGTCATTTTGACTATGGCAATTCTGTTGATAAATGCATTTTTTAATTTCCGCCAATTTTTTATAATATCCTGAAATTTTAATTGTAAGTTTCTTTAGTTAATTTCTGACATTTTACCTAAATGTTTGAAGGACTTGGAATTCCAATCAAAGGGATATAGAGATGTCAAAAGCAATTTAAGCTCTGATGGAATATTTATCAATAAAGTTTCTGATTTCTGAATATTCTGTTTATAATTTGATATACTGTTGTATTCCATTATCAATGACATCAACTGAGAAAGGGAATCCTTTGGATTGGTCAGAGATAATATCACATCGTCGGCGTAAATGCTTATTTTATGTTCCCTCTCGCCCCCCTGATCCCTCGGATATTGTGAGCAGATCTAATTTCCTCAGCCAAGGGTTCCATTAAGAGGGCAAACAGGATGGGGGAGAGGGGAAAGCCTTGTCTTGTACCATTCAATATTTCAAAACTCGCTGAACTAAACCCCAAACCTGCTACTGTAGCAGTAGGGGAAGTATAAAGAGCCCCTATCGCATGAGAGCCAAACTTACCAAAGCCAAACCTTTCCAAGGCTTGACTCATGTACTCCCACCCTACCCTGTCAAACGCTTTTTCAGCATCTAAAGACAGAAATAGGGTGGGAGTGCATGGCCCCTGGTATAAGCAATCAAGTTCATCATTTTTCTAGTATTATCTGCCTCTTGTATTCCAGCAACAAAGCCCAGCTGATCTGAAGCAATTAATTTGTCAGCTTTGCACATTTATTCTTAATGTTAACTAGAAAATAGGTTTAAGAGGAAAATGTGTACAATGTCAAAGTGCCAAAGAAGTGCAGTATCTACTGGGAGATGGGGTATCCATAGAATTTCCTTTCAGTGTGCTTGGGGACTCATATGCAGGCTGTATATGTCCTATTGTTATGTTTGCCTCCTAATTTGTAGCATTCTTTTTACATTTAAAACAATATATATTATCTTTTTCTGTAGCTTATATGAGCTCACCTCAAATAATGATCTATTCCCTGTTAGTCCATTCTTTAAGAAGATGGATATAGTTCAACATGTTCAATTGAAGCTCTAGAATAGGATGATGCTATACCCATGTTTGATTATGGTATGTTCCTGGCCCCTGGGTGGGTTGGTTTTGCCTTATAGTTGAGTCACTGGTGAGATGCAGTCAGGGGGCCTGTATGTGTAACTAGTGGAGGCCTGTATATATGGTGTATATGGTATCCTGTAGGTTGCCTGATGAGCTAGAGTTGAGTTCTAGTTTTGGGGCTGATAATGCCCTTTTAGGGGAAAGACGGAGATAGACCTCTGGTGGGGCAACTGTCCATAAGAGAGCTGCCAATGAAGGTCTATATGTGGAAGATGCAATGAGGAAGAAAATGAGTCTGAGGGGATCAAGAGCTTCCTGTGCTTTAGGAAGGTCAGTAACTGTCCTAAACAACATCTAGCATAAGGCATGTGCCAGGAACAACTGGTTTTCTACTGTCCAAATAGTGTGGATTATCCTATTCTAACAGCCATAACCCTACTGTAGTAACTTTGTTTCTTCTAGAGCTTAAAAAAATATCAGTATGATGCCCAGCACTTCCACAGTTTTACTCGGAAACACATGAAAAGAAGATCCTGTACTATTATGTAGCCAAACAGGTCCAGAGCACTGGGGTTGAACTCTGTGCCACAGAGATACTGCAGGCAAAACAATATCCCCCCCCCAATGTGGCTCATAAGGTGCACCGACAGAAGAGGCCTTGAGCATGAGAGGCACGCCTGAGGCCCTGGGGAGCCTAGTGCCGTGCCGAACATAGCGATGGCCTCGCTGTCGATTCAGCGCCATCAACTTGCGGCACATCGGAGGTGGAAAAAGTTATTTGCCTGCAGTAACTTTTTTCACCACCAGCATTCAACCCCAGTGTTCTGGATCTGTGCGGCTACGTAATAGAAAAGACGCAAAAAGAACAGCTCTACCAAATTCCCAGAAATATCTCAATGTTATGACATTTCAGAACTTTATCGTTATCAATGTGTCAGTTTTCATGTGTGTCAGATTCACCAAAAAATTATGAGAGCACAATAGGATTACATGGCTTGGGACTTTTTGACCTAATAGGACTGTTACTTACAAAAATGGGAGAGCTAATAAGAGTGTTACCACAAACAGTGGGAGGATCCTCACTCTGCTCCTCCACAACATAAGTTGGATGCTCTGCCCTACCCCCACACTTTTAGAGGGCCAATGTATTTAAAGGAAAAGGCACTTGTTTGTGAGGTATGTAATAATCTAGCAACATTATCAGCTGTGTGAGACATGGATATAAATACCCCTTTAGAGAAAATCACATTGTTTGATACTCTTTATGAATATAGGTTTCCATTTTGTGTTTGTTACATTACGTCCTAGATCATGAGGATGTATGTATTTATCAGTTGAGGGGGGAAATAAAAGAGAAAAGGGAGAGGTCAATAACATTTGTTAGATACTTTACAATTTACAGAATTAAATTGCCACCCTACCCCTCCACCCTCGCAGGCCCAAAACCATGAGTTTGTATCAGTGTGACCACAACTCTCCCCAAGTGAAAATGCCTCTCTCAAATACACAGTTTAAAGTATCCTGGATGCCTCCAGCATACAGCAAAGGCATGAAATATATATATATTTTTCCAAACTAAAAACTAGCTTTCTGATTTTTTTTCCTTGCTGAATCATGCTCTTAAAGTCAACATTTTCAAACGTATATATTTTACTTGTACAGTGGCCACAGAAGTTATAAATAGTGAATATCCTACTTTATAACATATCTTGCATAACTACATTACTAAAATAAAATAACAGTACTTATTCATGATTTAGGCTTTCTTTTTTCCACTATGGGCACAGCCATTTTGCTATTATGCAGTTACATGTTTATAACCAGCATGAGCGGATCTATCAGTGGTGCAGAGGGTGCAGTGCACCAGGGCCCTACTCTTGGGGGTGGGGCGCAGTGCAGTGTAATAAAAACAACAACATAATTTTGCATTTTTTTTTCTTTCCTTGAGTGTAGCCCCCTGGGGGCTTCCCATCCTAGGCCAACCCACCAATGAATCATTGAGACCCCTCTGTGCCTCCTTGACCACACACACACCCTCAGCCTGAAATTTGTGTGTGGCTGTTTAAAAAAATGCATTTCTACTGAAGCTCCAACAGGTGGCAGTGTGGAGCAGTTCAGCATGCTGGGAATGTGTATCAGGGAAGTAGGTAAGAGAGCAAGGGCTGCAAATTGTCAGCAAAGTACAGGAAGATGGATTATGTGAGAGAGGAACAAAAGAAATAATGATGGGTGCTATGTGAGGTGGGTGATGAGAGGGGTTGGTTGCTGTGTGCTCCTGTCAAGGACTGGATACTATGTAGTGATGGATGATGAGTGGTGGCTGCTGTGGTGGGGTGATGTTTATATATGTATGTGTGTATATATGTGTATATACTGTATATGTGTACATATATATCAGTAGAGGATGTCACAGGAAAGGTGAGTTGCGCGCCCTGGAATAGTGCTGCAGACAGGAGCAGTGAGTGATTTGGTCCTGGTCGGGCCGCACGCAAAACTTTTCTTACCTCACCTGAGGGGGAGACAATATTTTATTTTGCACCAGGGCCCTCCATTCTCTAACCACTGATCCCATGTATTTCACCTTGGTAAATGCAGCCACCAGTGACATTGCACACCTAAGCGAAATAGCAGTATAATTTATGTGTGGGTCTATTGACATCATGAGAAAGGATTATATCAAAATAACTGCAACCACAGTGCAAAGTAGCCCAAATGAGCTAGTGATTTTATCCCTGTACTTTAATAAAGTATTGTCACAAACCCACATGTGCTAGCCAGACTGTGTGGAGTTTTTGCATTGGGCATCTTGACTAAGGGATTCACTGTATTGTTGGTACCATGTTTAGCTCTGGATATGTTCACTGTGCTGTAGAGGTGGTTGTTTTATAGTACTATAATACTGGATGCATTAACATTGTGGCTAACAGCTTGTTAAAGTGATTATATTCATGTTAAATATGCCTGATATTTGTATATATTTTTATATATAATTTCTGGTAATTCAAGGTTTACTGAGTGACCTAGTCTATGGAGGTGTAATTATTCTGTTCAGGCTTCGGTGCCATTGGTGCAATGGGAGAGTTTGGCAGATATGTGTACAGAGAGTTAACCCTGTCCCATCACATGTATTAACACAAGAAAATACGTTATAAAATAGAATATAGATTAAACTGACAAATAGTCCATACATTTGCAAAACATTTTACCACTATTACAAAACACTTCAACACACAGCTAGGTATGCTTGTATGACATGTAAAATACTTACACAAAACAAAATGCTACAACATACATAGCAATTATCAACAGTCATTAATTGCTAACTAACAGTAGATAAAAATGCCTTTATGGATATATCAATATGCACATTGCTAAAAGAGAAAAACAACAATTTTCCCACAGAAATTCAATTAAAACTCCTGTTGTATATCTTCACAAAATTATCTAAAATCTCCAGAGACAGGAGTATCTGTACATAGGACAACAATAAGCCGTACGCTCCATAGAGTTGGGCTTTATGGCAGAGTGGCCAGAAGAAAGCAATTACGGTACTTTTCAGCAAAAAACTAAATGGCACGTTTTGAGTTTGCGAAAAGGCATGTGGGAGATTCCGAAAATGTATGGAGGAAGGTGCTCTGGTCTGATGAGACTAAAATTTAACTTTTCGGCCATCAAAGAAAAGGCTATGTCTGGCGCAAACCCAACACATCACATCACCCAAAGAACACCATCCCCACAGTGAAACATGGTGGTGGCAGCATCATGCTGTGGGGATGTTTTGTAGCAGCCGGGACTGGGAAACTGGTCAGAGTTGAGGGAAAGATGGATGGTGCTAAATACAGGGATATTCTTGAGATTGAGGTAATGGCTAGACGGACAAGGTTGGAGATTGGTAAAAAAAATAAGGTCAAGGGAGTTTCCATCACAGTTAGTTGTGCATTCTGTCCATTGTGAGAGGTCAAGGGAAGACGTAACTGAAAGTACCGTAATTATGCAGCTGAATGGGAGGGGGTATGTCAGTGGCAATGTTGAAATTGCTGACAGTGAGTGAAGGTACTTTGGAGTAGAGAAAATGAGAGAGCCAGACAGAGAAATGGTCCAGAAATTGAGAGGGGGTGATAGTGTGATCTAATATAATAATAATTGGTTTCTTATGTCTGTCACACCTGTACATTGAGTTCGTCCCAGGCGCAACATTGACAGTAGACTCGGGACAAGAGCGCATGCGTAGAAGTGTCATCTTTTCTAACTGCCACAGAGAGAGACAGGACACAGAGAGAGAGAGAGACACACACACACACAACAGAGACATTTTCTGGGCTCTGTCTGTGACAAATAATTTGATTGTGACATCAGACACTCTCTACCTGATATTCTGAAACAGGGCCTACAGTTGTCAATTCCTTACTTCAACCTCTTCTTTTAACACAGACAGCCCAACTGCCTCTGGCCCCTACACCCCTATGCAGAGCTCCTCAACTGACAGTTCTTCTGGATATAGGTTCAGGACTCTAGGTGGGTCCTTGTGCTTCTATTTTCTTTCCTAATCTCGACTGCCAAAATGACACCTTCTTTATTTCCATTATCTTTGGGTGTAGAAGACTTAAAGCTTTACTGTAGGCAAAACTAATTAATCTTCCACTATGGAATTTCTTACTGTTTTGCCTCAAAACTCTACTGAGAACCATAAAGTCTGTCCTGCTGCGTCTTAAACATACAAATTCTTCAAAAATGATTGCTGGAATATATGTGCGTTTTGTATGCTTCATTTAGTGAATATGTAAGATCCAAATGTCAGCGCAAATATGATTGCAATTGTAATTTACAGTGTCATAATTTGTGAAAGATTATAACAGAAATAATATTTATATACAGACTAACAAATTGCCAGTCAAAAATGATGGGGCAATACAATTTGAAACCATGGGAATGGTGTTTAATACACAATCTAAACCTTTTTGTACTCTGAGGACCTTCGGCGCCTATTTCGAGCCTCGTGTCGAGCTCCTTCGGCTCCCATCGCGTGACTAGCAATGAGCGCCTTTGGCGATCCTCTCGTCTATTTTTGCTGTTCAGAGCACCTTCGTTACTCATTATAAAGAGAGATATATATTTATCTATATTTACTTAATCAATAACAAATTAATTAGTTCTTGAATAAATTAATATACTTTACCTATTTGTAATTAATATATCCAGCAATCAATAGCCTGAAGAGCTAACAATCTGTTTATATTTTCCGTCAGCATACAATGTACAGTTTGAGTGTTGGTGCCCTGATGATAAAGTGTAATGAATGTCCCAACTGTGCATTAGAAATTTGTTGTGTGCGCGCGAGGGAAATCTTATGGTGTAGTTGTGTAAAGCGCCATTGTTTATTCGTAATGTTATTAGTGCGTTACGCGACTCGCAAACATTTTCCGTCATTTGTAATGGTGTATTTTGTAGTTAGTTCGTTCCTGTGTGAAAGTGCTATGCGCCATTTTGTTTCTCGCTTAGGCGTTTTTCATGTGGTGATCGAAATCGCCTTAAATCCACGTTCCACCTCACTCCCAGACGTCCTGGCTGTTCCCTCGTGCTGGGGGTGATGTTTTTGTGGTATTTATTTTTAATTCATTTGTGTTTTATTTGGCTTTTTGCGGTTCGCCCGTTAACCTCGTATTTTTGCTATGTCGTTGGCTAATGCGATTGCGCGTTTACTAAGTGTTTGGTGGATAAGTCCCGCGTGTTTCATTGCCTTCACTGCTCGCCTCCCTTTGCGAGGCGAGCAGGCAATGAGCCCCTTTGGCGCTCATTGCCTTTGTGCTGTGAGTTTAATTGCCTTAACAGCTCGCCTCGCTACGCGAGGCTCAAAGCAATGAGCGCAGCCTATACGCAACACGCAAAGCGTGACGACGTCTCGCAGTTTGACAACTATTATATGTGATAGAAGTATGAAACTTAATATTATTAGAAATATTAGATATTAGAAAATAGTTGAAGTGATATTTTGTTTGGAGCAATATTTTTGCCTGATACAGGTCACCTATAAGGTACAGGTGGTCCCCAGATTATCTGTTCTGTATCTGTTCTGATCCCTAATGAATAATAATAATAATAATAACCAGTGGCAGAGCTAGCGCATGAAGGGCCATGGCGCAACATTTTTGGGGGGCACTTCCTGGCCCCCCTCCAGCATCAACTCACAGTGTGTGTGTGTATATATATATATATATATATATATATACAGTATATCTCTATACATACATATTATTTATATATTTTTTAATGATATATATATATATATATATATATATATATATATACACACGTGTGTATGTATGAATGTGTATTTCCTCACTCTCCCTCACCCCATACATTCTCTCTCTCTGTCTCTCCCTTTTCTCTCTTTCCCCTTCATTCTCTGTCTATCCGCCTCCCTTCCTTCACTCTTCCTATATCCTGATCTCCCTCCTTCTTTCTCTCCCCTCTCTCTTTCTCTCTACATGTCTGTCTCTCTCCCTCCCTTCTCTCTGTCCCCCTCTCTCTCTCTTACTCCAATTTGTCTGCCCCCCAATTCCTTCACCTGCTTGCTCGCGGCACCGGCGGCTCCTCCCCCTGGTGGCTTCTCCCCCTGAGTCAGAGGAGAGAACAGCAGGGCCAGGGAGGAAAAGGGAGTCTGGGGGAATGGAAGTGCCGCCCGGGGGGGATTACAAGAGTGTGTGTGCGCGTGCGTGTGGTTCCGGGGTGAGGAGGGCCCATGGCAGGCTAGAGAGCCAAGGGGGCCCGTGGCAGGCTGGGCTAGGGACCACACTGGGCTCCGCCAGGGCAGAGCCCCGGTGCCCTGCACTGGCTGTAAATCTGCCTCTGATAATAACAATACTATAAGGCTCATATATGATAATATTAATACAGTGTAATAATAATACCCCAGTACTGTAATAATAAGTTAGAGAAACTATGGTACTCTTTCTTTTAATTGAAACAAACAGAACATAAACTTGTTCTTAAGTAGGGGTCATTTGTAACCTGGGACAAGCCTATATGTGTGGAGACTTCTGTAATTGTTGATAGTTCAAAATTATTTTTTGCTGTCTCATAGTCCTCTTTTATCAAGAACAACAGATCTACCAGGAATGTTTACAATCTTTAGAATTAGATAGAAGTTTTATTTAAATTCTCATTTGTTTATAATTACAATACTATGAAAGAAATGGTTGGCTTGGATCACAGTTGCTTCCAACAGTCCTTGTTGTTGTTGTTTTAAGACCTATATATTGATCTTTAGACCAAGCCAATATATTCATCCCCTTAATCTTGTGGCTTGAAGACTTGGTAAGGATAATGCCCCTTTATCTATGACGTTAGTGCCTATTGTGTTATGAAGAGGATGGTAGTGTTGTGTGGCACTTTCTGTGTGCTCTCTGCTTTGGTATCTAACTATGCTCTAATAAGGCTATCCACCTTTTAACTATCTCCCTATCATAATCAGTAAAACTCTCAAAAGCCCAGGATCATCTTTTAAAATCAACGTTTTTCAATAGGATTTCTTCCACACAAATTTAAATATTCGATCCATTTTAATATATTCATTGTAGTATTAGAAATTAATATCCTCTATTTACTGCCCCTATCCCATCCCCAGAGACTTATTTCTATTACCATCAAACAGACTTGATGTGACCCCTGTATTCCAAAATAACACACATGCACACCACGCAACCTTTGTCAATAAAATAGATCTAATTATGTCCTCAGTACACCAGAATGGCCTAGGACATCACAATTTCTCCCCAAGACGTCCTCAACTCTCTCAAAAACACTGAACAGGGTTTGAGTCAGCTATTTCATGAATGGCTTATATCACTCTTTTACCCACCATAAATTAAATGATTGTTGTGGTGAACTACCTCCTCACAAAATCTACTACACAAGCTAGGAACCAGCTCCACACTGATGAGAGGCAGTAACATCATAACAGCTTTCCATTTGTGGGTTCCCTGGCTTGTGCATAATCCATCCTTGGCTTTGCTCAAAGCTGTGTACTACAGCAGGCATATGCTTAAAAGGAGCCATGTTTGAAATAGTATTGGATTACAGAGCAAAGCCTTTATGGGCACTTTTGCATGTCCCTGCCCACGTTCCCAGAAAACAGTGCAATAACTGTATTTCTTGGAATTCTGAGCTGGAAATAAGTTTTTGAACTTATTTTAGATGTTCATATGTACTATTTATATACTATGGAACATCCAGTCATATAAACTTAAACCTCGTGGTTCAACAGAAGTTTGGGAATATTATTATTTGACTTTTCTTTTAACAAGCCAACACAGAGCCATATTCAATTGAGCTTTCGTGAGAAGTGAGGTCACATGCTAATTTGCTATTCAATTGGCGTTTTTTTGCAGGCTCGGGACAGCTTCCGAGCTGCTGGCTTGAAAAAATGGCGATGGTTAAACTCGTAACTTTCAGCCTCCAGAAGTTTTTGATCGGTCACTTTTGCAAGGCTAAAATCGTAAATCGCTATTCAATTGCTCAATTTCCCCAAGACCGCAAATGTTTTCACACCTGTAAATGGCAAATGAAGGAGACAATCCTGCGAGTACTAGAGAGGACCCACAAAGGGGTTAAACACCTATTCGTAGCACTGTAAATGCAAATAATATATCAATACTGCACTGTAAATAATGGGAAAGCGATGATAAACATTAGAATTGCACAACAGTCTCAAGCTCACAAATCGGCAGCAAATTAAAATTATATTTATGTGTAATTTCGGGGTCTAATCTATCTTGGGTATCAATGAGTTAATACATATCAGGCGACCCACATGGACAAGAACAGTATTGGCATAATTCTTCATTTTGCAAGTCTGATTGCATATCGGACCCCCTAACCTAATAATGACAGTCTCATTTGTTTATAATTACAATACTATGAAAGAAATGGTTGGCTTGGATCACAGTTGCTTCCAACAGTCCTTGTTGTTGTTGTTTTAAGACCTATATATTGATCTTTAGACCAAGCCAATATATTCATCCCCTTAATCTTGTGGCTTGAAGACTTGGTAAGGATAATGCCCCTTTATCTATGACGTTAGTGCCTATTGTGTTATGAAGAGGATGGTAGTGTTGTGTGGCACTTTCTGTGTGCTCTCTGCTTTGGTATCTAACTATGCTCTAATAAGGCTATCCACCTTTTAACTATCTCCCTATCATAATCAGTAAAACTCTCAAAAGCCCAGGATCATCTTTTAAAATCAACGTTTTTCAATAGGATTTCTTCCACACAAATTTAAATATTCGATCCATTTTAATATATTCATTGTAGTATTAGAAATTAATATCCTCTATTTACTGCCCCTATCCCATCCCCAGAGACTTATTTCTATTACCATCAAACAGACTTGATGTGACTCCTGTATTCCAAAATAACACACATGCACACCACGCAACCTTTGTCAATAAAATAGATCTAATTATGTCCTCAGTACACCAGAATGGCCTAGGACATCACAATTTCTCCCCAAGACGTCCTCAACTCTCTCAAAAACACTGAACAGGGTTTGAGTCAGCTATTTCATGAATGGCTTATATCACTCTTTTACCCACCATAAATTAAATGATTGTTGTGGTGAACTACCTCCTCACAAAATCTACTACACAAGCTAGGAACCAGCTCCACACTGATGAGAGGCAGTAACATCATAACAGCTTTCCATTTGTGGGTTCCCTGGCTTGTGCATAATCCATCCTTGGCTTTGCTCAAAGCTGTGTACTACAGCAGGCATATGCTTAAAAGGAGCCATGTTTGAAATAGTATTGGATTACAGAGCAAAGCCTTTATGGGCACTTTTGCATGTCCCTGCCCACGTTCCCAGAAAACAGTGCAATAACTGTATTTCTTGGAATTCTGAGCTGGAAATAAGTTTTTGAACTTATTTTAGATGTTCATATGTACTATTTATATACTATGGAACATCCAGTCATATAAACTTAAACCTCGTGGTTCAACAGAAGTTTGGGAATATTATTATTTGACTTTTCTTTTAACAAGCCAACACAGAGCCATATTCAATTGAGCTTTCGTGAGAAGTGAGGTCACATGCTAATTTGCTATTCAATTGGCTTTTTTTTGCAGGCTCGGGACAGCTTCCGAGCTGCTGGCTTGAAAAAATGGCGATGGTTAAACTCGTAACTTTCAGCCTCCAGAAGTTTTTGATCGGTCACTTTTGCAAGGCTAAAATCGTAAATCGCTATTCAATTGCTCAATTTCCCCAAGACCGCAAATGTTTTCACACCTGTAAATGGCAAATGAAGGAGACAATCCTGCGAGTACTAGAGAGGACCCACAAAGGGGTTAAACACCTATTCGTAGCACTGTAAATGCAAATAATATATCAATACTGCACTGTAAATAATGGGAAAGCGATGATAAACATTAGAATTGCACAACAGTCTCAAGCTCACAAATCGGCAGCAAATTAAAATTATATTTATGTGTAATTTCGGGGTCTAATCTATCTTGGGTATCAATGAGTTAATACATATCAGGCGACCCACATGGACAAGAACAGTATTGGCATAATTCTTCATTTTGCAAGTCTGATTGCATATCGGACCCCCTAACCTAATAATGACAGTCTCATTTTCTATTGGCTGATTCGAAATGGGAGGTTACAGGCTTGCTTAATTTATTATGTTCCTGCCCTAAACTTCTACGACCTAGTGCATGGTTTACTGTTTTGGCTTGGGGCCTGTCATTTGCGGGCTTGAGCAATTGAATAGCGTCGCAATCGGAGATGAACAGGAGCCCGCAACTCACTCGCAGACATACCGCCTAAAGCGATCGAGTTTCGGGCTTGGAATTGAATATGGCCCATAGTCCTTAGAGCTATAGATGGGTTAAGGCAAAAACAAAATTAACACACTGCAAAGGAATTTCGGGCCCTGTTTTTGAGCTTGAAATCAAACGTACATAGTGATTTCCCCCAAAGCACTTTACAAGATAGAAAACATTCAAGATTACAATCTAAAGGGTATTGGTTTCTATTAATGACACTCAAAAGTATGAAGGAAAAAAAAACCAATAACTTTAATTTGAATTAGAAATAAAGAAATGTCTTTTGAGACATTAATGTCAATATACAAGTGTGTATTTTTTAAAAGCTGCCAGTCCTCTAAAATATTAGTATTACATTTACACAGCAACTTAAGTGTAAATACTGATTAGTGCAAGGGTGGGCGGTGCTTTAATGTAAGAATAACAACAGACTTAAGATATTATGTTATTATTAATATAGGTATTTTAATAATAAACACAAAGAGTAAACAATGTGCTGTATGATTCTGTAAAGCTATTTGGCCAGTATTGTTCTATGGTGCTACATAACTTTACTGTAAGCAAGAAGGATGAAGCAGAGATCCAGCCAATCCGCAGCTCGCTAGCCTCTGAACCTGGACGCGATGCGCTCTGATTGGTTGATTCTAAGCAGTCTCGCGGACGCGCTGCTGGCGGGCTGTTTGGCGCCTTACTGTGTCAGGAGTTTGCCGGGAAAATACGGTTGCTTCCGGTTGGTGAGGCATGGCAGTGCACGGGTACTTCCGGGGCTCGGGAACCGGGGAGCGCTGTGAGTGAGGACACATAATATCAGGTATATGTGTGTTTACGCTTTCGGGGATATGTCTGTACTTGTCTGGTGGAGATGTGGGCTGTGGCAGGGAATGAGGCGAGGCCTAGAGCTAGAGTGTGGTCACACAGTGTAGATATAGACTAATGTAAATAAACATAGCTCTATAGGTTGTTTGAATGTACTATATATTGTACAGGTACCTCAAGTCACACAGAGAATGGCCCACTTATCGTACACCTGAAAAACATACTTAGACGTAAATATGACGGGTTGTTAATAACATTGTTAAGATTGAGACTCTTAAACATTAAATAGAAGTTACACTGTGTATAAATATTCATCCTCTGAGGTAATGGCTTTATCAAGAACTGTTGGGATTAGCAGTGGAGCTATCTGAAAACCGTAGGGGATGAATACATTAATTGTAAAATGTCTCTGCACCATTTTCTGTTTCCATTAGTAAAATCAGTCTCAATGGGTGAATATTTTAGATACTTTTATACCAACAAGCTAAATTCTATATCAATTTTAAAGGTATATATAGGTTTCCGTTATTACCTTTCTCCAACACATACTGCTTATGTCACACACATTACATTGAGTCATTCTATACACCTACAGATTTATATTACTAAAAAAACTTGTTTTCCACACACCAGAGCTGCTTACATACAGTGTACCAACGAATAGAAACACTGCATTTGGGTACATATTTTAACACTTTACTAACCTTCAAGTTAACAGCAGCACAATGCAGAGATCCACATATCAATGTCTGGTCTCCTCCTTGCTTCCTTGTGCAACACATCCCATGATTCCTTCCTGCACAAACTGCCATTATAGACATAAACAATGTATTAGTTGCCTGTGATTGGCCAAAATTAATTATGAATTATTGTGCTACTTTTAGCGGGGATTTCCAAATGCGTTAACTCTCAAAATTCACTGCTTGCACACTTTAGGGTAAGTTTTAATAATGTTTATTTGGGGATTTTTGGCATGCAAAAAAAGTAAATGTTTTCATATACTACTGATTCTCCTCTATTAGTTGCATTCATAATCCAGGAAGCTTAAATATGCTTTTAACAAGATGATACTTTTAAAGGCATATCCAAGTTTCCTGTATTATGAATGCATTTGATAGAGGAAGATTAGTAGTTAAAAAAAAACAATTGCATGAAAAAATCCCCTCAAAAACATCAATTAGCTTACCTTGAAATTAGCAAAATGTCTTATGTTTTTTGGCTGTTGTGTTTGATGGTGCTGGGCTCTAGAAAATCCCAGCTAAATTAGCAATTAAATACATATTTAGCTGTGCCCAATAGGAAGCAGGCTAATTCATTGTATCAATCTCAACCACAGTGGCTTCCGACATGCTCAGTATGAGAACTGATGTTGTAAGGGCAGATTTCTGCCAGCACTTCATCTGCTTCATCTTCCTGCTGTTTAAGACTCTTACTGTGCAAAAACTGGGATGTTACTGCACTTCTTACTAAATGATGCAGGTCTCTCGCATACACACACAGCAGCTCTGTCTGTGCTTATCTCTGGTGTGGGTGATGCCCAGCTGCAGGAAGCAGCCGTGCGGGTCACATCCCAGCAGTGACTTTGGGGCTGACATCTGTGCTCTTCTATTGGTTGAGGAAGCCAGAGCAGGTTCGTAAATCGTTAATATTTACCTGGGTTGTCAACGAAATCATTAGAGGGATTTTTGGATATTAATAAAAATAAAATGTTTTATGAAATGTGTCGCATATATATCAAGAATGGTTTTTGACTAAGGATTGCAGAAATGTAGTAATCTGGAAAATTTAGATATGCCTTTAATGACTTCAGTGGGTGGAAATCGTCCGCTTATTTTAAACACCAACTCTAAATTGTGTTTAATTTCAACATGTAAAAAATATTTATTTGTGCTTTTCATTTCTGTAATTTATTGCATATGATCTGTGGCCCTTTATTTTGATATATGTATATAGGTACTTATGTATGTATATATTTATGTATATATTTGCATTAATCTGTTTGTGATGTAAGGCTGCCAGTTATTTTTTGTCTTTAAGACTCCTTTGTTGTTATACAGACAAGCATGTAGCAGGACACTCTTGAAACAGATACAGTTTGTCTGTTATATATCTCCCAGAAGCATGACACAAATAAATAAATGTTAGTTTACTAGTAGGGTAAAACCAGAGACCGTTCTGATAATGATAAAGCACTATCCAAGTAAAATAACACTACCTATCGTATTGTTCAGATGACTTAAGTGGACACTGAAGTAACACAATTGCCAACATTAATTTAATAGTAGTTTTTACCATAACATATTTTGCAAGTAAAATAAGATAAAAATGTAAAAAAAAATAAATCTTTTTTTACACCAGTGGAAATGCAAAGTTGCTACAAAATCAGGACCTATATTGAGTGGATTAAAAATAGATTGTGTCCAGGAACCACACTAGCTGAATTAGAGAGATTAGTTTCTCATTCTAGACTAATTGACTGCAACAGATATAACCTAGGCAGTTCTTTTTGGTGTGAAATAATATGAGACTTACTGTACATAAAGTCTCTTGTCCTCTTCCACAATTAGCATTTCATTCCTTCTTTCAACTTAAATAAATAACTCGCCTCCGCCTCATACTCTATTCTGCAGTCTCCCTTAATTCACATTTTTCTCTTGCATATTTTTGTTATGTACCAACATAACATATTGCACATTGCTGCTTGAGACGATCCAGAGGTAGGGGCTATTACTGCCCAGGGCCACCTGCTATAGACTACAGGTTAACCACCCACAAGGAACGTTGGGTTTTTGGAAATCTCAGCACCGTGATATCATCTGGCTTCTGTAATAGTCAGGGTCTCCATCAGGAATAAGCACTTCTAGGAGTCTCAGTAACCTTCCTGTGGTAGTGACCCAGACAAGTTAATTGCAGGGTGGAAGGAGGTTCAGTATCTCAGCCACCAGGAGCAAATAAGAGAACATATCTTTTGTATATCAGCAGTCAACTGATTTATTTTTGGAAAATCAACAATATCTATAGGGGTTAGATACAAAAGAGGGTGTATACAACACAACAATGACAGGGACTGGCAGACAAACAGGAGATTGACTCCACATGGAGTCTAAAAGACTGTCATCCTGTCTGACACCTGTGAACAACAGGCCAACCTCCAAATACACATAATGCTGTCTCCATGTCGACTAGTCCAGACCTCAAATAGAGTACATTAACTTTATCTGGCAAACAATGGGACAAAACAGATTGCAATACAATGGAGGTGTTTATGCAAATAGTCCAGTGGCTGGAGCCAAGATGTCTGTCCTTTATGGTGGCTCAATGGGATAAGATCCGGGAACTGGAAAAGTGGTCCATGACTTTACTCCCCCATTCCAGACAGTCTTGAACTGCAGCCCACAGCCCAAGTCCCTATCGAGGGGAAAAGAATGTTGACCCAAGTGGCCACAGCAAAAGTCCCATTGCACATCCTCCGCCTTATGGGGGTAGTAGGTTTGCCCGGGCTTGAGGTGGTTGCTTATCTTTCCTGAAAGTGCCCACAGTCTCTTACCCCAATTTCTGTAGGGTCTTGGGAACACAATCCATTGGTACAGTCGTGCCAGGGGGTATCTGAGCTAGCAGCCACCTCTCAGCCACCCTCCCCCTTTTTCTTAATCTGGGATACCAATCCTTCTGGGTCCAAGGTAGCAGCACAGCCCAACCCCAGCTTTTTTTTCTTCAATAACCTACCCCAAACTGCTGGAAACATTCTTGGGGACACATCCAAGGTCTCGGGAACTAGGACCTAATCCAGGGGCATACTGCTACCCCCTTGGCCGTGGCAGGTAGTGCCTCTGGGGTATCCCATCTAGGGAGCAGCTCAGATGGGGGGTAAAAAGCACTTTACCGCCGTTACAATCTCCTTAGGGTTAGTTGTCAAGGCAGGGTTGGGGAGAAATAGTGCATGACTCCAGATGGACGGAGACCCTTACCTGGCTGAGGCTCACCTGGGTTAGCAGACTTCACTTAGGGTGAGTATCCTCAAGGGCTGATAAGGTTGGGATCATCTCTGCAGCTAGGGTACGCTGTGTCCGGGTCTCTGGTATCGGGAGCCGCTTGCCCATATCCTTTAACTCTGGGGCTGCCAGTCTCCATGTCTAGTAGTCCAGATATCGAAACAGATTACAATACAATGGAGTTGTTTATGCACATAGTCCAGTGGCTGGGGCCAAGAAGACTGTGCTTTATGGTGGCTCAATGAGATAAGATTCGGGAACTGGAAAAGGGGTCTGTGATACTGCTCTAATACTACATATTTACTCTTGAACATCACTGCATTAGAAGGGCCCTGAAGTAACGCATTTCCTATAATGCATTTTCTTGATTTAGTTAAAGTTTTGGAGGATTACTGTTGCGCTTGATATGCTGTCAGGAAATTTATGAAGTATCTGCAAGTGGCTCTCCGTGCCTCTCCGTTGCAAGGCTTCCCTACGTCTGTTGTGCCTCTGCCCTAGAGTTTGGAGGGATAATCATATGGCCATAGGAGATAAAAAAATGGAGTACCTAAAGATCTGTACCTCGATATCTGGTATTAGGACTGAATTGGGTCTACACCACCCCCATTCTTTATTCCATCCTATAGAACTGGAAAGGGCATGGACAATACCAAATGGACTACGCTTTGGCTCTTTGGGCCTTGATATTAAGGGGTGTGGGCAACTACAACTCTATATGAGGAATGAGAAGTAAAGTAATTTTTTTTTTGTTTGTTTATGGACAGCTTCAGCTGTTTTTACTCCCTATTGGATTTGAACTGTTCTACTCCATATTTGATCTGCTTGTTTAAGGGTCAGCTAATATGATTGTCTCTCTTTGCACAAAGCGGGTATTTTTAGTTATATAGACAAGATGAGCCAGAACTCTTCAAAGTGAGAAAGCTAGTAAAAGTCCTACCTCAAATCTGGCGACTCAGAAAGTTAAAGATAAAAACAATTTACAAAAAATATGTCTCAATCTGAGCTGTCTTTGGCAGAGGAGCTATCTACTTTTTAATACTTCTAGTTCTGATAACTCAGCAACTATGGAGGAGATAAAATTGCCTATGTTGGTGGGGGGGGGGGGGGAATTTTGACGGTATCACTTTTGGAAATCACTCAGAAGATTTTTTTTAATCTCACCGCATAATCAAATTGCAATATACCTATTGCAACCAGCGCTTTTGCGTTGTTTGCCATTTCTAAGGTGTTCAGAGGTGGAAAAAAGGAATGATGAAATTTGTGAGGATAATCAAAAATTGTAATATAGGGTTATTCACTTGGAGGAGATTAAGCTATTGAAATATAAACAAAATAGGATTGATCAAGGTTTGAGGAAAAATAATTTAACAGCACGGGGTATCCCGGAGAGTGTTGAGTACAAGGATTTGAAGGGTTATTTATAAAAATTGTTTAGCTCCATGGGCGTTACTATGGAGAGTGATCAGCCCCAAATTGGTATGTTATATAGGATCCCACTGCCCCCAAAATTATATAGGGAGGCCCCACAAGATATTATTGTTAAATTTCAGCATTTTTCATATAAGCAAAAAATATCGGTAGCCAATAGAGAATTAAAGAAACAGCCTCCCCCTTTTTGAGCAAGTTTTGATATTTTTGAATATATCTAATGTGGTATTACAAAAGAGGAGACGTTTTAGAGCTTTTACAAAGATACTTAGGGAGGAAAAGCTTAATTGTAAGTGGGGTTTTCCATCAAAAAATATTCTCTTTAAAGATGGTCATAAGACCGTTATTAATTCATTACGAGAAGCTAAGCCGTTTCTTATAAAAGAAAATATTCAACATAGCTGGGAGATTGGGGATACCCCCATTGAGAACAGTCGCTCTGATTTTCAAAAAAATATTGAGTGGCTAGGAAGAATCTTCTCCTGTTTTCTTTTTTCTGGTATACTATCCAACAAGATTATACATGTGTAAAATTGATAAAAGATATTGGTGGGTGCAGTCTAGTATTGCTCTGGATAGTGGTCCTCTCACTGCCCAGAGCTTAGTTTCTAACAATGACGGTGAAGAGTATTGTTTCACTGTTTAGAGGATTTGAATTTAGTTTGGATGTTTGTGTGTATGTTGCTGTGGAGTGGACGAAGTACAAGGAAGGAAGTTATTTACTGTCAACATTCTTAGCCCTCGTTATTGGTAGAGGGCCATATATGTATCAACTGCCCATGAATTTAAGAGTTCTTGGCGATGTATTTAAAAGGAGAATTTATGGAATTAATTACACGAAACGTAAGGGGTTTGATTCTGTTCAAGGATGATATGTATATATTGATTTTGCTCTTCGCTGAGGGGATTGACATTAGGTTTTATATGAAACAACCGGTTGTGGATTCTAGAGTTTTATGGGATTGTTTAAATGGAACTACCTATTTAACCCCCTTACATTTAATGTGATTAGTTTAACTCTTCTTATAAGAGAGGTGTCTTAAGTTTTTTCAGAAGGAAATCCTGATGTTATATGTGTACAAGAGAGACACATTGGTCTGGGTACTTCGTGCCTACTTTTATGAGTAATCCGTATGAGCTATGTGCTCCTTCTAGTTACAAAACAAAGTCTAGAGGAACTGCCATCTTTATAAAAGAAAAAGTAATTTGATACAGGAAGTGTACACTCAAAAAGAGTTGGAAGGAAGATTCGCTATCTGCATAGGTTTAATTAGCAATGGTGTACATTTCTTTATTAATCTGTATGCTCCAAATCGAAATCAGAATAGTTTTTTAAATATAATGATGAATATTATTCACAGGATAAGGAAGGGTAATCTGTTCGTTACTGGCAATCTACATATTATCGTTGACTCAGAATTAGATCGTAATTCCAATGCGCCAATTAGATCCTCAAAGCATTTATCGGCAATTTCACGTAGGTTTCAGTCTACTTTGCTGAAAAATAATCTATATGACGCATGGCATACATTCCATCCCAAGGAGAGAGACTATCAACCTTATTAAATTGTGATTCAGTAAATTTAAAAGGGCTCTATTTATCTTTATATTTTATTTACAGAAGTTTTTAGTTAGTGAACTTCTATCCAAAAGCAAGGTCTTCACTAACTAAAAACTTCTGTAATAAGGCTGCAAATGTTTTTCTCGAAACGCCATGGATCATATAAGCAAATCGACTATTGTTTAGTTGATCAAAAGTTCATCAGTAAAATAGATACGGTAAGGATTGGTGTGATACCTCATTCAGATCATGCAAATGTTACTTTATGCATACATAAGGATTTGAGTAATATAAGATCCTAGAGGTATAGAATAGATTTCTCTTTACTAAGATCTAAGAGAAGATCAGAACTATATTGGTAAACAAATTGCAGAATTTGTTGAGTTGAATACAAATTTGGTAACCTCTAATACAACTGTGTGGATTGCCTTAAAGGCTAGAGGTATTATGCTTGTCTATCTGCTAAAAAGAAGAAAGAAAGAGGCAAGGCTTTGCAGGATTTTTATATTCAACTTAGCAAGTGTACCTTGGCGAATAAATTGGCCTCTGATAAGGAAAAGATACTAGAAATTGAAATTTTACAGGATCAGATAAATACAATTAATGAAGCAAGTAAACCCTCCATAGGTCAAATTTCGAGTTTTTAAGTTCAGTAAAATTATAGACCTACAAAGACTAAAACTAGAGGAGCGAATATCCGTTGAGTAAGTGGATGATGGGATTGGCTCTCTTAAATTGAATAAGCTCCGGGCCGAGATAATTTTGATAGTTGCTTCTATAAAACCTTTGCAAATTTAATAAAAAAAATCTTCCTAAAGATACATTTAATCAAATTAAAAATGGAGGCAATCTCCCCAAAGAGATGTTACAGGCCCTTATTAGGACGATCCATAAAGAGGGGAAATCTACTAGTAAATGCAGTAGCTATAGGCCTAATTATCTGTTAAATCTGGATATTAAAATGTATGCAAGAATTTTGGCAATAGATCTGATTATGAATGATCTAATCCACTACAATCAATCTGGCTTTATAAAGACCAGACAGGGCCTGGATAATACAGGCAAACTCATCAATATTATAGATTATTGTAAGCAAAAGAAGATCTAGATGGTTGCTTTAGCAATTTACTCTGAAAAGGCTTTTGATCGCCTTAACTGTGATTTTCTTGAGATGACTTTGCAAAAATGTGGTTTTGGTACTGGTGCTGTCAAGGCCATATTGGCCCTGTACTCCAGCACCTCAGCATTTATAGTAGGTCTGGGTTTTGAATCAGATGTTTTTTTGATTAACAATGGAATGCGACAAGGGTGCCCATTGTCTCCTTTAAATTTTTTTCTTTGATTATTGAGCCTTTTGCTGAAAGAATCAGAAATGAGAATAACATTAACGGGGTTGTAATTGATAAAATAAATACTAAAATTACCCTCTTTGCTGATGACGTGATTATTACCACTACAAATTCGCTCACGTCCTTGAATATGATAATGGACATAATCCTCCAGTATAGGGAGGTTTCTTACTATAAGATTAACCTAACTAAAACACATAATTATGTTCAATCTTGATAATGTAACAAAGTTGGAGCTTAAATCAATGTATAATTTTAACTGGAATAGTAACTCAATCACACATGTGGGTATTGAGTTTGTGAGCAATTTAAATCAATTAATTAGAAATAACTATGAAAAGTTGATAACGTCAGAGTGATTATGGAAACTTGGAAAAAATTAAACTTGTCGTGGATAGGAAGGATTACTGCGATTTTTTTTTTTTTTTTTTTTTTTTTTTTTTTTTTTTTTTTTAAATCTTCATCCTCCCGAGAATTCTCTATCTTTTTAAATGTATCTCCTTTAAAATTCCAAGAATGTTGTTTAAGAGACTCCAAGACATGATTGACAAATTTGTAAGTAGGTCAGTTCTTAGTAGTACTTGCGTTAGGGGAGGTCTTGGTTCTCCGAAGTTTGGTTGACTATTTTAGAGCAGTAGCTCTTTTTCATTGTTGGAGACTTTTTCAGGGTAATGGTAATTTGAAATTTCTAGAAATAGAGAAGACCTTGATGTCTAAAGTAGACTTGGCTAAAATAATATGGAATAAGCCAGTTGACAAGCGAGTGATTCTCAGGCAGCCTGTGGTTACCAAGTACTGCCTTAAAGACTGGTACATCATTAATAAAAAATATGGATTGGTACCGGGCCCTTCTCCTTTAATTCCACTCTGCTTGTTAGTGATGGTAATGCACAAAGGGCACCCATTAATTGGAGTCAATGGAATCTTTCGTATACAGGATTTATATGCTAAAGATAAAATAAAAAACTTTTAACAATATAGTTGGTAATAATGCTGTGCCTCCACATTTGTGGTTACATTTTAATGCCTTGAAATTAGAAGTGGCCAAGGTATTGGGTAATATGTCCCCCCTTTGCAAACTAACCACTTCTGAAGATAGATTTTTAGCGTCATCAATTCGCATAAAAAATGTAGACTCTGTATTTCCTGTGGGAAAATTGGTGGCAATGCAAAAGTGGGAACATGATCTGGGGTTCCAAATAGAAAAGGAAGAATGGCTGGGAGCTGTGACCACAATATATAAAAATGTCCTCTTTGTTCCTGTTAGAGAAACAAATTTTAGGATCTTACAGCTGTGGTACTGGGTGCCGTTAATATCTTATGAGATTGACCCAAAAGGTAGCTCGGACAAGTGTTGGAGAGCCTGTGGCTCGATAGGGACTCTGGCCCATATGTGGTGGTCCTGCCCAAAAATTAATGCTTTCTGGTTGTAATGTATGTCAAATTTATCAAGGTCATACAATTTTAATATTAAACCTACCCTCGAGTTAGTCTTATTTAATATTTTTCCTTTTGACGTTGATTGTACAAGTAGGCCACTTATTATCAATGTTTTATTGATTGCTAAGTGATTAGTCTCCCTAAAATGGAAAGAGGGTAAGATTCCCACTTGGAAGGGTGTATTAACAATTTCTGAAAGGAACAGATCTTTGGATAGAGATTTTGCTCAGAAGACGCCCAGTAAATCTGTTAAGGACAAATTGAAGTGGAGGAAATGTGACACTTATATGTGTAATGTATATTAAGGATTTCCCCCATGTTTTGCTTTATTAATATTCAGGTTTCATGGATGTACTCCTTCCACTGTATAGAACTTTGTGCGTGTGTTTGTGTAAGTGGTTGTATTATTGGACTTTTATATTTTGTATGCTTGTGTTAAAAAAAAAAAAAAGATGGAAACCTTGATATGGAAGAAAAAGAACCATCTAAGGAGAGAGGGAAAGAATTGGAGGGCAAACTAAAGATAGGCTGGGATTTATAACGGTCTGAATGTGGGGAATTCTGCTGACTTTGGGTGACATATTTGGCCTTTTTGAACCTGACCCTGTTGTGTTGTTTTTGGAGTACAGTCTTTGTTCTGAGAGATACCGTATTGGCCCAAAATATAAGCTGCACCTGTGAAATGCAAAAAAAAAAAAAAAAAAAAAAGGATAATATCCAAATATAAGCTGCAACTTGCCTATGGTAATTTTTTGCAGGTTACAGGCCGAAAATCGTATCTCACACAATGTTACAATCGCAAATCGCTATTCTGTTGCTACAATTCCGCAGGCACTCACACCCGTAAACAGCAAATGTAAAAGAAAATTCAAATAGGACTCACAAGTGTGTTAAATGTAGCCCCGTAAATGCAAATTAAAAATCAATACTGCACTGTAAATTACAGGGAAAGCGATTAATGACATTAGCATTATGGTAATTTTTAGCATTTTTAAGGTTGAGAATATAAGTCGTAATCGTATTTTCCATGCTCGGAAATCAGGAAAAAAAGTGCAGCTTATATTCGGCCAATGCAGTTGTTGGTATGTACTTTAGGCTTATTAAATATCATCATTCCACTTTTCTCTATCTGTCTTCTTTTAATACATATCCTGCAGTCTAGAACAGGATAAACATGCCTTAGTGAATAGTGTAATTTTATTTATGTGAGCCTGTCTTTTTAGTTGCACATGTCCCTCCAGCTCAACAAGTCTTATTTGCTTGCAACTGTCTCTTTGGAAATTGTAATGAATCCTGTTTTGCAGATGTATAACGTTCGTCTGAAGCTTCATTGTCAGAATGCCAAAAGAGAAGGAGATAACGCCTCTGCTTCATTCAGAATGCCTGTGCCCAATCTGCAGGGAAATTCTGCTGGAGCCAGTAACATTGCCATGCAATCACACACTGTGTAGTCCCTGCTTTCACATGACTGTGGAAAAGGCTAGTTTGTGCTGCCCCTTCTGCAGGAGACGTGTCTCTACCTGGGCCCGTCATCATGCCAGAAACAAGACATTAGTAAACATGGAGCTATGGGAGAATATAAAAAGGCAATACCCAGAGGAGTGTGAGCGCCGTGCCAATGGGCAGGAGACAGAGGAACTTGAAGATGGTGAGTCTCCTTTTTTAATGATTTCTTTAATACTAATGGAGCCTGTGTCTACCAATTGACAAACAATTAGGTATTAAAAATGTTACAACATTATCAGAGGTGTTCAATCTGAGAACTAACAATACCTAAATAGGTTTGTTCAATAAGCCTGTCACCTCCTCCTGGAGCAGCACTCTCAGCTTCTCAGGGAGAAATATCCTGTAGTATATCAGACAGGTTTCACTCAGAAGAGTGATCCAGTCCCGAAATACCAGGCAATTCTACCCTGAACAGTTGAAACGGCAAAACCCAGATGTATGTTTAGGCCTCTGTGGACCTCATCAGTGAGGTTCAGCTCACCTCTAAAAGGCACCGGAAGCAAGGAGTCCACGTCTGGAGCCCCCCACCACCCTTGGGGTGACGACCTATAAGATCATTTGCAAAAGCAACAACATCATCCGAGGTGCTCAATCTGAGAACAAATTCCACCTAAAGAAGGTTTGTTTTATAGGTCTGGTTACCTACTCCGAGAGCAGCCTCTTTTAGTTCACTTTGTTGCCCTTCCCAGGGAAACATATCCTGTAGTATTAGTCTAGTCCCATTCAAGAGTCATCCATACGCAAAATACCAAGCAATCCTACTCTGGACAAGAGAATGAGCAAACCCCAAACATACTTTTTGGCCTCTCTTGGTCCTCATCGGTGAGATTTAGCTGAAGAGTGGATTATCATGTCTATAGAACAAACAGCTTAAGGACTTTAAAGACCACTGTAGTTCATTTAGAAGTAAGGCTCATATGTTTGTTTGTTGGGTATAGACTATTAAAAACTGCTCTATTGTAACCGGCTTAGAGTTGCACCATTGGGCCCGCTCAGTGATAGTGTATGAATCATCAGAGCCCTGTCACCTTTACTTCGCATTCTCAGCCTGAACAGAAATCTAGACTGGTCAACCTTTTTTTTTTTTTTCTGTCCTTATGCGCTTTACTTTTAAATGTGCTACAATGGTGCTTTAATTATTTCATTAAACTATTTATTTTATTATGGAAATCATCACCTCCTAAAAGCATGGTTTGAAACATACAGTTGTGCTCAAAAGTTTGCATACCCTGGATAAAATTGTGAAATTTTTGCATTTATTTTAAAAATTTAACTGTTCATGCAAAAAAAAAAAAAAAAGTATTTTATTGAAGGATAGTGATCATATGGAGCCATTTATTATCACATAGTTGTTTGGCTCCTTTTTAAATCATATTAATAACAGAAATCACCAAAATGGCCCTGAGAAAAAGTTTACATACCCTTAGTTCTTAATACTGTGTATTGCCCCCTTTAGCATCAATGACAACGTCCAGTCGTTAATAATCGCTGTCTGAAGCCCCCTCCAATCTATCACACACTTCTTTTTTTGTACTACTACTGCATTTTAGCAATAATAAGGCTCACTCTGATGGTTAGCTTAATTCTGTAGGGGGCTGGTGGTCTATCTGGCAACTTCTGGGGTTCCTCTGGACAGTTAGACCCCTACTTCATTGTTACTCCTCAAGCTGAACAGCTGAACTATATATATATATATATATATATATATATATATATATATATATATATATATATATATATATATATATATATATATATATATATATTGTAATTGCTCCACCTGGTCACACACAATGCTTTAGTTAAATGGGAAGGACTGTATATGCTTATAAGATCTCTATTCAGTTGTGTTGAAAGGTTATCACTGTTGTTGATCTAAACAATAGAATTAAATGGAGGTGGAGATCCCAGAGTAACACATTCACCCCCTGGATCTTTCCAGTAAATGGAGCTCTAGAGGTCTAGAATGGAAGCAGTCTGCTAATGTTAAGATTTTGTCAAAAAATCCTTCTATGAAAATCACTTCTAGTTATATAATGGTTAGTTTGTTACATGCTTCACAAGCATGACATTTTGCCTAAAATACTGTGGGTTTCGAATGAGCAGGGCTTGTAGAATTCTAGTGTGTGGTGCTGCTCTTCCAAAGTTTTTTTTTTTGTTTTCTTTGTCTTTTTATTGATTGTTCCTTGTTTTGTTTCTCAGGGTATGTGTCGTACCCTGCTCCACTTATATGCAAACCAGGAGAAATCAGACAGGAATATGAAGCGGAAATTAGCAAGGTAAGACATTTATTTTATCCATTATACCAGTGCTCCATGGGCCACAGGGCAGTATTCCAACATAACAACCCCAAACACACCTCCAAGACCACCACTACCTTCAGCTTCTTTAGCAAGGCAAAGTTGATGGACTGAGCATCTGTAGGGCATCCTCAAATGGAAGGTGTGTGAGTGCAAGGTCTCGAACACCCACCAGCTCCATGATGTCATTATGGAGGAGTGGAACAGGACTCCAGTGGCAACATGTGAAGCTCTGGTGAACTCCATGCACAGGGTTAAGGCAGTGCTGGAAAATAATGGTGGCCACACAATATATCGACACTTGGGCCCAATTTGGACAATTCCACTTAGGGTTGTATTCACTTTTGTTGCCAACGGTTTAGACATTAATTGCTGTGTGTTGAATTATTTGGAGGGGACAGCAAACTTACACTGTTATACAGGCTGTACACTTACTACTTTACATTGTAGCAGAGTGTAATTTCTTCAGTGTTCATATGAAAAGCTATAATAAAATATTTACAAAAAATGTGAGGGGGGTTTACTCACTTTTGTAAGATACCGTGTATGTGTGTGTATTTATGAATATATGTATGTATATGTACATATATATGCTGAGCCTCGTCTTCATCCAGTCCCAGAAGTATTTACGTTTTTCGTCCGCCATTTTTTCCCTTGCTTAGTCAATTTTTGGATTGACGAAAACCCCCAAATATGGCTCAAGATCCCTTGCAACCTCACTCCCAAGCTTCCTGGCTCTCCCCCTGTGCTGTATGTGAGTGTGTTATTATATTTGTTAAAACTATACATATATATATATATATATATATATATATATATATATATATATATATATAATTATTTTTTGTTTGTTTTTAGAGTTACTCGCTTGGGTTTTGCTCTAGTACAAAAAACAATTAGGGATAACCTGCTCTTGGAAGTAGAATGTTCATGAGAATCTGAATATTTGTGATGGTTTTGTTTTTTTCTGGGTGTCGCTGATACTAGGCTCAGCCTATGATTATGAAAAACAAATGGAAGTAATTACCTGCATTTTTAATGACTAAATTCCTTTAAATGCAGCTTTGGTCCCAGATTTATTAATCGGACAATGCACCACCATATACCAAAACACTATTTATCAAGCAGAGAAAACATCTATACACCATTCAGTACAATAGAAAACGTGTGTATTGTACAGCCTATGGTGCGTCGAACACCTTTAAAATGCCTATTGATATATCAAAAAATAATATTTAGCATATTTACAAGAATTTTTTAATAGAGCAATGCATATGTGGGAAATATGTTAAAATAGGAAGAAATTTAAAATGTAAAAATATTTTTTATTATAATATCAGTAATACATTAATAATAAATATAATTGTAATATAAATAATTTTAACTAGTATTAATTTTGATAACAATATTATGTGTGTGTGTGTGTGTGTGTGTGTGTGTGTGTATATATATATATATATATATATATATATATATATATATATATATATATATATATATATATATATATATATATTTATTTATTTAAATTTAATTTTGTTTGTGTAAACACTAATGTAATCGTATATTATAAACATCATTTGCACCATTCTATGAATATTTAGCATACATGTATATATAAATAGCATACACTTGTACCTATATATATATGTATATATATATATATATATATATATATATATATATATATAATATGTATGTTAAATGGCCGTTTTCTATTTTATATACAGTGCCTTGCAAAAGTATTCACCCCCTTGACTTTTTACCTATTTTGTTACATTACAGCCTTAAGTTCAATGTTTTGTTAATCTGAATTTTATGTGATGGATCAGAACACAATAGTCTAAGTTGGTGAAATGAAATGAGAAAAATATATACATAAAACTATTTTTTAGAAATATATAACAGAAAATTGACATGTGCGTATGTATTCACCCCCTTTGTTATGAAGCCCATAAAAAGCTCTGGTGCAACCAATTACCTACAGAAGTCACATAATTAGTGAAATGATGTCCACCTGTGTGCAATCTCAGTGCCACGTGATCTGTCATTACATATACACACCTTTTTTTGAAAGGCCCCAAAAGCTGCAACACCTAAACAAGAGGCACCACTAACCAAACACTGCCATGAAGACCAAGGAACTCTCCAATGTTGTTGAGACGTACAAGTCAGGGTTAGGTTATAAAAAGGAGCACCATCAAATCTATCATAACCAAATGGAAAGAACATGGCACAACAGCAAACCTGCCAAGAGAGGGCCGCCCACTAATACTCACGGTCCGGGCAAGGTGGGCATTAATCAGAGAGGCAGCACAGAGACCTAAAGTAAACCTGGAGGAGCTGCAGAGTTCCACAGCAGAGACTGGAGTATCTCATAGGATGACAATAAGCCATATGCTCCATAGAGTTGGGCTTTATGGCAGATTGGCCAGAAGAAAGCCATTACTTTCAGCAAAAAACAAAGTGGCACGTTTTGAGTTGTGGAGACTCCCAAAATGTATGGAGGAAGATGCTCTGGTCTGATGAGACTAAAATTAAACTTTTCGGCCATCAAAGAAAACACTATGTCTGGCGGAAACCCAACACATCACATCACCCAAAGAACACCATCCATGGTGGTGGCAGCATCATGCTGTGGGGATGTTTTTCAGCAGCCGGCACTGGTAAAGAGGGATGGTGCTAAATACAGGGATATTCTTGAGCAAAACCTGTACCACTCTGTGCGTGATTTGAGGCTAGGACGGAGGTTCACCTTCCAGCAGGACAATGACCCCAAACACACTGCTAAAGCAACACATGAATGGTTTAAGGGGAAACATGTAAATGTGTTGGGATGTTATAGTCAAAGCCCGGACCTGAATCCGATAGAAAATCTGTGGTCAGACTTAAAGATTGCTGTTCACAAGCGCAAACCATCCAACTTGAAGGAGCTGAAGCAGTTTTGACGTTAGGGCGGTGAATAGTTATGCACATTGACTTTTTCTGTTTTGTGCTATTTGTTGTTTTCTTCACAATAAAAAAAAAAAAAACATCTTTAAAGTTGGTGGCATGTTCTGTAAATTAAATGATGTAAATCATCAAACAATCCAAATTGATTCTAGGTTGTGAGGTAACAAAACACCAAAAATGCCAAGGGAGTGAATACTTTTGCAAGGCACTGTATACACCTCCCATTGAGAACCATTACTAGATACGTTATGTAAAGCTATCACATATGCTATTAATTACAACAAGCAATACGCCACTTAATTTCAAACTCAATTGCTATTGATGAATTCACACACACCATTTGATAAATCTGGGCCTTCGTGTTATTGGCGTTCTAATCTGAACACAACACCTAGGCATATGTTTTTTTGCTTAATATCTGGAAGCATATTAAACATTGTGATCATTTCAGATTGAACGTGAGCGCCTTGCTCAAGAAGAAGCAGAGAGAAAGGCAAGTGAGGATTACATCCAGAAATTGTTGGAGGAAGAAGAGGTGGAGCAAATGCGGGTAGAAGCTAAACAGAGGGAGATGGAGGAGCAGCTGAAGAAGGATGAGGAGCTAGCAAGAATACTGAGCAGTGATTTAGTGAGTATGAGACTGCTTTGCTCTTCATCAGAGCTTTATGCTCTATCCACAAAATGTTCACATAAATATCTGAACTGTATCCAAAAACAGTTTAAAGGCAGTTTTTATGATTGAGATCTCATAAATATATAATTTTTTTTTTTTACAATCTCCACTCATGTTAATGTAGATAAACATGCCCTATTAAAAATAAACTATTATGGTGACAAAAATTTAATAATTTTAAATATAATTATTCCATTGTTAAATGTATCTGGCAATATATTTTTTTTAATTTTTTTCTGCTGGGCATGCTCTTCTACTTTTTTACTTCACACATTTCATTTATGCTTAAAATAAAGCTGACTACTATATTAAGGGGACCGCCACTTTTTAAATAACCAGTTACATCTATATTTTTTTTTTTTATGTATACTTTTCATTTTTGCAATATTTCAAACTTTTGAGTCAGTTTAAAACAATCCCTGCAAAGTGAATATTTAATTGTTTTTCTTGTTTTAATATTTTTCTAAATTCTCTTTGGCATGCATGCATACTACTTACTTCCTTTGTGCGATATCCAGATTATAAAAACTTGGAGCAGCTCATTTTCTCAGAAGAAACGGCCTAAGTACCAAATCTGTGTATTTAAAACACAACAAAACAAAAAACAACCTAATCAAAGCCAGGTATATTTGAACTTAGTTAAAGACAAATTATTTGTTTCACATAGAGGATTGTTGAAAAGGAGATTTATGAATCCATAACCAGCAATGAAAGTCTTATTTCATATTGTATGTTTGCATTAATCTTTAAAGTGTCCCTATACAACACCATATCTGTTCTGTAACTGATATATCAGCATATGTTTTGTAGAACGAATCAAATGCATCTTCTTGTCTCATTTCGCCCAATGGCTCACCATCAACACCAAAGCAAAGAGCCAAGTCCTCCAAAGGTCAGAAGAGAAAACAAATCCAATCTGGAGACATTGTGAAGTAAGACCTTTTCTTTTAAACATTTAATCCCATTTATAAATTAACAAGTTTGCCCGTCAAAAATGGCAATAAAATTGTAAGGCAGGTAATGCTGTTTGCCACACAAAGTAAGTTTTTTAGTTGTCTGATTCTGCAAGCCTCTCGGTTGATGTATTTTTGGTTATCAGTGCCCCTTCGGCTCTCATTGCAAGGTCCGCGCTGATCGTCTTTTGGCGCTCAATGCGAGCCTCTACCCTTGTTTACTTTTGGTCCTCTGAGCACCCATAAATTAACTTTACCTATTTGTAATTTAATATATGCAGCAAGCAATATCCGGAAGAGCTAACAATCTTTTTTGATGTTCCTGCAGCATACAATGTACATTTGCACTGTTGGTGAGCTGAGGTGTAAGTTTCAGCAATGTGTGAAGTGTGCAGTGTAAATAGGCTGCATGCGCGAAAGCAAACTGTTCATTTAGCTGTGTAATTCTGCATTTTGTAATGGTAATGTTATTAGTTGTAAGTTAGTGTTGTATAATGGCGGCGATTGTCTGTGTTACGCGGGTGTGGATCATTTTGCGTCCTCCCTAATAGTGTATTTTATACCTCGTACAGGCTTGTGTAAAAGTCTTATGAGTCTGGCATTTTTTTGCGTGTGTATTGGCCGTGTATCCTGTGTAGGATAAGTAGGCTGCGAGCGCAAAGCATTTGTTTAGGTGTGTAATTCTGCATTTTGTAATGGTAATGTTATTAGTTGCAAGTTAGTGTTGTTAAATGGCGGCGATTGTCTATGTGCTAGGCGGTTGTGGAGCATTTAGCGTCCTCCCTAATAGTGTATTTTATACTCCGTACATTCTTGTGTAGAAGTCTTATATGTCTGGCGGGGTTTGCGTGTTTATTGGTTGTGTAGCCTCATTTTTTTTTTTTCGGCCGCCATTTTTTTGGTCGCTTGTTGCTAATTGTGGTTTAATTGTCCCCCCGTGCTGTGAGTGATGTTTGTTTTTTATTTTTGATAATTTTGGTGGTGGTGTTGTCGTTTTTTTTGCAGGTGCACGTTTTGACCGTAAAGTTCGTATTTTTTGGAACTCGTATTTGTATTTTTTGCCGCAAGCGTTAGCAACAACCGGTATTGCTCACAACCTATATATGTGATATTGAATGATGCTGCTAGTGGATCTGTGTTTGTTAGTGTTCCTTGCCAAGTTCTGCTTCATCCTACTTGCTCAATAACTAATGTGTATGTTTATTCCTATGGGTTAGGTCATGGAATGTGAAGCTCCCTGGTCTGAATCTGTGAGGAACAGGCGTCATATTTATAAAATGGTAGACATTAACACGGAATAGTGCTTTCTGTGGAAAAATTCTCATCCCAGTCTTTTAATTTCCAAGCTACTGTAGACACACACCCCACACATTAAGGTACCAAATGTCCACTATAGAAAGGAATCCCTGATTTATAAGCGGCAGAGTAGGGATTGGAAATTGAATAAATAACTCTAATCATCAGAATGAAGTACATGTTATGTGTACAGGTTTATCTAATACCAACTGTAGCATAACATATATCACATGTATAGTTCTCAGCAATAGGGGTCTTGCTAAGAAGCGAAAAAATATAATAAAAAACTTGCCCACAGCAAGGGGGAATACCAAGGACCTCGATTTTCAGTCCAATTTACAAAGTTTAGACACTCGAAAATCCCCTAAGCGAGAGAAAAAATGGCCGTCAAAAAAACTAAAACGAGGCTACACGACCGCTAAAGCCGCAAAACGCAGCCAAGCACATTTGACTTTTACAAAAACCTGTACAACATACACCATTAGCAAGGACACTAAATCATCCACACCCGCGTACCACATACACATTCGCCGCCATTTTACAATACGAACAGAATGCGGTAGTACCCAGCTACACAAACAGCTTCGCCTCGCGCACGCAGCCTTTTTTACACTGCACACATTGCTGACACCTTGCACCTCAGCTTAACAATACTGCAAATCTACATTGTATGCTGCAGGAACATCAAAACAGATTATCTCTTCAGCACATTCCTTGCTGCATATATTAATTACAAATAGGAAAGTATATTAATTTATGATTTCATTAATTCAATATCATAAAAAAAAAATATACCTAAAAAAACAACAAAAAAACCACCTCCGTATCGCAAAAAAACCCCCACAAAGACCTTCACTGCGCGCCTCACAAGGCACCAACGGAGCTCATAGGACACAAAGTACACCAGGGGAGAGCCTTGAAATAAGCGCCAAAAGGAGATCAGCGCGGACCTTACAAAAAGCGCCTATGATAACAAAAAATACACCAACCCAGAGGCTCGCAATGAGCGCAGAAGGTTCTCAGACCAACAAAACACTCTCTCTGGCAAACAGTATTACCTGCCTTACAATTTTATTGCTGTCATTTTTTGACAGGCAAGTTGCTAGTAGTTAAATAAAAGACTGTTTGTAAAGTGTGAATAGTTTTATGCGCAGGCGTAAGACACTGACTTTAACCTGTTTCGCTCACACACACACACTCACATTTTTTTTTCCCATTATTTACTAGCAGCCTTATTAAATTGCGATTCGGCCAATTGAATAGGGCTCTATTTAAGCACATAGCATATTTTTTTTACAGAAGTTTTTAGTTAGTGAAGACCTGGCTTTTGGATAGAAGTTTACTAACTAAAAACTTCTGTAAAAAAATATGCTCTGTGCTTAAATAGAGCTCTTTACAATTGGCTGAATCGCAATTTAATAAGGCTGTAGGGTTGTAACAGCCTATATCCATAGTATAGGTCATATATGTAGGATTCAAATTAGAATAAAATTAATTTGGGGGTCAGCTCAATTTTGACTTTATGTTGGTTTTAAATTGTGTTCTTCTATATCATGGCGATCCTATGTTTGTATGTAATAATACGAGGATTACCTTTCCTGCAAATAATACATTGTTTAACTATTATGCATCCTGGGATAATTTTTTTTTTTTCGAGCCATTTACTGTATTTATTGGCATATAACACGCACCTCATTTTAAGAAGGGAATTTCAGGGAATTTTTTTTTTTAAATAAAGAACTTTGAAGCAAAATCCTCAACCTCCCTCCTCAACCTCACTCCTCATCCTCCACCCCCCCTCCTCAACCTCCACCCCCCCCTCCTCAACCTCCACCCCCCCCTCCTCAACCTCCACCCCCCCTCCTCAACCTCCACCCCCCCCTCCTCAACCTCCACCCCCCCTCCTCAACCTCCACCCCCCCTCCTCAACCTCCACCCCCCCCTCCTCATCCTCAAACCCCCCTCCTCAACCTCCAACCCCCCTCCTCAACCTCCAACCCCCCTCCTCAACCTCCAACCCCCCTCCTCAACCTCCAACCCCCCTCCTCAACCTCCAACCCCCCTCCTCAACCTCCAACCCCCCTCCTCCTCATCCTCAACCCCCCCCCCCTCCTCATCCTCAACCCCCCCCCCCCTCCTCATCCTCAACCTCAACCCCCCCCCCTCCTCATCCTCAACCTCAACCCCCCCCCCTCCTCATCCTCAACCTAAACCCCCCTTAATACCTCCCACTCACTTACCTGCTTCTGCTCCGGCCTCCGCTCCGCTCCTTGACCCGGTGACGTCACATGTGTTCCAGCGCGCCACGTCATTAGCATATACCGGGTGTCGGCACCCGGTATATGCGAATTACGTGGCGCGCTGGAACACATGTGACGTCACCGGGTCAAGGAGCGGAGGCCGGAGCAGAAGCAGGTAAGTGAGGGGGTGTATTTAGGGGGGTTTAGGTTTAGGTTGAGGGGGGGGGGTAAGATTGCGGAGGGGGTTTAGAGTGAGGAGGGAGGTTGAGGATGAGGAGGGGGAGGGAATATCGGCGTATAACACGCACCTATGATTTGCCCCCTATTTTCAGGGAGAAAAAGTGCGTGTTATACGCCAATAAATACGGTATATATTTTTACCTATTTATGTATTCACCTTATTATTGATCCAACTTTGATCAAAGATTTTGCTTAGCTAGCATTGATTACTCTTTAGCTTGCAATTAGCTTTGCAACAGATGTTGGTTAAAATGTATTTGCTTGTATAAGTTTATATATCATATGAAATTGCTGATCTTGCAATATGCACTGCCCAATATTTTTAAACTGGCTTTATAGCTTAGAACAGTTTAAATAGGCCAACACAGATGGGATGTTTCTTGGATATATTTTTGTTTGCAATTAAAATGTCCTATTGTTTTTTGGAGTGATATATTTTGGTGTTAAGCATCAGGAAATAAATGTTTAACCATTTTATTCATATTTTTCAATTCATAAATTTCGATATACAGCTAACATCCCAATCAAATTGACTCATACCGTCCTTTATGACCGATAATTACTTTAGTAGTTAATATGTTAACTCTTATGCAGTTACACATTTCTTCCTTTGTTTGGCTTCTTTCTCAACAAGGAGACCTTGCAGTGGGAACATTTCCATTCTACTGAAAGCATTGACCTTAAGGAATGCAGCTTTTTTTTTAATAGAAACTGCTGAATTCTGATCAGCATCCAAGTCATCTGCACTCTTGTAAAATAAAGTAAACACTAACCAAATATAGCTACCACTAAAGTATATAATGTACCTATAAGGGGTAATAGATTAAATTGTTTTTTTTACATTAGAATACATCTTCTATTGCCCATTATTTTTAAACCACAGCATTTTCCATGATTTTGTGTCTGCGATTATTGCTTCATTCACATAAACCACTTTCCTACTATCCACAAGAGAAAGGCAAAAGACGATTGTTTATAGCTAATATGGACCACCTGACTAATTAATCTATTGTTTATCTTTTTTTTTCTTGTAGGTTCCTGTCCCCAAATCCACAGAAAGAACAGACAGCTATTGGTTTTGTTGAACACTGCAATTCTAGCCCTCTGGTAATGCCAGCCAAAAATATATAATTGCTATTTTCTGTAAAAGCAGCAGAACAGCACACTCTAGATATCATTATCTAGGGCCAATAGGAGGAGACATGTGATTTGACGTAAAGGAACAATTTATGAACATATTTGGAAAATCCGAGACGGACAAAGAGTATAATTAGGTAGTCAAAATGCCATAAAACTAGCTTTTGTTAGGAAACAGAAAGTGTTGATGTCTCTGCTTCTCCCTTAAGGAGAGTTTATGTTTCTGCAGGGCTTTGTGACTTTCTGGCTCTGCATACATGATGTCAAATACTGAGGGGTGAAAACTCCAATAAGACGACCCCTCTCCACTGCTAACTGAAAAATACATCAACTGAAGCGAACAGAAAGTGCTGAAGAATTTTCTAAGGGTACTCAAAGGATACCTATTTAACAGTTTCCATGTAGTATGACAACGAATATGAAGTACTCTTTATTTGAATATTTGTTTACAATTACATGATGGCTAAATTAGAATTTTGTATTCTATACTGGATTCTCAATACAAATTTTCATCATCTATTAGACTCTCAAGGTTTGCTGTTGTAAAATACAGATACTCTTAAATAGTTGTCCTTTTAAGGTACCATTAGACAGTTGTTTTATGTTTGTACATATACATGTGCAAATAAACTTTATTAACAAGATCTGTTATATTTAAGCAATATTTAATCTTGACGTATACCCATGTAGCATGTCTAATACATGTAATATTATAATGTGTGCCTCTTTGCACGCTACACATTTCTTCATGCATTAAAAATATAATGTTTTGTACATTACAGCTGCAGGTACTAATGCACGAGAAATTGAACATAAGTTGAATGTTATCAGAATTTTTTTTGTTTTAATTAATTGAAAGGCCAAATTGCAAATTATAACAAACAGAATGTTGAAAGTAACGAGTGTTGTAACTAAACATGTCTTATTTCTACAGGAAAATAGCATGGAAAATGTGCATACAGTGGAGGAGGATGATGATGATATGCCCACACTTACACCACAGTCTCCTTTGTTGGCTCCTCCTAGTCGAGAGCCAAACTCTCCACGTGCTGCTCCTATTTTAATAGATTACTCCCCAGTAGGCTTGAGCTCTATGACTACTAGTTCATCAAAACCAACTCCCAAAAGAAAGTGTGAGGACATCTCTATTTATTCAGATGGAGTGTCGGGTTATTACAACAGTGGTAAGAAAAGGTATAGGGCTGAAAACCATTCAGAATCTAGCTTCCATGCAGGGCAGTTAATGGAGCTAGAAATAAATATCTATGAAAGAATGCTGCAGGAGGAACAAGACAGGCTATTTGCTCTGCAGCTGCAGAAAGAAATGGACAAGGAACTGAAACAAGTAGTCAGAAAGAAGGGTTCTCCAGATGAATACCAGCTACGGCGGAAGAGAGGGACGGAATCTCAGGAACATCAGGAAAGTACACCTAAAAAACAGGATGGATGGAATACTGTGCCTTCCCAGGCTAAGGTACAGGACCCTCAGAGTTGTGGCTCCCCTGATGAAAACAAGAAGCCTGTTCCAAAGGACAAATTGAGATCAACTCCAGTATTGCGAAATCGGGGAGTAGCAGCAGCTGATGCTCCTTCAACTAAGGAGGTAAAAGTTTTGAGGCCAAGCAACAAACAGCAGACTATCTTGGACCTTTTTCAGAGATCTGCAGGAAAGTGATGTCTTGATTTGCAGGACCAAAGAGCTTCTAGACTGTTTGCCACTGCATATATTTTAGATTTCTAAGATCTATTGGCAGTAATTTGCAATGCATAGAGATAAGAAAATTAATTTTCTTTATAAACTGAATAATTAGCACTTGCCTTTCTCCTGCTGTCTACATATTGCATAGTGGTTACCTCAAATTCTTTGTAATTACATTTTTCTCTACTTTGCCTGTTTATATCCCTCTGCTATTGTAGCTTGTCAATATTTACTGATATATATATCTCTGCAGGTAAGAATTCCCTATGGACTTTGAATAGAGCTGGAGTTAAGTTTCTCGAATAGTGGCCTGCAAAATAGTGGCCATCAGAGTTATCTGTTATAATTACTTGTTATTTTAGACCTTTTCAGCGTGTCAAAATGTTTTATTTTCTAAATACTGGCTATAGCTGCTTGCCAATAAAATGTATTTGGTGGTCCCATGACTTTGAATGTATTGTTGCAAAGGCATCTCTCTATTCTGCACAAACTTCATCCTATTTGATGCTTCAGGTTAAAGTGTTTTTGTCGTTCAGCTGTGTCCGACTCTCTATGACTTCATGGACCGTAACACACCAGGCACATCTTTATGTCTATGGCCATGCTGATCCTCTTGGTTTTCGTGGCATAGATACTGAAGTGGGTTGCCAGTTTCTTCTCCAGTGGGCCACAGCATACAGCTCCTGGTATTCCAAGGTGGTCTCCCACTCAAGTACTGACCTGCATGGCTTCATGGTGGTGTGACCTTTTTGGTTCCCTGACCTGAATCTAACAGGTGAAAGCATTGAATCCTAACCACTGGACCATCAGGCAACCCTTTAGACTAAATACACTTAATACATTCTCTCTGTATTCTTATCTTTCTTGTTAGTTTTAGTGTTATTCAGTTACATCTACCTCTGCAAAATAATTGATTCTGTGTTAGAAACTCTGCAAATGGGAACACATATTTTCTCTGCTAATTTGTGTTTAGAATTACAAATGTATTCAATATATTACATAGCTCAAAGGGAACTCTGTCTCAATTTCTTTGACCTTAAAGGACCACTGTATTTCAAGAAAAATAGCACGTTTGTGAATTATGTGACAGGCTGTTGGATAAAAAAAACCTGAGACAAAAACATTAATCATAAGACATAAATGCTGATAAAACATAATTCTGATATCAAGGAGAGGTTTACCATAAGAAAATGTTAACACAATGCCTTTTAAAGAATCGCTTTTTTTTTTTTTTAGTGACTTGGAGGAACTTTTATACACAGATGTTAGCAGTGAAGAACATAAATGATTAAACACTTGCACAAATATATATTGCATATCTTGTTAGTTTACCATGAATGTTTAAAAAGCTTCTAAGATTTACTGGCAAAAGCAAATATCTATTGTATGAATTGAAACATATTGTTCTAGTAAATATTCTGCCCACTCCAAGCCAGGTAACCTCAGGTTTCATTGACTCTTTACATTTCTACCCATCTAAGCAGTAGAATTTACCCCTTGTGGATAATTTTTCTATCACAGGCTGGGGGATGAGTATGTGTTGGATACTCCATAAATAATTTAATCTCAATTAGTTTAACGCGGGACCCCTTATCCCGCATATCCTCAGGAGTAGGTGTAGGAATAATTGCAATCCCTGTTTGTCACAATCCAGGGGAGAGGGGACCATGTGCGCCCTAAATGCTCCTGCTTTCAGCCACAGGAGCAACCCTAGATTATCAGGGTTTTTAGCAATCTCGGCATCCAACTGCCTTTTCCAGGTATCAGGATACAGAAACAGGATGCCAGGAACACAGGAAGCAAGTTCAGCAATGTTACTCCCAAATGGTTTTGTTTAAGAGTTTCAGGCAGATTTTGTTGTGATAATACCAGTGATTAGAATTATTATATTCCTTCAGAATAAACCATACATCTTCTTTACGTATGTTTAAACAGACAACTCCTTTGAGGCATACAGCATATTTAGCACTTTTTCAGACATAGGCTACAATTAAATTGTTCAAATTGTAGTTACTGTAGTCCGCAAAAGTTACTGCTATTTAATTGGCCTCTTTTAGCTACACGCAATCGATCTGTGGGTAACAGGCTAAAAATCAACTGTTTGGCAAAATTCTAACTCCGACCCAGCTAAAACTTTGATCTGTCATGCCCACAATCGCAAAAAAATGGCAACTCACTATTAAATTGCTACAATTCCTCAAGCCTGCAGTTGTTTTCACTCCTGTAAATATCAAATGTAGTCAAATATCATACATGTACTAGAGAGAACTCACAAGGAAGTTAAACACCAATACTGCACTTTAAAAGACTAGGAAAGTGGCGTCCTAAGATGGCAGATGCAACTAAGTAGAGCTACCTGGCAGGCTGGGGAAGACAAAAGGGCAGCAGTCTCTACACAGCACCAGTCAGGCCCCAATCGGAGGGGGAACAAGGTGAGACCCACTGAAACCCGCAGATCGGATTTCTTAGCTTCCAGCCTGCCACAGATCGCGGCACGGCTGTACTTCATGCTGGCGCGGGCCCTGGGGGTACTTACCAAGGGCCTCATTCTATTAGCGGCCGTAAATCGGCCGTAAGGCTGCGATTCCTTGCGGGGGTTCAGTTAACTCGCGATTCTATTATACGGCCCCGCAAGGATCTCCTTTTAGGGCCGGCTGCATATCTTGGAACCGGCCGTAATCTCAGAAATATAAAAACTCAAAAATAAATTCAAGCCTGCACTGTACAGCTCTGTAAATGCTAGGGATCATATTGGGGGACATGAGGATTAAAAGTAACCCACTCTCAAGCTTGCACATCTGCCCAAACCTGAGTTCAAATTAACTGTTTATTTTCCGGCTGCGGCGTGGGCATGTCTGAGGTGCTCCAAGCACTCTGGACTTTTTACATGGATATTTTACGGATATTTAAAATAAAATATTTTACGGATTTGAGTACAGGATAATTATGTGCTATTTTTTCTAACACCTAAAATCCCTTTATAGTCTTCGCAAAGTGCAGGATGGCTTTATTTGAGCTATTTTATGTGCTTAATTGGTGCTAGCGAGACCTCTTTCCTGCAAGTAAGCTGCGGCTCGCTTTTAGCCTTGCAGAGAGGTTTCCCGGAGCAATTGAATTGCAAAACTCTTGCGGCCGTTTTAGATCAAAGGCTTTCCTCCGGCGTGAGCGGCCGCAAGAGATAGCAAGGCACCGGCCGCAAGCCTGCCGGAGCCTCCGGCCGTAAGGGAATAGAATAGCCGAATAGCTTGCGGCCGGTCCTTGCGGCCCCGCAACGGCTGCGGCCGCTAATAGAATGAGGCCCCAAGGAAGCAGCCACCAGCAGGAGAGGATTCCTGTTGCAACGCATTTGCACCTGCAACACCTCAGGAGACAGGGACGCAGGCAGCAGGATGACATAAGCCAAACCTCTTCATAGCAGGTCCTCCCTTAAGAGGCAGGTGAGAAGGGGATACCCCTGCACCCAACGCGCCCCAAGAGGCCCCTGGAACCCCCCCCCAAGCTCCGGGAGAAAAGGCCACTATATAGCACCCCACAACCCTCAACTATACCCCCCACCCTGAGAGATTTTTTGTGTGACACTTTACCGCCTCCATTTTGATCCACTTATGTGGCTGAGGCACTCTCACCCCACTAAACACCAGGGACTGACAACAGGGAGGAAAGCTCCCCATACAGCACATCCCTTATTCAGCACATCTTAGACTTTGCTCTGATCAACAGAGATTCTACAAAAGTAACTGAAGTGGATCTTTGGGAACCGCTTAAGATTCAATAAAGACTGTCACTGCATTCACCTTAATGAGCCCTTTACTTCAGGTATTCCTGTGTACCCTATGAAGCCCTTCTACAGAGATTATTCATATAGTCTAAAGTATACATAATTTCGGTCACACAAGTTTGCAATTTGCGGTCTGACCCACCCAAAGTCAAGAAAAACAACTTCACACTGCAGCCAGAATATCTCATTCTGATCTCTACCGCCATCTTCTGGCTGTATATTATATTTGCTTTGGAGTCTCACAAGCATTTTTTAATCCATATACATTGCATATTACACAAGAAACTCCTCAATTACACCTAAAGAGCCCGAATTGGACCTCTACCTAGACCCATTCTCTGGAAAAGGGGAGAACCACATTTTTTCCTCTCCCTGGCTGAATACGTTTTGATACGCCAAAGTATCCTGGCAATCGACATGGGGTAAAAAGATGAGCGGCAAGGGGCTCTGAATGAGGCACAACCTCCAACATCAGCAGGACTCTCCCCAAAATCATTACATTATCCTTGCATTAAATGACAGACTTTAGGGGGAGTCCTGTATGACCACCTGACCCAAATACCAACTACCCCTAACTTGTCAGAAAATAGAAAAAAGGAATAATCTCCATCCGCTCAAAATGGTCAAACCAAAGGAAAATATACCTCCAAGGAGCTTATCAGAGCACTTCAACAAGCCCGAAGCGCCCCCTTCTCTCCCACAAAGTTCACTCTCCAGGCAATCTGAATCATCAGAGATTGAGGGTGAAGAAATAAATATTATGCCTGACATGAATCTATCCGCCAAATCAATTGCTACAATTGGGCAAATGCTACAAGCTCAATCGGCTCAACTGGTGAGAGATATCAGGAAAGACCTATATGAGCTGGGCCAAATAACTAATCTGTTAGAGCAAACAACAGACCAAATTTTGGAGGCTCAAGAACATGATAGAGCTGAAATCTCAACCTTGGTTTCTAAAGTTCTAGCCCAAGAAGAAAAAATAGATGACCTGGAAAACAGGTCGAGGCGACACAACATGGAGTGCGTGGAGTACCAAAAGCAGTTCCAGATCTGGTGCAATATCTCACAGCCGTAATCACTAATATCCTACTAGACTTATCGGACGGTTCCTGGGAGATCGAATGAGCTCACAGAGCACTGGGAGCCTCCAGAAACCAAGAACTCCCCAAAGACATTATTGTACGCTTCTTGAGGCAAAGAACCAGGGATCTGATCCTCAATGCATCTAGGAAACTGTCTAGCATCAAGGGACCAGATGGATCTCCCCTTCAAATTTATATGGATTTATCCTCACTGACATTGGAAAAGCGTAGAGCATTGAAGCCAGCTCTAGCTGTCTTTATCAGACACAGGATACCCTACAGATAGGGATTCCCTTTCTCCCTTTCTTTTCAATTCAAGGGGACTTCTTACTCGATCCACTCACTGGAGGAATGTGTTAAGCTTCTTCATCGCCTTCAACTAGCAACTCCGGACGAGATTGGCTCCACTCAGGATTAACCACCCATACAAAGACCCTCCAGAATTTGGTCGACCCTCAGGAATCCAAACCGCCCGACACCTGCTCCAGACCAACAGGGTACTCTCACGACAGATCCTCAGCAGCATCTTCCAGCAGGCTGGACCCTGCTCAAGCAACGGCGTATGGATGATTTTCTAAATATTTAAATGTTTATTTAAAAAAAAAAGGATTCTGATTAGAGGATTCTGTCAAGTTAGTTTACAGTTTACAAAAGTTTACCCAATAACAAAGCAGTTATGTTCATTCAGATAGGATGGTATTGCATAATAATAAGGACTCTTAATTTCATAATAATCATTTGCAGTAAAGGGGTTACTTGTTGACTTCTTTCTCTCTTATACTCTGCTAAACTTCTATTTCTTAGGTTTTTATAGTAGTATAGCTATTTGTGGTAACTTAGTGCCTGTTGGAGCCCTTTGTGGGGTTCTACCTATATTTCTTTTTATCTGGTAAGAATGTTTAAGGCTATGTTATTGTTTTATAGCTGTTATCACATTGTTTGTTTTTTATGGTTTATTAAGAGAAATGTCAAGACTCCCCAGGTAGTGGTGCCAGAGCTCCTTCGACTCCTCGACATTTGCCCCGCCTCCGAATCCACTAAGGTAATTACACCAGTGCGGTCCTTTTTGGGCCTCCACAATCTCTAATGTCTAGTTCACACTATACTTTCATTACACATAGTGTAAGGGGCTTCAACTCCCCTTACAGAGGAGGAAGGCCTTTATCTCATATAAGAAAAACAAGCCCTCTGTACTTTTCCTCCAAGAGACGCACTTTGCCCAAAATAAAATCCCCTCGTTCTTGCACAAAGATTATCCACTATTTTATGCCTCATGCCAGAAAGCTAAAAAAGGAGCAGCTATCCTGATTCACAAAAACTTCCCATTTAATATAATCTACACAAAAATTAGCAAAAAGGGCAGCTTCATTATGCTCACAGGTACGATATTAGGCACCAAGATTACCTTGGTTTCCATTTATGTCCCTACTACAGCTCCATATCAAACTCTCATACATTTACTAGAGACACTAGATGCCCAAGAAACAGGCAAGATAATCATAGGGGGTGACTTCAATCTAGTTTTAAACCAAGGCCTTGACAGGTCCAAAGGGCCAAGTGTTAATCGATTCCCTGAAAAAATTAAACAAATTAAGAATCTCATGCTAAAATTAGGCTTGGATGATGCCTGGAGGGGGCTTTACCCAACGGAGAGGGAGTACACATTTTACTCGCCTACTCACAAATCCTACTCCAGGATTGACACTCTTTTTATAGATGCTACTTTATTAGAAAAAGCAAAATGTTCCGATATTATCCCTTGGGCAGACCACAGTTTAGTGTCTCTAGTTCTAAATCTAAGCCCTAATTCAGATATGCCAAATGCGTGGCGGATAAACGATATGGTACGGTTAAACCCTGTTATACAGGACCAAGTTACAAAGGAATTAAAGGAATACTTTCAAATAGCACATAAGGCGTATATTAGGTGCACGTGCATACGCTTGGCCTCCTTTTATAAGAAAAATTTAAGAAAACGGGAAAATTCATTGACAACAGAACTTCTCAATCTTGAGAAACAAAATCAGCAATATCAATCAGATCAAATTCGTCAGCCGATAGATGCTATTAGATTAGAACTTGATAGTATCCTCTCTGATCAGAGAAGGCCCTAAGAAAAACTCAAAACAAATTTTTCGCCCAAGCAAACAAACCCGGCCCCCTCCTGGCCAATAAACTGAATGCTAAATACCAGCAATCTAAAATTACACAGATTAAGACAACAATAGGCTCAGTTACGATGGACCAGGCAAAGATACCGGAAACTTTCCTTAAATTTTACCAAGACATCTACACCTCACACACAAACGAATGAATAACTTCTGGCTAATTTTCTGGATAGACTAAATCTCCCCACTTTGGAAAATTCAGACTTGGAGATACTGAATTTTGAAATAACTTTAGAAGAAGTCAAAGATACGATTAAATGTCTAAAATTAGGTAAATCCCCAGGGCTGGACGGCTTCTCTAATTGATATTATAAAAAAATTTGTAGATGTCCTGGCTCCTCATTTGGTAGCGTTATGTAATGCCCTTTTACAAGGGGATCAGATGCCCACATAGCTAAATCAAGCAAACTTGGTCTTTTTTTCCCAAGGCTGGGAGAAACCCGCTAGAGGTTAAAAATTATCGCCCGATCTCACTGCTTAATGGAGACATCAAAATATTAGCTAAAATAATGGCGAATAGGATCTCCTACCTAAACTTGTCCACAAAGATCAAGTTGGCTTCATCCCACACAGACAAGCTGGAGATAACATTAGGAGAGTAATGAACGTACTCCACTTAGCTCATCACTCAAAAACCCCACTTTGCATTCTAGCATTAGATATAGAAAAAGTTTTCGATTTACTAGAATGGCCATATCTCTATGCCGTTTTGGCAAAATTTGGTTTCAAAGGTAACTTCATAAATCTCCTCAAAACCTATTATCATGGGGCGTGGCCAGTCTCAGCACGAGAACGGACGTGCAGAGCTGGAGCTCTGCTGCTAACACTCATTTAAGAGCTGCTGCTGCCCGACAGAGAGGCCCCAGAGAGTTCTATAGGCTTCTAGGGGACCCTCCTCCTCACCAGGAACACCCTGATAACCGAAAAGCGGGGGTACACTAGGCCCCAAAAGGCGAGGCCCAGGCGACGCAGCAACCTCCTCAATCCTCCCCGGACAGCAATCGGAGGAGAGGACACCACCGACGGAGGTTAGAGGGCCGCCACCCATCCACCCCCCTGCTGAGGTGAGGACAGGACCCCCCGGAACCCCACGGTCGACCCAGAGTGGCCGGGTCGGGGGAGAAAATGCTGCGCCTTGGAGTGGGCTCCATCATGATTTCGGCAGCCTGCACATACCAGAGGCCACAACTATAAAATTAAGTGCAACACTACAAGGGTGAGGTGCAGGGTCTGAGGGGAGGAGAGTCCACAGCAGCACCCCAGTAGGGTGCCAGATTGTTTTTCAAATAGGTTAGGATTAAGGTCCCAGATTATCACCTTCTGATCAGACCTTCCAGCTCAGGGGCCCCATACACCTCCTACACCTCCAATTCTAGAGTGAAGCCCAACTGGCTTGGAGTCAAAGTCTGTCCACACATATGTTGACACAGTACAATAAGGGCATGAAACATGAAGCCAGAAAGTCTCCCTCCATTGAGGGTCCAGACGGCTCCACTCTGCAGATTTATGCGGATCTAGCACCATCTACGCTCTGGAAACGTAAACTCATGAAGCCCTCAATTGCAATCCTCATTCACAACAAAATTAAATATATATGTGGCTTCCCATTCAGCTTCTCCTTTCAAGTGGGTTCATCTGTTATACATCTTTTTCACTGGAAGAATGTATGGCTCAACTCTAACTAGCCCCAGATCCTGGATTGTCGGAACTTTCAAACCCTCTGGACCCCATCTTGGTGGAACCTGCAAATGTGCTTTCTTCTCAATGTCCGACTACGCAATGGGTGACAGCCTCGAAACCTAAGCGACCCTGGAGGCCTTCCCTAATAGAGGTCACACCAAATGTTTCTACGCTCTTTTCTAAACCCTTGCTGGGCATTCCTAGTAATCCGGTTGCGCGTTCCTCACCCACAAAAATCTGATTTTGGATCGCTTTCCCTGATACTCATCAATGACTACTTAAGACTTGCAATCCAGAGTCATTATTATAGGCTTGCACTTCCCAGTAGGATATGCTGAACTCCTACATACGTACTAAGGCAACTTTGGAACTTTAGATTGCTTAGTTCTCTCACCCAAACCAAGTTAATTCTCCCCTGGACCATGTTTACTATACTTCCTATGTTTGTTGTAAACTGCATCCTAAACTGCATCCACTATATGCCTGAGAAAGGGCTTTAACCCCCTTACCATTCTCCTGTACAAGGCAGCAACAAGCCCATTTTGATCTTTCCATATAATTTAGTCCCGTGGTGGATCCACTATCCTTCCCAGAAAGGCCCCTGTCCTAGTCGACACTCGCCCCCCGGCATTGGGCTGGCCTAGACCAGGGGTCCCTCAGGCCCCTCAACTTAAATCCGATCTTGACCCAAAAACCCTCCTACCCGGCAGCCTGTAACAACTGGCCGGGCCCCTTCAGGTCCATTAATTTAACCTTAATACACGCTTGGACCTATACTTTGCCCCACCTCACTAGTAGGGATCCCCTCCTTGCCCTCGGCACTTCGTGTTCTTTAAATTATTTAGTGAGGATATACTCCCACTATACTGTTGATGTTTTTTATATTGTTTGATAAAATGTTGATTTTTTTTTTTAATATTTCCTCAATGTTTTAAACTGTTCTTTTTGTCTCTTCTCCCCTGCATCCTGGGTTGTCTGGCTCCGGTCCTTCGCTCCTCCTGCTCCTCTGGTCTTTGGCTGCCATGAGCTTAGCGGCGGTCTCAACATATTCCTGAGCATTCATTACTCCCACAGGTACAATGACTGACACTTCTTTCACCTTTCTCACTCACAATGTTAAAGGGTTTAACTCACCATTCAAAAGGCGTAAAGCGTTTATCTCCTATAAATCACCTCGACCCTCAGTAATATTTATGCAGGAAACTAATTTTGCTTAAGGAACCCCCCCCCCCCTCTTACTTACACAAATCATACCCCTCATTCATAACCTCAACTTGCCCCACGAAGAAGGCAGGTGTGGCTATATTACTCCATAAAGACTTCCCTTTTAATGTGGAGAGTAAAAAAATTGACCCAGAGGGCAACTACATTTTACTAACAGGTTCCCTTCTGAATACTAGGATCTCTCTTATAGCTCTGTACTTCCCTACTACCGTCCCCCATAATACTCTCATTAAACTCCTTGCTCATCTCAAATCAATAGATACAGGCAAAATCATTCTAGGGGGGATATCAACTTGGCTCTAGACCCTAGCATGGATAGGTCCTCTGGGAGATAGATTCTCCAAAAAACGTAAGCGCATCCATAGATTTCTTTCCAAAGGAGGGCAGAGACCCCCTGGAGGTTAAAAATTACAGGCCTATATCACTACTAGATGGGGTGTTAAAATACTTGCTAAATTAATAGCCGATAGAATTTCTAATTTTCTGCCCTCACTAATTCATAAGGATCGAGTGGGTTTCATCCCCTTTAGGCAAGCAGGGCATAATATTAGGCGGATTCTGGATACCATGCACTGGGCGGGTAAACACTGTACCCCCTTATGCCTTCTAGCCCTAGATATGGAGAAGGCCTTTGAATCTCTAGAATGGCCCTAATTAAGAGCAGTATTGTCGAAATTCGGCCTTACAGGACATTTTGTGAACATGATTAATAGCTATTATAAATCCCCTCAAGCAGTCCTAAAACTTCCTGGTGAAGCAAGGGCTTCATTTACTATTCAGAGGTGGGCCAGACAGGGCTGCCCTCTATCCTCTTTACTCTTTGCTTTAGCCGTTGAAACCTTAGCTCAGGCTATTTGATCAAACGTAGACATTAGAGGCATTAATATAGGCCACCATCACTTTAAGTGAGCCTTATTCGCAGATGATGTCCTCTGTACATTGACAGATCCCTGCACTTCAGTCCCTGCCCTCTTTTACTTACTGGGAACATTCCGTAAAATCTCTGGGCTCCACATAAATGGGGATGAAATGTAAGTTCTAAATATTTCCTTACCACCCTCAGACTTAACCTTTTTGCAACAGCACTTTAATTTTAACTGCCCTTCTAACCATATTAAATACCTAGGTGTGAATCTCACCCGTAACACCGTACATCTTCACAAGTCCAACTATACGGCCATCTACAAAACATTCACCCAAAATCTACTGACATGGGCAAAACACCCTATCTCATGGTTAGGACGTATCCACTCTTTTAAAATGAAGCTCCTTCCCCCCTTATGTATTTATTTAGCTCCCTACCGATTGCCTTGAATTACATTGAGTTAGACAAACTACAACGCCAAGTCTTTAAGAGTAGGTAAACCGACTTCAAATTGGTTTACTAGGTTATGCCTGTCTGCTCCTCTTGCAAAAGGTATTGTGGGTATCCTATATGATACTTTTAATTCCTCTCCCACCACCCCCCTTCCAAAATATATGCAAAAATGGGAAGAAGACTTAAATTGCTTAAAACTCTTGGCGAAGCCTAACCAGGGGATCTTTGAGCAGTAATATTCTGGAGACCTCTATTAAGTTTCTCCATAGGATATATATAACCCGGACAAACTATTTAGATGGAAACGCTCCCCCAATCCTAACTGCTTTAGAGCTTGTCAGGTCTCTGGAACCTTTTTCCACACTTGGTGGTCATGTCCCCTGGTTCAGTCTCTTTGGAACAAGGTTTTCCAATTAGCCTCAACCATATTTGGCACGCCTTTTATGGCTAAGGCAGACATAGGCTTGCTAGGGCACTCTGTCCCCTCACTATCAAAGTACCAAAATAGACTCCTTCAGTACTTATATTTAGCAACAAAGAGTCATATAGAAAACAGTGGAAATATCCCATTTTTACTTTACAATCAGTCATCAATAAGATGAACTACATTGCAATAAATGAAAGGCTAACCCATTTACTGGAGGACTGTATGCCTATTTTTATATATATTTTATATATATATATATATATATATATATATATATATATATATATATATATATATATATATATATATATATATATATATATATATATATATATATATATTATCCCTGGATTCATTCTCCCTATAGCCCCCTATCACGTGAAATCTTTTGAATTAACATTGTGCTATCCTTTGCTAATACTTCCATTGGAGCTGCGGGCCGGGGACTGGAGGGGGCGGGACGGCCGGTGGATCTGAGCTGGTAACCAACAGGACTTATACTTCAATACCCTTGAGACAAAAATCTGTTTGCAAATTTAAATATCTTGTGTAGTCAACAGTGCTTTTTATTTTTCTCTTTTATTATATTGTTTTAGCTCATTTAGAGTTATATTGTGTCTATACAACATAGTTTGTTTTTTGTTTTTATTTTTTGTTCGTTTCTTACTTAGGCTCTGGATGTTTGCTCTGCTAGACCGAGCCTACCTTAGAAAATTAGAAAAACTTAGGTACCGGACTACTCTTAGACCTTCCCACAAGTGGGGATAGATATTTTTTGTTAACTTTATTTCGACTATTATATGGTATTTTCTTATGGTATAATGTAATGTTAACCTTTTCTTCTTTCTTTGTCCCCTTAATTGGGTATGATTGTATGTGAATAATGTCAAACTGCTACTTGGCTTTTATGTTATCCTTCGGATTATTTGGTTACCTAATAAAAACCTTTGAAAGAAAAAAAATATATATTATCATTTCCCTAAAGCAAATTTAAAATTACCGGGCTCTAAGAATCCACTCCTAAATATCCAAAGGGGCACACGGCAGGGATGCCCCCTCTCTCCTTTACTTTTTACCCTGGCCATGGAGCCATTGGCTCAGACAATTAGAATCTCCACCAAAATCCAGGGTTTGACGTTGGGTAATCAAAATTTCAAATGTTGTCTCTTTGCGGACAACCTGTTATGCATGTTAACAAACCCAACCACCGCTGTCACTAAGAGTCAATATAGATAAGATGGAAGCACTAGGATGCCAGCTTTCAAATTCAGATTGGGAATTATTAAAGAACTCTTCTTTTCTTGGCCCAAGACTCAATTAAGTTATTTAGGAATTAAAATCACCCCAAATATCTTTACAAATACAATCTGTCTCTTTCTGACTCAAAGGCTTGGGGGAAAACTCAAGGCCTAGACAGAATAGGTGCGTGGGTAATTGAAGATCAAATTATCAATTTTGAATACTTAAGGGACAATTTTGAACTCCCACTGGAGGAGCATTTTAATTTCTGTAAATTTAGACCTTTCATAATGACCCTGAAAAGGTCACTAGGCCTTCCCAAGGTTAACTGGATGACTCGCATGTGCAAAGATGCTCCATTAACAAAAGGCATTCTAGGCCAAATATATGAAAACTTCAATAACCCCCTAAAAATGTATAAACCTAAATACATGATTAGATGGGAGGAATACCAGAATTGGGATATGGACAAATAGGGACAAACAAGTCGGAGATTAGCTTGGGGCTCTCTTAATTACAGCTTATTAGAAACTTCACTAAAGGTTCTCCACAGAACCTATATCACCCCGGAGAGACTTCATAGAGTAAATCCTCAAGAATCCGCTACCTGTTTTAAGGGATGCCCAGACAAAGGATCCTTTATCCACACGTGGTGGACATGCCCAAAAGCCCAAAATCTATGGACCTTAAATAACTCAGTTGGCCTCAGACCTTCTATGCACCCAGGGTTCACCCTCCATTGAAGTCTGTCTATTAGGACATCACTCTTCACTACTAACAAAATCCCAAGTAAAAATCATATTGCCAAGAGGTGGAAAAATGCTGACCTATGCTTAAAGTAAATAATTAATAAGATAAACTTCATAATGATTAGTGAAAGACTCATACACACCGTTTCCGATACATATTCTACATTCTTATCTATTTGGGAAACTTGGATTTCCTCGACTCGCAGTATAGATTTAAATAAAATACATTTCTGTTGGACTGTTGTGTGTGGATCTGAGGCAGGCTGCTCGGGAAAAGCAGGGCCTGACGCCCTCTGTAGAGACCGGAGTGAACAGTGAGTTGACTCTCTTTATCATTATAATACTAACTTTCAGATTTTGGGAAAAAAAAAAAAATACATTTGTATATACACATATATATATATATATATATATCTTGCCTTTACTTCCCTTCCCTTTCCCCTTCTTATTATCCCTGTTTAGCTATATATTTTTATTGTTGAAAATGGTTGGTTTTGATGCTCGCTTAAAAATTAATAATGTATATCTTCAGGCCATATTGATTCCTTCTTTATTTTTTTTAGTGTATCCTTTACATCAACATGTACATGCCATGGTTTGTGACTGATATCATTTTGTTTCCCTTCTGTTTTATCTTACATTTACTTGTGAGCCAATAAAAATTATTGAAACATAAAAGACGAGGAAAGCAATGTAAGACATTAGAATTAATTGCACAACCGTCTCAAGCTCGCAAATCTGCAATAACATTTATTTTATTTTTTTATGTGTAGTCTCCATGTTATATCGATCCCAGCAAACAATGGGATCACAATATAGTTGTCAGTAATGCAAGTTGTTGCTAACGCTTGCGGGCAGTTGCTGGCAAGGAGGATCAAAGGTGCTACTTGCACACCTTTGATGGTGGCCATAGGCGCTCATCCCTACAACCCCCTACGACTTTCGGACCGCAAAGCGAGGGGCCGCATTTGCGGAGGTGGAGGCTCTACGGCGCCTCAAGCGTGGTTACAAACACCCACATAAGCGGCACTTTACCAAAATACATCTAACACGCAATCACTATATACGGACTTACACAAAAAATGCGAACCGCAGGACAAAGAACAGAAAATATACGGACTTAGCGTAAAAAAATACAAGACGCGGGACTCGCCGAAAAAAAACATTATGACCTCGCAAAAATACGACCTTAACGGACGAACCGCGCACACCTGAAAACATTAAAAACATAATAAATACACACAAAAAATACATAAAAAGATTACCCACAGCAAGGGGGGGGTGGGCACCCAGGACCTCTGCAAGTGATGTTACACCTCAATTTAACTCCAAATTCCCGACTTTAGACACACGAAAATCCCCTAAGCGAGAGAAAAAATGGCAGCCGAAAAAAACGAAAACGAGGCTACAGGACCCTAAATACGCAAAACACCACCAAGCACATGCAGCTTTTCCAAAAACCCGTTCGAGCTACAAGATACTCTTACCAAAGGACGCTACATCATCCACAGCCGCGTACCACACACATTCCCCGCCATTTTATAACACTAACTTACACAATTCGGAAGTACACAGTTACCCTAACTGCTTTTCCTCGCGCACGCAGCCTATTTACACTACACACTGCACACATGGCTGTCACTTACACATCAGCTGCACAACCGTGCAAACCAACGTATCCTGCAGGAACATCAAAACAGATTGTCAGCTCTTCAACACAATGCTTCCTGCATATATTACTTCAAAATAGGTAAAGAATATTCATTTATTAATTTAGTAATTATTTAATTAGCATACAAAAAAACATATACACAAAAAAAATAACACTCTCACAATAAACACAAAAGGCATTCACTGTGCGACTCACAACGAGCGCCAACGCTGCTCATAGCACACAAAGACTTGCAATAAGCGCAAAAAAAAACATCACCGCCGGCCAAACAATAACACCAAAAGCGCTTATCAGAAAAAAAAAAAACCAACAGCCTCGCAATGAGCGCCGAAGGATCTGGGACAACCAACAAAATTAATGTCTCGACCAAACAGCATTACCTGCCTTACAATTTTATTGCCGTCATTTTTTGATGGACAAGTCCCTAGTAATACATATCATTGAACTTGTATGGACTAGAATAGATTTATTGTTTGTTTTTTTTTTTTCTTTATTGATTTTCCGGATTGTGAGTCCGATCGCAAATTGGACTTCTAAACACCAATTGTGGTTAAGCCTCAATGTTTTACTGACTTCATGATGACATTCTCATTTACTATTGGCTGTTTCTAAATTGGTATTTACGAGTTTGCCTAATTGATCATCATGCCCTGAAGTGCTACTTACAGTTAAATGGTTTACGTTTTTGCCTTTTGGCCATGTAGTTGCGGTCTTGTTCAATTTAATCTCTTTGTAACTGCTGGAATTGAATAGGGGCCATAGTGTCAGTTTACCAACTTTCATTGATAGTATATTTAGTGATTAGCGATTGTAACCTTTTGCGAGCTACGATTTTCAGCCTGTAACCCGCAAAAGAAGTTACCATAGGTACTGATTAGCTAGCCTGTTTCTCGCAGTTATGGCTGATCACTTGGAGAGAAAAGCATCATCAAACCTAGGAATACGGCATAGCTATGATGCAAGTGTCAAATCCCTATTTTATTCCCTGAATCTACTGTATATACTTGAGTATAAGCCGACCCGAGTATAAGCAGAGGTACCTATTTTGCCACAAAATACTGGGGAAAATGAGTGACTCGAGTATAAGCCGAGGGTGGGAAATGTGCTGCCCCCTGTGTCCCTCTTGTGCCCTCTGTGTCCCCCTCTTGTGTGCCCTTTTCTTGTGTCCCCCTCTCCCTCCCCTGTGTTTCTTCTCCCCTCTCCCTCCCCTGTGTTTCTTCTCCCCTCTCCCTCCCCTGTGTTTCTTCTCCCCTCTCCCTCCCCTGTGTTTCTTCTCCCCTCTCCCTCCCCTGTGTCTCTTCTCCCCTCTCCCTCCCCTGTGTCTCTTCACCCCTCTCCCTTCCCTGTGTCTCATCCCCCCTCCCTTATCACCCTCCTCAACCCCCCTCCTCATTCTCAACCCCCCTCCTCATTCTCAACCCCCTCCTCATCCTCAACCTCCCTCCTCATCCTCAACCCCTCCCCTCATCCTCAACCTCAACCCCCCCACCCTCAACCTCCCTCCTCATCCTCAACCTCCCTCCTCATCCTCAACCTCCCTCCTCCTCCTCAACCCCCCTCTCCTCCTCAACCCCCCTCTCCTCCTCAACCCCCCTCTCCTCCTCAACCCCCCTCCTCAACCCCCCTCCTCAATTATATTTGGGCCAATACGGTATTATGTCTTGAGTAAATATAATTTTAAATGTCAGATACATTTAGATATGGATAAACAAAGTGCTTTTGTCAGGACCCACAAGATGGATATAAGTAATTAAAAATAATTAACAAAAAAAAAAGGAGGTCTGGCCTTCATCAACTACTGTGGGACCTTCTAATATCCTGCAATAAGTTTCGCAACTGCTTTATCAGGGACACATAGACATGTTGCAAAGGATATTCGTACGCTTCCACAGTAGTTGATGCCGGCCTGGTCTCTTTTTATAAGAGATATCTATATTCATAAATATACAAATTGTTTTAAATTGTATTTATTCAGGCATAGTAAATATCAGATTGTTTTAAGGGCTGTATATTTTCACTGTGTATCCTTTTTTTTATGTAAACGTTTTGCTTAATTATTCTTTATTACACTTTCTGTATTCTTTAAGGCTCCTTCCTTTTAATGGAATGTTACATTTTTTTTTTTTTTTATAGGTTTTGGCTGCTTTCATTAGTTTTTTTCCATTTTTTTTTTCTTTCTTTTAAATTTCTAACTAATTTTTATTTATCATTCTTTGTAGTTTTGTCCCTGCTTTAAGCATCCACCACCAAATTTCAGGTTTTGGGATTAATACTATATGGATTCCATCCTTTCTTGGTACAGTCAGTATTGAAACACTACTACCCGTTACCGGATGCAGGCACTGTAATTGAGTCTCCTGTATTTTTCTTGGCCTGCTTTACCCTCCCCCAAATATTAAACAGCCCCACTCAACTGATCTAATTCTACAGCCACTTAGAATCAGCAGTGGTCTACTTTCACCTGTAATTACAGACACCTCATACATTCAATTACTACAGTAGTACCCTAAAACCACAAGCTCTATGATTTAAGCAATGGACATTAATATAACTCACATTCAATGACTTAAAAAAATAATAATATTGACGATATTGTCTGTTAAGTTCAGGATCCCTTTTTCTTCATCACTACCTTGTCGTGGTGCAGGGGCTTGTGTACTTCAATGAAGCTGTGAGCTAAGAACTGCATTGAAGTACATTTAATGTTGGCTATATCACCTGAGAGGCCAGACAAATTGCAGTCCACTGGCGAACAATCTGGTAACCTTATGGATGTGCACAACCAGACACAAGATATGCCTGGCGTGCTGTGGTCCATAGAGTCAGGGAGAGTTGGACACGACTGATTGACTAAACAATAACAAAGTTCATGATCAGCTGCTGCTAGTATTCACCCACCAGGAGGTAAAATGGTGGAGGTAGATTTGTCTAGATTTGTCTAACCGAGAGCTATTATATTTTCAGATATAACACTATATCACAAAATAAAATGGCTCCTGCAGAACAGTTGAATTACCGAACCCCTGTTTATAACATAAGAATGGGGTGAGTGATCCTTCTTATATGATTCAATAATTGAAAACGCCAATAAATATATGCGTATAGGGAACTCATTTAATGATACCTTATTCTAGAAAATAAACATATTACATGGAATTAAAAAAAATTGCAAATATTAAGATATGCCTCCATTTAAGGTTTTAATAATAGCAATTATCCAGGCATCTTTTTATCATTAAAGTATGTATTGTAACCTTAGAGAATCTTAAACAAGAGGGCGTTTTAATTCCATTGTAGCTGATAACAGCCCTGAATTACTTCCAATATACTGTATACCCAGTAATACACACAGCTGTCTGTAACATACATATATATATATATATATATATATATATATATATATATATATATATATATATATATATAAGGCTGGAAACTGGGACGTTAAAGTAGCACATAACCTAACACCCCCCCCCCCCCCCCCCATGATGTCACTTTTTGATAACTCTATTCTTACAAGTTATTTTTTAATTTGAGACCCAAAATAAAAAAAAACACGGATAATTTAAAACTAGTGATAATGTACATGACTGAATATAATGTCTAAAAATAAATGTAATTATGTTTTGACTCAGGCAAGGTGTGATACTGTGTTAGCCATGCAATCAATCAATTTGATGAAATTGGTAATTTGTTAATGGTGTCAGTTATTAAAAATCATCAAACTGTCTACTGTCCTTTACACTTCAATTTAAAGCCTAATTAATAAAAAAAAAAAACATTAGGCTCCACTCATAAGTTGTCCATAATCAAGGATGCACTAAATGTATCTAACTTAATGGGGTTTAGACAACTGTAAAGCAGATATATAAAAATACTAATTTTAACTATGATGACATATATTTAAATAATCAGCTCCATTTGGAAATGTTTAAACCTTCAAAGTTAATAAATAAAAAGGTATATCTAAGTTTCCTTGTTAACTTTTTTAAATTTTTATATATTTTATTGTGTAAATAGAGAATATGAATAAAAAACACCAGTGTTGTAAATGCACTTCAGTGTAAATAACGGTTTTGAGACTTTTCTTATTTCTAATGATAACAAATCTATGATTATAAACATTTTATATAGTAAATGAGTAATAGTTCTCAGAACCGTATTTAACTTTTTCTTCTGCTTTTCATGTCAGATATTTTATGTAGCAAAACAAAATATTAAGTCTAATACTGTAAACCTTTTATATAGTAAGTAATTAACATAATACTCCATAAACCTTTTTTTAGTTCTCCTTTTTCTTAACTACTTCTGTTTATAACCAGATTTACAGCTTAATAATATTTGTATAATATTGTATCTTTATTTACTTTAACCTAGTTTTAAAATAATAACATTAGTTTAGAGCAATTGCTGACCTCTTTTTTTTATTTATGGTGAGCCGGATTGTTTCCTTTTTTTTTTTTATGGTGAGCCGGATTGTTTCCTAAAATTGGATACCGAGGCGGTTCACTTAATTAGTGTTGATGAAGAAAAACATATCCACAAACAGGCTTTCTCCTCCAAAACCCAGTCATGATTCCAAAACACAGAGGCCTCTTATTTTTGTTAGTTTATTAGGACATGCGTGGGTCAACAACAGAATAGCATTCAAAATGTCTCCTGACTAGCAAATACATAAACACAGGTACAGTCCATTATTATCCTCCATAAAAATGACACATTCCACCAACACCCATGGCTAAGCCAGGAAGATATTATTTATATTATTAGACCAATTAATAATGATACATGTACAGGTAACGCACTAAAAGCATGGACTAGGTGTACACACACACACACACACAAAAAATAATGTATGAATATTTGTATTTCTCCGCAATAATATATATTTCACACATACAACTACAAAACATAAATAAAATGATAAACATAAAGTAAAGGCATGATCATCAGACTGGCTCCTAAAGAGACCCAAGGCCCCTAAAGGATTCATTACAGATGATTTTCCTATAACATGGAGATATTACATCTCACAGAGTCCTTTGCACCTTTTAATTTAATATATTCCCAACCAGATCATTGCGAAAGGAAAATCACATCAATACATAGCAAAGATCAAAACCCAATACAATTAAAAAAATAATTATAATAGCGATTTCCGATATCATCTGTGGAAAAGTCTCTCAATAATGGAGTCCATAGCATAAAGTTCACAGTCCAGATATTAAAGTCTGCTGAATGAAAGCGAGGTGTTGGGAAAAATGCACATTTTGATTTATAGTGCTATGATCCTAATTCTTTTTCAAAGAATGCCTTCCAGTCATCTATATTTGTTGTTGAAGAAGATGTTATATTTCAGTTGACAACTAGATGGCAGTAGAGTACACTGACAAGTTGTAAACAAAGAGATTTACTCTTACTGTACTGACTTTTCAAAAAGAAAAAGTTATTTCAGTTCCAAAGTAAGTGTATTTATAGCTTTATAAAGCAGTGTAGCCTGTATTACTTTTTCACAGTCTGCAACATAAAAGGCATATGTTATATGTTTGAAAGATACGCTACTGGGTCTTTTCTTGACAAAATCCACAATTGTACTGTTTATTGTGTTTTTATATCTTCAAATTTTTACACAGACTAGATCTCCAGTAGTGTAAGGCATCTAGATTAGAACCGTATAGGTTTGAAACAGACAGGCAATATGAGTCATTACCAACCTTAAGTAGGGATGTTGTTGATCAGTGTTGGAAAGTCTCTTTTGTTCTGGTCCAGCAGCAGATCTCAGGGGAAAATGTTGCCAACCTTGATTTTTAAATCCAGCCGTGTCCCTGTGTGCAACCCTGGTCATATATATTGATTTGTTGATAGATAACTCACTTTATATATGATTTGATATGTTTTGTCAGCAGAGCTCATAGATCCCACATCCTCTTTCCTTAAAGGTTAGCTCTTCCCCCCCTTGTTTTTAACTTTTTAACACATACTGCTTGTATCAGAAACACACATTACATTGATTAATTCTATACACATACAGATTTATTTTATTTAAATAAAAAATGTTTTTCACAGCCCCAGATCTGCCTACATAGGCACCCTGTAGTAACCAATAGAAACAGTGCATTCAGCTTTAGGGGGCGTGATTGGAAATGGATTGGATTACCGCGTGAAGCGGTTCTAGGCCGATGGGGACAACGCCGCTCCTGTGGGTCCTCTTGATGGTGTGACCTCGACCGAGACCTGACGCGAACGGACTCCTGGCCATGGCTCGCATGTTTGCATCTGTGCGAGCTGGATACCCGGTCGTTTGCTTTTTCTTGTTCCTGGGCAGACTGTGTTGGCGTTTGCTATGCTGTTGGCGGCGTTTCCGCTGCGAAGTCTGAGGTCTTTGCAGGGGAGACCAGAGATGCCCTGAGACCATGGAGGTGTGATGATCCTGTGCACCAGATGCGGTGCACAATGCAAAGTGCTACCTTGGGTAATTGTGAGTACACAAAAGTTGTGGACAACCTGAAAACTTACATAGCAATTCTTATCTATAAAAATATGAAAAGAGAGGTATTATCCTAACTATATTTAGAGGAATATAAATGACAATACCACATCGTTTATATTACATCTTTGCAGCCTTTTTTACTTTGGAAAGAACTTTAAATCACCAATCCTTTGTCCTATAGTGGTGAAGTGACATTTTAGTCTAGAAGTCCACTGAAAGGAAATGCAATCATACTGCTAACTGCTGCGCTGCTGCACTGTCTCTTTACTGGTTATCCTGCTAATTTGGGAGCAGATGTTTAGCTCTAACCTCTTTTTTTGCCTGAGACGGTGTGGTAAAGCAGTTTAATGATGGGAGTACACTCTGAGCTGTATAAAGTTTACTGTTAATACATGTTGTGAGCCACCTGTACAAATTGTATGAACAACAAAGGTTACCCCTCCCCCCAGTTTTTGTGGGGTTTTATTTCTCTGTAACTATTTGTGTATTTTCACCAAGGTTCTTGATTAAGCAGTTCCTCCACATGATTATGCAAGTCGAGCATTTACTCTACTTTTTTTCTTGTAGAGTCTGAATCTAATGCCTGCCTTTTGAAATTTCATGGTATACGTGTGGTGGGCTTTATCCGCAACAAGGTTATCCAATCAGACCAATCATGCCAAGTAAAGGCAAACCTAAGGATAAGAAAGGTCATCTCTTTAAAGCTGCTGATTTTTTTTCTTCTAAACACAAGGTCAAGGAGAAGATCCAGTTACCTCCCTTTGCAGATTCTCCCTTACAAGCAGACAAACTTACTCACAATATTTCAAAACTTTCAGAAAGTATGTCCAGCAAAGATTCTGAACCTCACGATGATGAAACACTTACTCCATTAAAAATGAGGAATATTTTACAGGATTTCCAAGTGAATCTGCTAGCAGACATTAAACCGCAAATAAGAGATGTCAACAACAGAACCTTAGAACTAGAACTTAAGATGGACAATTTAACTCCGGATCATCACTCCGTGTTAACGCTGAACAGCAAACTAGAAGAAAAGGTTAAAGAGCTAAATAACCAAATTATTAAACTGGAAGATCTATTGAGACGTTCTAATTTACTTTTAAGGGGTATTCCAGAAACAATTAAGAATTCCGAGCTGTTAGATTATGTTTCTAAATTTTTTGTTTCTTTCGTTTTGCCCATCTGAAATACAAATTTGATGCGCTTTACTGTATCCCTCTTCCGTTATATTTACAAAACAAGGGATCTAGAGATGTCATGGTCAAATTTCACTTCTTCCCCTCTAAAAAGGATATTGTCAAGGCCAGTTATAAAGTTAAATCTTTTGACCCTCCATATGAATTTATTAGAATATTTGCTGACCTTTCTCCAGCAACATTAAGCAGAAGACGTGAATTTGCTCAGATAACTCAAATGCTTAGGAAAGAGGGTTTGGTCTATAAATAGACTTTTCCAACCGGCTTGTTAGTTCAAAGAGACTCGATTTGGCACAAAATCAACTCTCCAAAAGAGGGGTTCTCTCTTCTGTCAAGCTGGCATATATTTACATGAACTTGTTCACATGATATATTGTTTGAATTATTTACATATTCTTTATTGGTTTTGTCTTCCTTTTTTTTTTATTTTTTAGATTTACTATGCCCAGAAACAGCTAGTGACACAGTAGCACTTCTAATTAGATTAGTTTCCACTATGTGTCTATGATCTGCAATAATTTCACTGAACAGGAATATAAAGGTAAAAAATATCTGGCACTTTCTTGAAAGGACTTTGCTTTCTCTTTCCTATATTGTGTATTTTCTTTATTATATTTATCACAATTTGTACTTTTTATACAGTGATGTTAGTCTACCTTTCAAATTTTAGGTGTGTAGTCACTTTTTTCTCAATTGAACTTTGAAAAAAAATTTGGGTGCCAGGTCTGAGGCTGAGCTATTCTTTTTTTACTTATTGATTTTTTTTTTTTGTAAATATTCCCACGGGGGCGGATGTCTCCCAATATAGTAGGCCTTCCATTTCTTAACACTGGCGTTTAGCCCTGCTTGTATAGTTTGCCACTACCCTGTTCGGCAGCCAAGTTATGTGTGGTTGTGTTTGCAGTATGTTAGTATGATGCCAACATGTGCTTTCCCTCTTCCCAGTCCCTGGATTAGGATAAAGGACTTGGGATACGGTATGTTTGTGAGCAGATTGGCTGATCCCCAGGCGATCACATTTGTGACCAATTTGATTTTATTTCACTTATCTATTTTTTACTTTTATGTCATTAAAAATGTTGAGCTTTAATGTTAATGGCTTAAATTCCCCTGGCAAGAGAAATACGTTATTTAGGTTTTGCAAGAAACAAAAAGCTGATATTGTGTTTTTGCAGGAGACTCATTGGGCTCATTCTAAAATCCTGTATTTGAGTGATAAATTTTTTGGGCTCAAACATGTTTCCACTTTCAACAAAAAATCACGAGGAGTTGCAATTTTGTTTAAAAATAATTTATTTCTAGTAGATGAATTTTGTATTTCAGACCCCCACGGACGTTATATTTTGTGGGGTGGAACAATAAATGGCCATAAAGTCACTTTGGTGAACTTATATGCCCCTAACAACAATCTGTTATATTTTTTTAATAGTCTCTGGGCTTCCATTAAAAAGTTTACCTATGGTTCGTTGATTGTGGCAGGAGATTTCAACATTAAACCTAATTTTGAAAAAGATAGAAAATCTCAAAAAAATTGTAAAAACTTACATAGAATTCAGAATATATAGCGTTTAAATTTTCCAACTGGTTTAACAGTAATAATTTATATGATGCATGGCGTGTCCTTAATCCAGGCCAACGGGACTACACTTTTTATTCCAATGTTCATAAGGTATATTCTCGTATTGATTTGTTTTTGGTTGATATTATTACTTTGAACAATATTATTAAGGTTGATATTGGTTCAATAGTCCTTTCAGATCATGCTTGTATCTCCATGGAGGTTAATTTCAATCTGCATAAAGTTGATCGTCCTCGCTGGAAACTGGATGATTACCTAATTAAGGAGGAATCCAGAAAACAGTTTCTTATTGAGGAGTCGACCAAATTTTTCGAATTAAATGATGGCACAGTTTCCTCTAAGGGGGTCCTTTGGAATGCCTATAAAGCCTTCATTAGAGGTGTGTTAATAAAATTAAGGTCCCAGATAACGAAACAAAGAGGAGAGTCCCTTAGAGAGCTTTATATTAGTTTAAATAAATTGGAAACTATGAATAAAAAGTATCCTATGGATTCTATATTGGTTGAAATTAAAAAAATTCAGAACAAAGTAAATAAAATCAACCAGTTTGCCAGACAGAATGATTTGGCGTATGCAACAGGTTTATTACCACCAAGATAATAAAATTAGTAAATTATTGGCGAATAAAATCAAACAGAAATCTTTGCGGAGAAGAATAGATTATATAACGAATAATGGCCACCTCACGATGTGCCCTAAGGAGATCGACAATCTGTTTGCAAATTATTACGATAATCTTTATAATTTATCTAAGGATAAGGCTTTTTATAAACCGTCAACATTGCAAATCCAGACTTTCCTGGGGCAATTTAATCTTCCTGTTATTTCCTCAGCGGAGCTAGATGAATTGAATACTCCTATTTCTGCTCAGGAAATTAGGGAGGCAATCACTCAGTTAAAACCTTATACCACTCCGGGTCCTGATGGATTCAGCAATTTCTTTTTAAAAACTTTCTCTCCAACAATATGTATCCATCTTACGGATTTATTTAATGAAATTAAAACAGAAGGGGTTATTCCTCCAAAAATGGTTAATGCAAGTATAATTATGATTCCCAAACCCAAACAAGATCCGCATCTTTGCTCTAGCTATAGACCCATATCATTATTAAATGTAGATGTTAAGTTATATGCTAAAATTCTGTCTACGAGGCTTCAAAAAGTTATACATAAATTGATAGAAATTGACCAGTTGGGCTTTATTTCTGGACGTTGTGGTTCAGACAATGTTAGAAAATTATCTAACTTGATTTGTTATTCAAAATCGATAAATGTTCCCACCCTATTCCTCTCATTAGATGCTGAAAAAGCTTTTGATAGGGTAGGGTGGGACTATATGGACCTTACTTTGAGTAAGTTTGGTTTTGGAAATTTTGGATCTCACGCGATAGGGGCTTTATATAAATCCCCTTCTGCGTCAGTATCTAGTTTTGGTTTTCACTCTCGCATCTTTGGGATATCACATGGAACCAGGCAAGGGTGTCCTCTCTCTCCCATCCTATTTGCTTTGTTGATAGAGCCATTGGCAGTAGCCATTAGATCTACTCTAGATATCCGTGGCATTCGGTTGGGCGAGAGGGAACACAAAATATCTCTTTTTGCTGATGATATAGTGTTATCGATTACATGCCCTAGTGAATCTTTGAAATCCCTTATGTTACTGTGCAATGAGTATAGCTTAATATCAAATTACAAACTTAATCTACAAAAATCGGATACTTTAGTGATAAATCTTTCTGTAAACTTCAGAAGGTATCTAAAGGAAGCTTATCCATTCAATTGGAATTCTAATCCTTTCACGCATTTGGGAATCACATTTGTAGAAAATCTCAAAAATATGACCACAATCAACTATAATTCCCTTTATCTTAAATGGCTAGATATTCTAAATGGTTGGAAGTGAGTGAAAGCATCCTTTAGTGGTAAAATCGCTATTATCAAAATGGCCCTTTTGCCTAGGTTTAATTACCTGGCTAGCTGTATACCGGTTAGAATTTCTCAGTATCAGGTTAAAAAAATTCAATCTATTATAGATAAGTTTATCCATTGCTCAAAACATATCAGACTTAAAAGATCAACTCTTTCTAGAGAATTTTCTCAGGGAGGATTATCTTATCCCTTGTTGCAACTGTACCATGATGCTAATATGTTGGAACATGCACTAAAATGGCTGAATCCAAGTGGGTCCTATGTTTGTTCCCAAATCGAGAAAGCCTTGGTGCCTTGTACGGATCTCAAACTCATATTTTTTATGGGTAACAGGATATCTAAAGATTTCGTAGATGGCTCGCAGTTAGTTAAGAACATCTACAATACATGGAGACTTATAAATAACAAATATCAGCTTATCCCAATAACTAGCGTGTTAATTCAAGATCTCGCAGTTTTTACTTTTCATAAGCCCTGTTTGAGTTCTGAGTCAGAGCTAGTGGTATTATACATAAAAGATCTTTACTATGAGGGCTGCTTGCTCTCTTTAGACCAATTATTTTCCACCTATGGGCTTCCTTTGAATTGTTGGTTAAGAATTAAACAACTCTCAATGCTTTTGTCTGCACGTTATCCATCAAGCAACGTTGAGGGTTGTTTAACATCTTTGGAAAAGCTTATTAAATCTCACAACTATAGCCATCTATTATCCAAATGTCATAATATTTTAGGGAAACCCTTGGCGCTCAATAAAACATCTGGCATGAAAATCTGGGAAAGGGATCTTTGCGTCTCCTTTTCTTGGGAGACATGGAAATCCTCACTGCATGGGACAAATAGATTTGTTAAGTATCCTCCATATCAAGCTAGTAAATAGGTGGTACATGGTGCCTTCTCAAATTCATCAGTTTTCACACAATCATCAGGACAGTATGTGTTGGAGGCAATGTGGAATGTACGGTGATTTTTCTCCATATATTCTGGGAATGCCCATTAATTTTATCCCCTATGGTCTGAAAGTTTTGAGTTTATCGAGAGCTCTATAGATCTATAGATTTCAAACTTCCCTTTTTACCTGATAAATATAGATAAGAAAGCTTTCATTATTTTAATTTGTATGTCAATAAAAAAATCAGTTATTTCTCGTTGGAAATCCAAAAATATTGCTACCTGGAATGAAATCTTACTAATGATTCAACGAGTAAGAGACTTAGAAATTAATTTTGAAGGTACCATCATTTCTCGCAACAACATCTTGAAGTGGAAAATTTGGGATTCCGTTCACGATGGTGCAGCTAAAACTCTATATACTGAGTGATTTATTTTTTCTTTTCTTTTTTCTCTTCCTTTTTTTTATTTTCTTTTCTTTTTTCCTGCCTAATGGAAATTTTGCCGTTTTGTCTCTTTTTTAATTACTTTTTTCCTTTCTTTCTCTGCTTGATTTTTTTATAATCATTTTTGTCCACTTGATATTTAGTATTAGGGGTGTAATGAATGAATATGTATGCATGTAGACTGAATATTTTTTAGATGTGGTGTCATGTTAATGTTTCGTTCTCTTTTTTTTTTTTGTATTATCCCAATGTAATTTCTTATTAATCTGTTTTATGCTGTTCGGTAATACTGAAGGTATTCATTGTTATATTTTTGTAAAAATAATAAAAATTATATAGACACCCCCCCCCCCCCCAAAAAAAAAAACAATAGAAACCGTGCATTCAAGGATGTTTTTTAACCCTATACTAACCTTCATTCCAACAGGAGAAACAATGCAGAACGCTACAGGCAGCACTGGTGAGTTGCATCATTCGTGGGAGGAGAGAGAGCTGTGGTTTTCGGAAATGAGCCTACAAATCCCATTATGCTTTGCTGCAGAGATTTGTATCTGCATCTGATTGGCCAAAACTAATTAAGAATTTTATGCTAATTTTAGCAGGGATTTTCAAGGGAGTTAACTCTCAAAATTAACCACTATCAAGAGATTTGGCAAACATTAAGGCTTGTGTAAGTTAGCTGGATTAATAAATTTCTACAATCCTTAGGCAAAAAAAAATTCTTGATATACGCAGCACATTATTTGATAAAATCATTTATTTTAATAAACAGCTAAAAATCCCTCTGATTATGTTGATGCCCCCAGGGGTGTCTACACATAACCCTAACCAACATGGAGCATTTGGGGACTAATTTTAACCCATTATTTACCTGCTGTGTCTAGCTCAGCCAATAGGAGATCACTGATGTCAGCCCCAAAGTCACTGCTGGGATGTGACCTGCCTGGCTGCTTCCTGTGCTGCTGCTCTCCCCCCCACCACACACCAGAGATCAGCACAGATAGAGCTGCTGTGTTTGTATGTGAGACCTGCAGCTGAGAGAGTGAGAGAAAAAAAACAAAAAAACAAGCAGCAATAGTTGATGCAGGGAATGGACAATCAGCAGGGATGGTAATGACACAAGTAGGCTCAGCTGCTGCTTAGCTCTGTCAAACAGAGTGAAAGGTATATAACACCAACAGTAGTAGTTGATGCAGGGAATGGGCAATCTTTAGGGGAGGTTATCCAGTGTGAATGTGCTGCACATATATCACCTTGTAACATGGTGCCACACTACATATCCCGGGCTGCTTTGCAGCACACACAGGAACCCGAGAGTTTGATACAGATGTTTCAGCTGCCTCTGCTTCCTCTTGATTGGCAAAAGGGAATTATGAATTTTATGCTAATTTAGCCTAGGTTTGGAGGGGTGTTTACTCTTAATTTTCAACAGTCAGAAAATACAGGACATTTTGCTAGCTTTTAAGGTACATTTTTATATGTTTATTTTAGTATTTTTTTCATGCAAAAAGCGTTTTCATAAACTACTGATTCTCCTCCATCAGATGCGCCCAGAATCCAGGAAGCTTCAGTGTATGAAAACATTTATTTTGCATGAAAAAATACCAAAATAAACATATGAAAATTTACCTTTTTTGTTATGCATTTTTTTAGTAAGGGCATTGTGTTATGCCTAAACTGGATTCTAAATCCATATATAAATTTAAGTAAACATTCTGTGCTTTAAAGTGTTAATATAATGTCACTCAATGTTAATATATGTGAATATAAATAAGCACGTTACAATGCCTCATTTGTCTCTTAGAAGACAAAAAGTATACCAGAAAAATGATTAGTGCTTAATTATTACCCCCCAAAATCTCCAGAAACTTGGATCACCATTTTAAACATTTTTGACACAAAAACAGATATATAATAGATATATTTACTATATACTATCCTCATCAAGGAATATAAAATCATAGGATAGTGTGAGTAATAAAAAATACATTAAAAGCAATGGTACGCCATGTATATTCGGCCATCGGTCAGTCATTCAACATTGTGTAAATCCTGTGACTGGCTGTTGATATAGTGTTGGTATAAATGATACCTGTATGTATGCAAGCAGAACAACTGCAGGCCGTGATTTCCACCTTGAAATCCTGAATGCTCAGATCTGTGAGGAGTATCTCCACATCCTGTCACACGAGCGTTTACTGCAGGGGTCACCAAGCTCGGTCCTGTAGGGCCGCACCCAGGCCTGGATTTGTAGATATCCTTGCTGCAAACCAGTGAGTCTATTACTTATTCAGTCATCCTGATTGACTCACCTGTGCACAGAAAGGAAATCCTTAAATCCAGGCCTGGGTATGGCCCTCCAGGACCGAGTTTGGTGACCCCTGGTTTACTGTATGTGCCCAAGATGATCAGCCAGAATGCCCCTTGGTTGCACTTGACCAGAGCCGGTTTCGCTAAATGGGCTTTCTCAAAGGTGAGTACGCCATCCTAATGCTGCATTACTCAGTTTTGCAGGCTTATTTAAACTCCCCCTACCCTCTCCCCATTGGTTAGCCTGCAATCACGTTTCCTGTGATGTTTTTTATAGTTTAGCGTTTGCTGGGCATAGGGGGCCCCGGTGCAAAAATTAATTTGCAGGCACATTTAAAGGCACAGTCAGGCTACAGATTGGCTCTTACAGACACAGTATGCACTTGGGCTCTTATAGGCACAGTCAGGCAGCAGATCAGCTCCTACAGGCACAGTCGGACTGCAGTTTGTCTCTTACAAGTGCAGTTAGGCTGCAGATCGGCTCTTACTGACACAGGATGCACTTGAGCTCTTACAGGCACAGTCAAGCTGCAGATCGGCACTTACAGGCAGAGGATGCACTTGGGCACTTTCAGGTGCAGTCAGGCTACAGATTGGCTCTTACAGGCACAGGATGCACTTGGGTTTTTACAGGCACAGTCAGGCTGCAGATCGGTACGTACAGGTAGAGGATGAACTTGGGCACTTACAGGTGCAGTCAAGCTACAGAAGGCACTTACAGGCAGTGGATGCACCTAGGTACTTACAGGCACAGTCAGGCTACAGATCGGCTCTTATAGACACTGTCCAGCTCCAGATCAGCACAGGTACAGCCGGGCTGCAGATCGGCACTTACAGACACAGGAGGACCGCGGAGGGCCATGACAGGTTGGGCTAGGAACAGCACTGGGCTCCTCCAAGGCAGGGCCCCGGTGCCTTGCATCAGTGGTAGTTCCACCTTTGGGTGGGAAGGAGTAAGAGAGAGAGAGAGGGTGAGAAGGAGTAAGTGAAGGGAGAGGGTGGGAAGGAGTGAGAGAAGGGAGAGATAGAGATGAACGAGAGAGACATGAGAGACAGACAATAGACATAGGTAGATCGATGAGAGAGACAGACAGTAGACATAGGGAGAGAGAGGGAGATAGGGGAGAGAGAGACAGGACAGACAGAGACAAAAACAAGACATAGGGAGAGAGAGAGACAGACAGACACAGGACATAGGGAGAGGGAGACAGGAGGAGAGAGCACACCAAAGAGATAGACGCAGGAGAGACATAGACAGAGGAGAGAGAAGAAACGTAAAATTATATGACAGGCAAGTTACTAGTCCTAAATAAAAGGTACCCAGTTATAACTGTCCCATCCATGTAATTTCATTATACCGATATTCTATTATAGCCACCAAATTGTTTCTAGTCAGTATTGAAATTAGTTATTCCCAAGACTATGAGCCTCATTCAATTTGGAGGCGGCAAGTTATGGGGTATAGGCCATATGTCTGTGGGGCTGCCGAGGGCCTGCAGCGTCCACAACTTATGGTGCTATTCAATTGGCCAAGCCGGTAAGTCCCGGCCCGATAGCGCACATCGTAAATCATGCTATCATATGTAGCATTTGCAAGCTTGAACATCATCAATTAAGCAAGGCTGTAACTCCAAAGTTAGAAACAGCCAAAGGAAACGCAGAACGTCATCATAACGTCGATGAAAAATGGTGGTTGGATTTCAAAGTCCTATGGGCTTCAATTACGAGTTACGATTGGACCCACATTCCTGAAATATTGCAATATTGATAAAGCCGTAAATATGATATTCTATTACATGCGAGTTCCATTATATGTATTAACACATTGATTGCCGGGATTGATGTAACACGGAAATTAAACATGAAATAAAGTATTTTTCTGGGACGATTTTGGGGGCTTGAGAATGTTGTGCTCTTAATTCTAATACCCAACATCACTTTCCCTTTTAATAAAAGTACAGTAGTGTGTGTAAATGTGCATTTAAAGTGCTCCGGACATGTCTTAAAACCCTTTGTGAACCCTCCTCAGTACCCGTGACTTGTGGTTCGACTTTTGCCATTTGCGGGCTTGATGGCTTGCTTTGTGAGGGGGAATTGGAGCAATTTAATAGCGATTTGTGATTTTCAGCTTCCACAACTCTTGTGGCAGCGAAAGATCAAAGGCTTGGAGGGGCATTAACTTGCGATGTGACCCATCGCAGTGAATCGGAGGCTGGGCCCGTAACCCGATCATAGCCTTCAAAAAGACACCAATTGAATAGCAAAATAACTTACCTTCATTTCCGAAGCCCGGATCTCCCGATGCCTCAATTGAATGAGGCTCTATAAGCATTAGTAAACATGACACTGAGTACATTTGCTGTATTATTCCTAAAGTTTAATGTCTGTACAATGCAGTCACAGACTAGATTATGTATTGTTAGTATTGAAACTATTATTTAAAACCATAGCTATTCTACCAGTCAACAAAGCCCTGTTTCACATAATTTCTACAGGTTGGAGAGTAGTTTATAAAATTATCTAGCGTAATTGACTGCTAATGAAGCATGTAAGCTCCTCACTGAGAATATTGGAACTTTACCACAGGTATCACAGTCTTATATAATACGAAACCAAATAACGGTCACGATAGTCAGAATTTTGAATAGGCAGCATAGGCGGTCGCCTATAGGTGCTCCTCGGTGAGGGGCACCTCATTTTTAGTAAAAAAACAAAACAAAAACTAAATGAGCCCTACCCCAGCTGATATAACTCTCTCCCCCTCCTTGTCCAGTGAAACATGCAATATAAGGAAAGCAGGTAAATTACTCTATCTCTGCAGTATGAGTAGAGCGGCGGTGTGTGGGCAAACCACCTGACACAAGGTGCTGTTGATTCCATGTAGAGATCAATGTTGAAGAAGATAAAGCGCCCCTTTTGTATCATTTGCCATGCTGTGCTATTTAAATAAAATATTTGAACTGTGTACGCCAGTGCGTGTTTGTGTCTCTGTGGGTACCTCTATGTGTCGGTGTATGTGTGTGTCTATGCTTGTTTGTGTACCTCTGTATATGTGTGTGTCTATATGTGTGTATGTATGGGTATGTGTGTCTGTGTCTCTGTATGTCCCTATCTGTGTGTAAGTGTATATGCATATGTGTGTGGACCTCTGTGTGTATGTGTGTGTACCTCTATGTGTCGTTGTCTCTGTGTGTATGTGTCTATGCTTGTTTGTGTATCTCTGTCTGTACATGTGTGTGCCTGTGTTTCTATGTACGTATGTGTGTCTGTGTCTCTGTATGTCCCTATCTGTGTGTGAGTGTCCATGCATGTTTGTGGACCTCTATGTGTATGTGTCGCTATGTGTGTGTATGTCTGTGTGTGTACCTCTATGTGTGTGTGTGTGTGTGTATCTTTATGTGTGTATACCTGTGTATCTGCATCTCTTTGTATGTGTGTGTGTGTGCCTCTACGTGTGCCTGTGTCTATGTCTGTGTGTGGACTACGTGATCATGATGTGTGTCTGGCTGACTGCCCACCTTCAGAAAATAGTACATGTAAATTACAAACATTCTTATATGATGCATTGTTAGGAAGGGCTGGCAGCTGGTGAGACACGTCACGATCATACTCTCGCTGATCACTTATATTAGCAATGGCGTTTAGTTTTATCATTAAGGGCACACTGTTGTTTGTCAGGTATGTATAAGTCATGGACATTTTTGGGGCAAAATCTGAATTTTTGTAGTCTCTATTTATGAGCATAGGAATCCATTTTGTGTTCAACACAATACCCCTTCCCGTCCCTGGACCAGAAGCAGACTAGTTGCTTCAGGAAATGCAACCGTATCTCTCAAGAAATGTAAACACCCCTCTTACATACCATTCATAACTTGTACCTATGTATGATGGATTTACCCAGGGCCCAGAGGAGGCATCAACATTTACATTTTTTCTAATTAAAAAAACTAACTGTATGATTTTTTTGGGGGATTACTTATGCTCAATTTGTTTAAAAACATCTGTTTTCATTGACCTTTCCGTGACCTTTTAACTCCCATAATTACTCATTTTTGTATAAACATATGAATAACTGTTTTGACCATGAAATGCATTTAATAAAATGAAATCTCCCACCACTGGTTACACTCTCCTTTGGGAGTCTGCATTTCTTACTTTTTTATTGTTGGTCGTTTCAACAGTCCTCCAATTGATTAAATACTGCTCTGTATCAGGATCATCAGAAGTGGACTTTTCCATACTCTGTGCAGGTTTTTTAAGCTCTGCATAGAAGTTCTGAAATAGCCAAGGTAAATCATTCCTGGGGAAACAGAATGTTTGTTAATTACAGGCGTCAGTTTAGCAAACTGCTTACACATAGGACAACCATCACATTTCCACAAAGTTACATGAAATAAAACGACCAAGCAGACCTTGCACTGGGACATTTTAACTGTAACGGAAAATAAATAAATAAAGTACCTTTCAAAAGTATTCACCCCCCCTTCCCCTTGACATTTTACCTATTTTGTTACATTACAGCCTTAAGTTCAATGTTTTGTTAATCTGAATATTATGTGATGGATCAGAACACAATAGTCAACATTGGTGAAGTGAAATGAGAAAAATATATACATAAAACTATTTTTTAGAAATAGAAAACAGAAAATTGGCATGTGCGTAGGCATTCACCCCCTTTGATATGAAGCCCATAAAAAGCTCTGGTGCAACCAATTACCTACAGAAGTCACATAATTAGTGAAATGATGTCCACCTGTGTCCAATCTAAGTGTCACATGATCTGTCATTACATATACACACCTTTTTTGAAAGGCCCTAAAGGCTGCAACACCTAAACAAGAGGCACCACTAACCAAACACTGCCATGTAGACCAAGGAACTCTCCAAACAAGTAAGGGACAATGTTGTTGAGAAGTACAAGTCATGGTTAGGTTATCAAAAAATATCCAAATCTTTGATGATCCCGAGGAGCACCATCAAATCTATCATAACCAAATGGAAAGAACATGGCACAATAGCAAACGTGCCAAAAGACGGCCGCCCACCAAAGCTCACGGACCGGGCAAGGAGGGCATTAATCAGAGAGGCAGCACAGAAATCTAAGGTAACCCTGGAGGAGCTGCAGAGTTCCACAGCAGAGACTGGAGTATCTGTACATAGGACGATAATAAGCCGTACCCTCTATAGAGTTGGGCTTTATGGCAGAGTGGCCAGAAGAAAGCCATTACTTTCAGCAAAAAACAAAATGGCACATTTTGAGTTTGTGAAAAGGCATGTGGGAGACTCCCAAAATGTATGGAGGAAGGTGCTCTGGTCTGATGAGACTAACTTTTTACTTTTCGTCCATCAAAGAAAACTCTATGTCTGGCAAAAACCCAACACATCACATCACCCAAAGAACACCATCCCAGCATTCAGCAGCCGAGACTGGGAAACTGGTCAGAGTTGGGAGAAAGATGGTGCTAAATTGAGGGAAATCTTGAGCAAAACCTGTACCACTCTGTGCGTGATTTCAGGCTAGGACGGAGGTTCACCTTCCAGCAGGACAATGACCCCAAACACACTGCTAAAGCAACACTTGTGTGGTTTAAGGGGAAACATGTAAAAGTGTTGGAATGGCCTAGTCAAAGCCCAGACCTCAATCCAATAGAAAATCTGTGGTCAGACTTAAAGATTGCTGTTCACAAGCGCAAACCATCTAACTTGAAGGAGCTGGAGCAGTTTTGCAAGGAGGAATGGGCAAAAAAACCCAGTGGTAAGGTGTGGCAAGCTCATGGAGACTTATCCAAAGCGACTTGGAGCTGTGATTGCTGCAAAAGGTGGCTCTACAAAGTATTGACTTTTGGGGGGTGAATAGTTGCTAGTATTATTGCTGTTCACTAACAATTACAGTGACTTAAGACAATTGTCCAAATATTAGAGATTTATATGCTTAAAGGGCCATTTACCTCACAGTTACCGTTCACGGTGTGAAAGAGAACAAGATTGTATGTTACAATAATCCTTTTTTAAATTACAATAATAATAGCTTAAAAAATCTAAAGTTTTAAGTCTGTAACGTACAAAGCCTAACCTGGCGATTACATGAGTAATAACAGATAGCCAAGGCACAATGAAGGCAGTGATTGAACTCAAGACTGCACTGACCAGTTAAGCCATAACTGACCTGTTTAAGTCATTCCGGTATTCCATGCTCTACACTGATTGATTTGCTGAGGGTTAACTCTTTTTTTTTTCTTACGCTCACTACACGGAGCTGTAGCTGGAGACTCATGTAAACAAAGAATTTTACTTAATTTGATCTCTCTGTGAAAATTTCACATATTTAAAAAAAATATTCAATATGCTTTTAGGAGATCATTATAATGATGTGTTCTAAATTGTGCTGAACTAAGTGGCCCTTTAATATATGATCAGTTCTATACCCTATTTTAATCCATAATAGGCACACATCTAATCTTTATGGCCCCTATGCTAATCCCTAAAAAATCAATTACAAGTGATGTTGTGGCACAAAACATTCTACCTAGCTATGTTAATCACCCATCCCGAAAATATTGCAAGTGAATTTCACGATAAAGCCGAAAAGCAAGGCAAAAATCTCCATTAAGTTTTGCACTGACAATAAATTACGAGTTACTCCCTGACACTCTGGAACCCAAATTCTATGCTAATAAGATTTTACAGATGACTTGCAAATCAGGGCACTGCCGTAACTGCAAAAAGCAGAAGAAAGATTTATGGGTACCAAAGACCACTCGTAAGTTGTTTACAATCCTTTGCTGAGTCCCCCAGAAGCATTTAAAGTGACAGTATAGCACAAAAAAATGATGACATTTCAACATTATTTGATACTTAACTGTCCAATATCAACATATCTGTATTTAAAAAATATGATATGACAGTATCAAGCCAGTTTTATTATACAAAATCCAGGGTAACACACAACCAAATATTCACATGGTTAATATGCATCACAAAACCACTTTGCTTAGGAACACATGCTCTGATACATTGTCTATAAATATATACATTATATACAACAATATACAATTGTCCCGTTTTTTTATTCAAAATAGATTTTTAATTAAAAAACAATTACTTTCTATATATAGTTAATGTTTCCTTCGAGATGCAGTTACGGCACTTGTTACGGCACTTCCCACTCATTATAATTTCCTATTTGCTCCTAGAGCCATGTCTCATCCGTGAAGCTTGGTTTGGCTACTCCTTGCACAGAAATCTATTGTGTCTAAGGCAAGATTTACGGCTGTGCACTGAGTTCTCTTATCTGGGGGAGTGAATTATTTACATTAGTGTAGAAGTTAGCGGAAAACAACTACTGCAGCCGATTTACGGCAGTGCCCTTACTTAGAGCACCTGATTTACATAGGGCTCTTTGTTTCTTATTGGGATCTTAGAGGATATAACTGGTATGGAACCAGAGAAAGATGGACGTGCTTGGTTCAGAGCTGAGGGATTTGTATTGGAATTCAAAAGAGAGACATTTGGGACGTACTTAAAGCGGGATAAATACAACCCTATAAAAATGGTTCTTTAAAAACTGTTATCCCCGTCTAGATAACCTTGTTGTGGTGAAGGGAATTATGAACATAGTTGTATAGTAATTGAGGTTGAAAAAATACTTTTAGTCCATCAAGTTCAACCTTTTTAGATCTCCTCTGATCTGCAATATGCAGATTAATTTTTAATTGATCCAGAGGAAGTCAAACAGAAAAAAGACTGTGAAACTTTGTCAATTGTCTCAAAAGGGAAAAAAATATAAAATTCCTTCCTGACCCCAGATACTGGTGATCAGATTCTTCCCTGGATCAATACTCCCTCTCGAATTATCCAAGATAACCCTGAATGCCCTTTTTATCTAAAAATATATCCACTTCCTTTTTAAAGTTATCTATTGAATCCGCTGTCACCACCTCCTTTGGTAGAGAATTCCACAGATTAATCCCCCTTACTATGAAAAAACTTTTTCTTTCTTTAAGATTAAATATTTTTAGTTCTAATCTCAAAGGATGTCCCCTTGTCACTTGAAAACCTCTTGTCACAAACAACTCACTTGACAAATCTTTATACTGACGCTGGATGTATTTATATAAGGTAATCATATCCCCTGTTAGACACCATTTTTTCTATAGAAAATATGTTTAATTTGGTTAGTCTTTCTTCATAACCTAGCCCCTCCATTCCCTTTATTCCTTTTGCAGCCCTTCTCTGTACCTTTTCCAGCTCTAAAATGTCCTTTTTATGAAGTGGTGCCCAAAATTGTACTCCGTATTCCAATGGAACTCCATATTCCAATGGAAATCCATATTCCAATGAAATATGTTCCTCAATGAAGTTGTGAGCTAAACCATGTAGGATCACCCAAGATGGCAGGCCATAGCAGAGAGGTCAGACAAATCGCAGTCCACTGGAGAATGAACTAGCAACATGCTCCAGTACATTTGCCATGAAAACCTTATGGATAAGCACAACCAGAGACATTACGATAGATGTGCCTGGCATGTTGTGGTCCATAGGGTCACAGAAAGTCATACATGACTGAACGACTAAACAACAACAACAACAAAGATGTCATAAACTGGTCTCTTTAGGCTTAGTATATTTTATATGATGGAAACAGATGATATACATTTAGTAACTGCTGTACTGTTATATTAAATATAAAACATGTATTTGTATTTTCATTAGTGTTAAAACATGACACGTTTAAATAAAAAATACATTGCAAAAGTGACAACAAGCAAGGTTTAGGCACGACCACATAACATTGTATTTTCTGTGCGCTTTCACTTGTTTAGATAAAGTTATATTGAAAAAAAAAAGGTGTGTTACGTTTTGCTGCGTACACCAAGCAGGTCAGTCAAGGCGCATACGAATGATCCTGCACACTGCGCATGCGCTTAGCGTAGCGCGTGGTGACGTAAGCGGTTGTTGTTGTTTCGCGTCGGGAAGATGGCGGCTGACGGTGGAGTCTCCGCGCAGCTCCTTAGGGACTTCATCTCCATTACCGGTGAGCGGAGGTGCAGCATAGGGAGAGGCACGTTGCCTCAGTGTATAAATAGAAAGCGGGGGTTAACGCGTCACGGCCAGCAAAGTGAGCCATGACTCTGACAGCGAGATACACCCATGAGTATTATAGGACTGCTGTCATCATAGATACACCCATAAGTGTTACAGTAACTGGGGCTATTAGAGGACTGCTTTCATCATAGATACACCAATGAGTATTACAGTGACTGGGGGTATTATAGAACTGTTGTCATCATAGATACACCAATGAGTGTTACAGTGACTGGGGGTATTATAGGACTGATGTCATCATAGATACACCCATGAGTGTTACAGTGACTGGGGGTATTAGAGGACTGCTGTCATCATAGATACACCAATGAGTGTTACAGTGACTGGGGGTATTATAGGACTGTTGTCATCATAGATGCACCAATGAGTGTTACAGTGACTGGGGGTATTATAGGACTGCTGTCATCATAGATACACCAATGAGTGTTGCATTGGCTGGGGGTATTAGAGGACTGCTGTCATCATAGATACACTCATAAGTGTTACAGTGACTGGGGGTATTATAGGACTGATGTCATCACAGATACCCCCAGTCACTGTAACACTCATGTGTGTATTATAGGACTGATGTCTTCATAGATGCACCCATGAGTGTTACAGTGACTGGGGGTATTATAGGACTGTTGTCATCATAGATACACCAATGAGTGTTACAGTGACTGGGGGTATTAGAGGACTGCTGTCATCATAGATACACCAATGAGTGTTGCATTGGCTGGGGGTATTAGAGGACTGCTGTCATCATAGATACACTCATAAGTGTTACAGTGACTGGGGGTATTATAGGACTGATGTCATCACAGATACCCCCAGTCACTGTAACACTCATGTGTGTATTATAGGACTGATGTCTTCATAGATGCACCCATGAGTGTTACAGTGACTGGGGGTATTATAGGACTGTTGTCATCATAGATACACCAATGAGTGTTACAGTGACTGGGGGTATTATAGGACTGTTGTCATCATAGATACACCAATGAGTGTTACACTGACTGGGGTTATTATAGGACTGCTGTCATCATAGATACACCAATGAGTGTTGCATTGGCTGGGGGTATTAGAGGACTGCTGTCATCATAGATACACTCATAAGTGTTACAGTAACTGGGGCTATTAGAGGACTGCTTTCATCATAGATACACCAATGAGTATTACAGTGACTGGTGGTATTAGAGGACTGCCGTCATCATAGATACTATCAGTCACTGTAACACTTATTGGTGTATTAGTGGACTGCTGTCATCATAGATACATCCATGAGTGTTACAGTAACTTTGAGTATTAGTGTGCTGCTGTCATCATAGATACACCAATGAGTGTTACAATAACTGGTAGTATTAGTGGACTGCCGTCATCATAGATACACCAATGAGTGTTACAATAACTGGTAGTATTAGTGGACTGCCGTCATCATAGATACACCAATGTGTGTTGCATTGACTGTGGGTATTAGAGGACTGATTTCATTATAGATAAACCAATAAGTGTTACAGTAACTGGTAGTATTAGTGGACTGCTGTCATCATAGATACACCCATAAGTGTTACAGTAACTGGGGCTATTAGAGGACTGCTTTCATTATAGATAAACCAATAAGTGTTACAGTAACTGGTAGTATTAGTGGACTGCTGTCATCATAGATACACCCATAAGTGTTACAGTAACTGGGGCTATTAGAGGACTGCTTTCATCATAGATACACCCATGAGTATTACAGTGACTGGGGGTATTATAGAACTGTTGTCATCATAGATACACCAATGAGTGTTACAGTGACTGGGGGTATTATAGGACTGATGTCATCATAGATACACCCATGAGTGTTACAGTGACTGGGGGTATTAGAGGACTGCTGTCATCATAGATACACCAATGAGTGTTACAGTGACTGGGGGTATTATAGGACTGTTGTCATCATAGATGCACCAATGAGTGTTACAGTGACTGGGGGTATTATAGGACTGCTGTCATCATAGATACACCAATGAGTGTTGCATTGGCTGGGGGTATTAGAGGACTGCTGTCATCATAGATACACTCATAAGTGTTACAGTGACTGGGGGTATTATAGGACTGATGTCATCACAGATACCCCCAGTCACTGTAACACTCATGTGTGTATTATAGGACTGATGTCTTCATAGATGCACCCATGAGTGTTACAGTGACTGGGGGTATTATAGGACTGTTGTCATCATAGATACACCAATGAGTGTTACAGTGACTGGGGTTATTATAGGACTGCTGTCATCATAGATACACCAATGAGTGTTGCATTGGCTGGGGGTATTAGAGGACTGCTGTCATCATAGATACACTCATAAGTGTTACAGTAACTGGGGCTATTAGAGGACTGCTTTCATCATAGATACACCAATGAGTATTACAGTGACTGGTGGTATTAGAGGACTGCCGTCATCATAGATACTATCAGTCACTGTAACACTTATGGGTGTATTAGTGGACTGCTGTCATCATAGATACATCCATGAGTGTTACAGTAACTTTGAGTATTAGTGTGCTGCTGTCATCATAGATACACCAATGAGTGTTACAATAACTGGTAGTATTAGTGGACTGCCGTCATCATAGATACACCAATGAGAGTTACAATAACTGGTAGTATTAGTGGACTGCCGTCATCATAGATACACCAATGTGTGTTGCATTGACTGTGGGTATTAGAGGACTGATTTCATTATAGATAAACCAATAAGTGTTACAGTAACTGGTAGTATTAGTGGACTGCTGTCATCATAGATACACCCATAAGTGTTACAGTAACTGGGGCTATTAGAGGACTGCTTTCATTATAGATAAACCAATAAGTGTTACAGTAACTGGTAGTATTAGTGGACTGCTGTCATCATATATACACCCATAAGTGTTACAGTAACTGGGGCTATTAGAGGACTGCTTTCATCATAGATACACCCATGAGTATTACAGTGACTGGGGTTATTAGAGGACTGCTTTCATTATAGATAGACCAATAAGTGTTACAGTAACAGGTAGTATTAGTGGACTGCCATCATCATAGTTACACCCATGAGTATTACAGTGACTGGGGATATTAGAGGACTGCTGTCATCTTGGATACACCCATGAGTATTACAGTGACTGGGGGCATTAGAGGACTGTTGGCGTCATAGATACACCCATGAGTATTACAGTAACTGGGAGTATTAGTGGACTGCTGTCATCATAGATACAACCATGAGTATTCCAGTGACTGGGAGTATTAGAGGACTGCTGTCATCATAGATACATCCATTAGTGTTAAAGTAACTGGGAGTATTAGTGGACTGCTGTCATCATAGATACACCAATGAGTGTTACAGTGACTGGTAGTATTAGTGGACTGCTGTCATCATAGATACACCCATGAGTGTTACAGTGACTGGTAGTATTAGTGGACTGCTTTCATCATAGATACACCCATGAGTATTACAGTAACTGGGAATATTAGTGGACTGCGGTCATCATAGATACACCCATGAGTGTTACAGTGACTGGGAGTATTAGTGGACTGCTGTCATCATAGATACATCCATTAGTGTTACAGTAACTGGGAGTATTAGTGGACTGCTGTCATCATAGATACATCCATTAGTGTTACAGTAACTGGGAGTATTAGTGGACTGCCGTCATCATAGATACACCCATTTGTGTTACAGTGACTGGGAGTATTAGTGGACTGCTGTCATCATAGATACACCCATGAGTATTACACTGACTGGGGGTAGTAGAGGACTGCTGTCATCATAGATACACTAATGAGTGTTACAGTGACTGGGGGTATTAGAGAACTGCCGTAATCATAGATACCCCCAGCCACTGTCACACTCATGGGTGTATTAGAGGGCTGCTGTCATCATAGATACACCTACGGGGGCTGGGGTAATTAGAGGACTGCTGTCAATAAAGATATATATATATATATATATATATACACACACACTATTGAAGAGCTACACTTTACATTAGGCAACATATATGGATACTATTTATTTTATTTGCTATTATCTTACAGTGGGAACTGGAGTTTTGGTTTCTGATGATCAATTTATTGGTGGGAGGAAGTTTTAAATAGAGTTTTTTTCCACAGAACCAGAGTATGATGTCTAAAACTGTCAGTGCTTTCAGTAGGAGTAAGGGAAAACCATCATGAAAGAGTAGCAGAGAAAAACAGCCAAGAAAAGAGAATGGAACCCTGCATAGAAAAGACAAATCACATGTAAAACATATTCTATTTGGCCACTAGCTCACAAAGTCTGACCCGCATATGAAAAAATATTTAAAAGTAATTAATTGCACAACAGTCTTAAACCCACACATATGCAATAAAAATATTATATTTATCTTTTATTTATGTGTAATATCGATCCCGGGACTCAGGGGTTAATACAGATCATGGACTAGAACAGATGATTTAATGCCTCTTATAGATTGCTTGATCGCAAGCCCAATTGGCAAATATTACAGACTAGCGAATTGCCCGTCAAAAAATCCGGCAATAGAATTGTAAGTCAAGGAATGGTGTTTGTCACAGACATATTTTTTTGTGGTGGTCTACGATGTCGGCGCTGATTGCGAGGCTCGCGCTGAGCACCTTCGGCAGAGCTCATTGTGAGCCTCTTGGTTGTTGTATTTTTTTTTATCAGAGGTGCTTTAGCTGTCATTGTAAGGTAAGGTCGGCTCTGATCTTATTTTTGCGCTTATTGCAAGACTGTCCCATGATGTAGTTTGTGTGCTATGAGCAGCGTTGGCGCTCGTTGTGAGGCGCGCAGTGAATGTCTTTAGCGTTTTTTGCAATTGTGTGTTTTTTTTTGTGTATATGTATTTTGTGATGCTAATTAAATAAGTAGTAAATTAATAAATTAATATACTTTACCTATTTGTAAGTAATACATGCAGGAAGCATTGTGCTGAAATCTGTTTTCATGTTCCTGCAGCATACAATGTAGGTTTGCAGTGTTGTGGAGCTGAGGTGTTAGGGTCAGCAATGTGTGAAGTGTGTAGTGTAAATAAGGCTGCGTGCGCGAGGGGAAGCCGTTAGTGTAGCTGGGTACTTCCGCATTCTGTACGTTATTGTTGTAAAATGGCGACGAATGTGTATGGGGTAGGCGGGTTTGTATGATGAAGCTTTCTTGCTAATGGTGTATGTTGTAGGTCGTACAGGTTTTTGTTTATTTGTTTTGTGGAATTTAGCGGCGTTAGGGGTCGTGTAGCCTTGTTTTCGTTTTTTTTGGATGGCCATTTTTTCTATCGCTTAGGAGATTTTCAAGTGGCTAAAGTATGTCAATTTGACAGAATTCGAGGTTTAAGCTGTATTGCAGAGGTCCTGGGTGTCTCCCCTTGGTGTGGGTAAGGTTTTTATTTTATTTTTGTGTGTATTTTTGTGTTTTTTTTGTTTGGTGTGTGTGTATTGTCCGTTAAGGCCGTATTTTTGCTAGTCCGTAATGGATTTTTTCTAACTCCTACGGGTCGTAATTTGTGTAAGTCCGCAACTTTTTTTTTTTCTGTCCCGCGGCTGGTATATTTTTGTGTAAGTCCGTAGTTAGTCATTGCGTGTTCATGTGTTTTTTTTCCAAGTCCCGCTTGTGTGGTGGTTTGTAACCGGTTGTGAGGCGCCGTAGAGCCTCCACCTCCGCAAATGCTGTTCCTCGCTTCGAGATGGTCCGCATTTGCGGCCTGCAATGAGTCTGTGGCTCATTGCAGCCGACATGAGAGCCTCCACCTCCGCAAATGCTGCTCCTCGCTTCGTGAGGGTCCCCATTTGCGGTCCAAAAGTCGTAGGGGGTCGTAGGGATGAGCGCCTACAGCGCTCATCTCCACCAGCGCAAGGAGCGCCTTCGGCGCTCCTTGCCAGCAACTGCGGCGGGCTTGCTATGCGAGCCCGCAAGCGTTGGTAACAACACGCATTGCTGACAACTATATATGTGATTGGCTCTCATTAATTCTTGGCCTCAAATTGCAGATTACATCTAACTTCCATGTTTTACTGACGTCATGATGACAGACTAATTTACTATTGGCTATGTCTAAGACGGATTATGGGCTCACTTAAATATTGTCAGATTATATGATCACGCCCCTTGAAATCCTATTTAAAAAGGCCAGGTTTATGTGTGGAGTCTGAAAGGCTTAAATTACGAGTAGGAGTCAATAGAATACATTTAAACATTTAGAGGAAAAAAAACACCAGCAACGAAAATCACAGGTCAGAGTCACCTGGCTCCTAATAGAATAGGGCCCATTGTGTTTGTTTTCTTTGCTTCTGAAATATGTCCATAATGAACTTCAGTTATTTAGCTGACCATATATAGAAAATATTTGACCACACTAGTATTTTACATGAATGTTGCCCGGTGACATGTAAAGAATCACTGTGTGTGTGTCTGGACACCCTGGCAGGGAAGCTTTTGGTTAATAAGTATGATTTACATACATAAAAGCATACATATGAATGTGTGTGTGTGTGTATATATATATATATATATATATATATATATATATATATATATATATATAAATTTGTGACTGGTGAAAATGATATATCAAACATACAAACAGCAGTAATATATTAGTACATGTATGTATGCTCTGAGTCAAACTTAAAGTTTTCAAACAAACATATATATTTTTTCATTGTGTAGTGATCTTTGAATATTACTGTAATGAAAAGAATTGTGGTTGTAAGTTAAGTATCTTAAGCACATGTTAAAAAAAAACCTTGCTTCCTCGACTGTGTCTCTTCCCCCTCCCTCCCCTGTGTCTCTTCCCCATCCCTCCCCTGTGTCTCTTCCCCATCCCTCCCCTGTGTCTCTTCCCCCTCCCTCCCCTGTGTCTCTTCCCCCTCCCTCCCCTGTTTCTCTTCCCCCTCCCTCCCCTGTTTCTCTTCCCCCTCCCTCCCCTGTTTCTCTTCCCCCTCCCTCCCCTGTGTCTCTTCCCCCTCCCTCCCCTGTTTCTCTTCCCCCTCCCTCCCCTGTGTCTCTTCCCCCTCCCTCCCCTGTCTCTCTCCCCCCTCCCTCCCCTGTGTCTCTTCCCCCTCCCTCCCCCTGTGTCTCTTCCCCCTCCCTCCCCCTGTGTCTCTTCCCCCTCCCTCCCCTGTGTCTCTTCCCCCTCCCTCCCCTGTTTCTCTTCCCCCTCCCTCCCCTGTGTCTCTTCCCCCTCCCTCCCCTGTGTCTCTTCCCCCTCCCTCCCCTGTTTCTCTTCCCCCTCCCTCCCCTGTGTCTCTTCCCCCTCCCTCCCCTGTGTCTCTTCCCTCTCTCGCTCCCCTGTGTCTCTTCCCTCTCTCGCTCCCCTGTGTCTCTTCCCTCTCTCGCTCCCCTGTGTCTCTTCCCTCTCTCGCCCCCCTGTGTCTCTTCCCTCTCTCGCCCCCCTGTGTCTCTTCCCTCTCTCGCCCCCCTGTGTCTCTTCCCTCTCTCGCCCCCCTGTGTCTCTTCCCTCTCTCGCCCCCCTGTGTCTCTTCCCTCTCTCGCCCCCCTGTGTCTCTTCCCTCTCTCGCCCCCCTGTGTCTCTTCCCTCTCTCGCCCCCCTGTGTCTCTTCCCGCTCCTTCGCGCTCCTTGTCGGCGCTCTGGTTCCTTCTCGCAGGTCTTGCTTACTTGATCATGATCAAGCCCTAAAATGCTACATATAGAAACATGATTTACGATTTTGTCTTTCTGCCATGTACTTCCGAGCTTGATACAATTTAATCTTTCTGTAACTTGCAATTTTGAAGCCAGCAGATTTACAGCCTCAAGGCATTGTAACTAAGCATGATTTACGATTTTTTCTTTCTGCCATGTACTTGCTTTTAATCACTCTGCAACTGTTGCAATTTTCATGGCTGCACTTTTGTGAGTGTTACACACAAACTGACAATTACCACAACTATATATGTGATTGACTTTACTTCTTTTGCAGGGGCCACTGAAAGTGTTGGCAAACACATGTTAGAAGCATGTAATCACAACCTAGAAATGGCAGTTACAATGTTTCTGGATGGGGGAAGCGTTGCAGAGGAACCCAGCACTAGCTCAGCTGGAGCGTCTACTGCTCGCCCAGCACCAGAGTAAGTTCCAACCTAAATGTGAGTGTGCATCATATTGTTTGCTACACAGTTTGCCTTGTATATCAATGTTGACTATATAGGGACTACATTTGTAACACTTTATTTTCTCAAGACTTCTTTTATTTTTATTTTTTTATGTAGCGATGATGTTCGAGCACCAATCCCACAAAAGCAGGAGATTCTTGTAGAGCCTGAAATATTTGGTGGTAAGTTGTAAACTTCAATAGTGTTTAATTGGAATTGCCCATAATACAGTGTTATTTATTACACATCCACTCTCATGGTAGCATTTACATATCTAAGCCATTTGCTGCTTCATTGTTACTTCATAGTATATCTGTGAGTTCTCTCTGTTGACTAACATTTTTGTATAAGAGATAACTCTGCCATTATAAGACATAACTAGAGACTTGCCTGTCAAAAATTACAGCAAAAATTACAGCCTTTGGCACTCATTGTGAGCCTCTCCCCTGCTTCGCCGCTTATTTCATGCGTCATCCAACCCACAAATTTCGGGCCTCACGCTGAGCGCCTTCTGCAATGTTTTTTCCCCTTATTTCCCACCCCTGTGTCTTTCCCCCCCATCTCCCTCCTCTCCCTCCCATGTGTCTTTTGCCTCTCTCTTCCTGCTCAAGTCTTGCAGGCCTCACGATGAGCGGCTAAGTCTTACTGCCTTCTGCCTCGTTTTGAGCCTTTTTCAAAACATTTACAGATTTACGGCCGCCATTTCTTTCCTTGCTTAGCCGATTTTCGATCTCCTAAAAACGCCAATTAAACCTCAAATTAGGTTGTAACTTATTTTTTAATTAATTGGCGTCTTTTTTGGGTCTTCCGCCGGCTTCCGAGTTACGGCTTGAAAAAAAATGTTGTCCATTAAAGTCGTATTGTTTTTCCAAAGTGATGCGTGCCTCTCGCTCATCGCGGGCCTGGCAATGAGCGCCAGGCTGCCATTTTTTTCCTTGCTTAGCCGATGTTCGGGAAATATGGGTCAAATTTGCTTGCAACCTTGCTCTGTCAAAAATGACAGGGCTATAATTGTAAGGCTGGCAATGCTGTTTGCCACACAATGTGAGGCTTTTGCTCCTCCAAGCCTTTCCTGCTCGCGGTGTTCATTGCGAGCCTTGCTGTGTGTGAGTGTGTGTTAATTTTATTTTTTTATTATTTTGCTTGTTTTCGATGTTATCGAGTTACGCGCTTAAAGCAAGTTTGGCCGTTAAATTCGAAAACTGCGCTCCTCTCAGTCAGCGGCAAAGTGCTACTTTTTTTGCCTTAACTGCTCGCTGTTCTTTGCAAGGCTCTCATTGCAGCCTAAGTCCTGCGAGGCTCGCAGGCGACACTCGCATTGCGAGGGCCGCAATTTCGTGACCAACATCGCAAGATCCACAACTGTATATGTGATGATAATAATAATAATAATGATATTAATAATAATAATAATAATAATAATAATAATGATAAAAAAGTTATTTACTCTGTCACTTCAAGACAGTTAAGTACCATATGTTTTTGTTGTGCCCGAAAGGTACATATTATTGTATATTTAGTTCTCCAGGAAGTTACAAATCTAAGTAGAGAGTGGACACCATTTTAAACTTAGAAAGCAAAGAGAAAAAAAAAGTACACCTTTAATTCCAATGATTTAAATACCCTAATAGAATGATCCTGCATATAATTGGAATTAAAGGTGTACTTTTTTTTTTCTCTTTGCTTTCTATGGTCAATTTTTTACACTGCCAATGATATTTTCTCAATAACTACATAATTTAGGAGATATGTGTTCATATCCGATTATTATATTTGTTTTCTAGAGATACCCTGGATAATTACTCTTTATTCCTCCTTTTTTTCCAACCATTTTAAACTTACAAGAAGATTGAAATCTTTTGTGATGACAGAAGAGAGGCACACAACTGCATATGTAGCTATTATTTTATATATGTGAGAATAGGTGGGTGGGCATATATTGTGCAGCATGTCTGAAAGTGGTAAAAGGGGCAGGTGTCATTGTGTCTAGGCTGTAATATCTTGTTTATAGACTACCAAAAATGTGTTGTGGTTCAGTCATGTCCGACTCTCCGTGAGCCTATGGACCGCAGCACCCAAGGCACATCTTGTGTCTTGTTGTTCTAATCCATAAGATTTTCATGGCAAAGATACTGCAGTGGGTTGTCAGTTACTTCTCCAGTGGACTGCAATTTGAGAGGCCTCTCTGCTATGACCTGCTATGACCTGCCCATCTAGGATGACCCTTCATTGAGGTACACAAGTCCCTTCACCACAACAAGGTAGTGATCCAAAAGGGGACCAAAAAAGTAGATCACACAATAATATGTTAACACTTTTGCTTTAAAAGATTTCACTCTGTCCCCCTGTCTGCCCTGTGTATTCTGCCGTTTCTTGCTACTAAAAAAACAAACAAAATTATTCATCAGTACTATATTTTTCCCCTACAGCGCCTAAAAGACGAAGACCAGCTCGTTCAATATTTGATGGTTTTCGGGATTTCCAAACTGAAACCAGTAAGTGTTTGTGTATTGGCAGGGTTTGGTTTTTAAAGGGATATGGAAGTTTCCCTGTTTTGTAATATTAAAATAAACTAACTTAGTGTTTTGTTTGCATATCTAAACATAATTGTATTAACAAGTGCTTAAAAGCTCTGTTTTCACTCACTCAAACTTTCTAAACAGTCCCTGCCATGGTCTGCCCCAGCAGTTCTTACATACAACTTTTCTGTTGGTACTAGATCTAGTAACTAATCACAAGTTGATTTTCAACAGTGCTTTTGAGAAACAGTCTGTGCATCTAGTACCAATAGAAACATTGGGCTTCATTCAATTGCTATTCGGCCAATTGAATAGGGCTCTAAATAAGCACATAACATATATTTTTTAAAGAAGTTTTTAGTTAGTAAACATCTATCTAATAACAAGTTTTTCACTAACTAAAAACTTCTTTAAAAAAATGTTGCTATGTGCTTATTTAGACCCCTATTCAATTGGGCAAATTGCAATTGAATGAGGGCCTTTGTGTGCATAATCTGCTGGGGTGGTCCTTTGCAGAGACTGTTTGGAAGGTTTGAGTGAGTGAAAATTAGAGCTTTTAAGCACTCGATAATACAATGATCTTTGTTCAACGTTAATGTATCCCAGTTCTGCATAGGCTGGAAATCTAATCTTTACTGTGTAATAAAGAATTTACCAATCTTTGGTAAAATGGTGTAAGATTTTTTTCGTCTGTGTCTAACTGCCTATTTTATTGCCCACTTTGGGGCACCACAGTCCGACAGGAGCAGGAGTTGCGTAATGGAGGGGCAGTTGATAAGAAACTAACCACTTTGGCTGATCTTTTCCGACCACCAATTGACCTCATGCACAAAGGGAGCTTTGAGACAGTGAGTATTCTTTGTCTTCTATCACAAGGCAGGTATTCAAGAACCAATGTATTATAGTACACCTGTTTCTGTTGCTGCTTCTTTGTAGACAGAGTAATATAGGAAGCAATTATAGGGCAAGACCTTTTACATGAATCCTACACAAATTATGTGCAGACATATTTAAGCACCCCACTTGTTCATGCTTATTATCAAGGTAATAAGACAGAAAAACAATTAGCCTTTAATGTATAACAACTTTTATAACAATTAAAAACAGTTATCTCACAGTTTCCATGTTTGCTAGGAAGTAAAAGTCTATATTGATCTCTATTGGCAAAAGCATTACAGAGTAAACCTTTTTGACTATAATTTTGTCCATGAATTTAGATGGGACATCCCTTGGTCACTCTCTTTGGTTTCCTTACAGCCAAAACCATTATGGTTGTCCTCCATAGATTTATTTCACTATACTCTCCTCTGCTTTTCGTCTCTTGCTACCCCTCCTTTTTTTTTTTTCTTTTTTTTTTACAGTGGCAATGTAGGTAAATGGCTTATTTGCTACCAGTTTTGTTGTTTGTTGTATGTTCCTCTACTGAACCTTTTGCTTCCCAAAGCTTGTTCACACAGAATTAAATAATAATTTGGGAACTTATTTTTAAGCATAGTTACCACTGATAAAACTGTTAAGTTATTAAACATAGGTAGAGAGTGAATAAAAAAGCAACAGAACTGCAAATAATATTAAATAACAAGAAACTTTCAGTTTAGAGGACCAACACACAATGGAAAAAATTAGTCTGAAAACTTTAAGCATAATTAAACAGGCAAAGTCATTCATCTAGTTTTTAATCAGAAAAATCTTGATGTTAAGGATTCCTGTTTTATTCTGTATACTCCACCACATTACATTATATTGTATCACTGGATTTATTTAGTGCAGTAAGGAATAATGCAGATGTGCATGTTTTCAAGGACCTGCCTGTAGTTGGTCATGTAGAACTTATAGTTACATAGTACATAGTTACATGAAATTTGAGGTGGAATAAAGACTGTTAGTCCATCAAGTTCAACCTTTTTAGATCTCTTCTGATCCTTTTAATATATGGACTATTTGTTAATAATTGTTAATTGATTCAGAGGAAGGCAAACAGAAAAAAAACTATTAAAAAAAATTGTCTCATAAGAGGAAAAAAAAGCAAAATTCCTTCCTGACCCCAGAGACTGGCGATCGAATATCTCCCTGGATCAATATTTCTTGGCTAGTTATCTAAGATAACCTTGAATGCCCTCTTTATTCAAAAATATATCTAACTCCTTTGTAAAGTTATCTCTCTAATTCACTGTTACCGCCTCCTTTGGTAGAGAATTCCACAGTTTAACCTCAAGGGGTGTCTCTTGGTACAAAACGTTCACTTGACAAAGCCTTATATTGACCCTGGATGTATTTAAATAAGGTAATCATATCCCCTCGTAGATGCCTTTTTTCTAGGGAAAATAAGTTTAGTTTGGTTAGTCTTTCTTCATAACTTAGCCCCTCCAATCCCCTTATTAGTTTTGTAGCCCTTCTCTGTACCTTTTCCAGCTCTAAAATGTCCTTTTTATGAAGTGGCGCCCAAAGTTGCACTCCATATTGCAAATGAGGGCTTACTAGGGATTTTTTAGTGGGGGAATTATATTTGCTTCCCTTGCTTCTATACCCTTCTTAATAAATGCTAATATTTTAGTTGTCTTTGCGGCTGCTGCTTGGCATTAAGCACTGTTACCTAAGCGGTTGTCCAAAAGTACATCCAAATCTCTTTCAATATCGGATACCCCTAGATTTGCTCCAGATTATAAATTGCATGGCTATTTTTCCTTCCCAAATGACTAACCTTACATTTATTTGTATTAAATCTCATCTGCCATTTAGCCGCCCATTTTTCTAACTTATCTGATTTAATTACCTTGCACAACTTGGTGTCATCAGCAAAAATGGAGACACTACTTTCGAGTCCTACTTCATTAATAAATATGTTAAAAAGGAGAGGACCTGATACTGAGCCTTGAGGAACTCCACTTACCACATTAGTCCAATTGGCATATGTTCCATTTACAACAACCCTTTCCTTCCTGTCTTTTAGCCAGCTCTCGATCCATGAGCAGATATTTACTGCAATACCTGTATCCCTTAGTTTGCTCAAAAGTCTCCAGTGTCGCACTGTATCAAAAGCCTTTGCAAAATCCAAAAAGACTACATCCACTGAGTTGCCCTGTTCGAAGTTCCTACTGACCTCCTCATAGAAACCAATTATATTGGTCTGACATGACCTATCCTTCATAAATCCGTGTTGACCCTTCTAAAAGCTTCCCAACTACAGATGTGAGGCTTACTGGTCTATAATTTCCTGAATTTGCTCCACTCAAAGCATAGTACATGGTTCTTGCAAAGCAATGCTGTCAATGACCGCTGTTTTCCAGAATTCTTATACAGCAATAATGCAAACTTTATGGAGAAAGACTTTGGAAACAAGTGCAGTATCCTGCAGCTTCAAATAACCCCATAATTCCCATTTCATTAACTTGAATACATGTTGTCAATAGTTTCATTGCATCCATTAGAATCAGTACTTGTAATTGAGTTTTAACTTTTCCTGTTGTTATTTTCTCACGTTTGCCGTGCAGGGTTGATATTGTGGGAAATTGATAGTAGCTTATTAATACGAACTAATAGGTGCATCTGTTTGTATGTCGTTTGTTTTCCATAGATTTTACTTTACTTTTTAGGTTTCTTGAAATAGAATAAAAACATGATGTTAATAGGCAGTTCTGCTATTGCCCATGTTTTTTTCTAATTTCAGAAACTCTAAAAAGGCCAATATCTGCTGTGTTTGGATTCAGAATACTCAGATGATTAGCATGAAGACACTGAAAGGGACTTGTGATTTCTCTGAAATTGTGAGTTGCGCTAATTTTGGATTTTTCCACACTAGGTGATGTTAGGATACTGGTTTTGTTACTAAAAACTCACAGAGGATATTTGACACGAAACAATATTGTACAGCAGTAGTAGTAAGCGGTGAGGATATATTTGTGCAATTACTTCTTAACTTTATTATGAGAATGTTTTCCTTTCTGAGTGAATCGTACTTTACTCTTGGGAATTTTCAAGTCACAACCATTTCACTCTCAGGATGAGTAGTATAAATTCTGCTTTCACAGAAGACTATGAGTTTTAATAAAAACAGCTATCATTGTAAACTGTAAATACTTAGATTTCAATTGTGGAATATAAAAAAAAATAACTAAATATGTTCTATCGTGACGTTTTAGTCGATATTCGTCAACCATACCACAAATTCAACTATGCTATTTTGGCTGTTCTCCTTGTAAAATTGCGTATCTGTTTGCATAGTGCCATAAGATAAATTGGGAGAAAGATAGTAAATTACTCTAATGAATGTTACATTAGGGACAGAAGTTTAGAAAAAGGTATCTTTTTTTAATTTTTTTATCTTACATTAGATTTCAGTGTCATGTAAATTGTTAGAACTTTGCTGTTGCTCTTCAAATCAACTAAATGATAGTTACCTCTAGTACATAAATCTTACGTGTATTATATTAGTTGCTGATGCAAAAAAAAAAAAAGAGATTCATCGCCACTGATCCATTCAAGTAGTTACCAGCATAAACAACAGAACCTCTGTATAGCACTCAGACATTATTTAAAATTATAAGTCTTGGTAATACATTATATCTACTAACACACACACAACTGAAATTTTAAATGAAACCCTCCTATACTTGTCTTGTAGGCCAAGGAGTGCGGGCAGGTACAGAACAAGTGGCTGATGATCAACATCCAGAATGTGCAGGACTTTGCATGCCAGTGCTTAAACAGAGACATCTGGAGCAACGAGTCTGTTAAGAACCTTATCCGTGAACATTTCATTTTCTGGCAGGTCAGTAATCTTCAATGGATGAAAAGCAGTGTCTTTGATCTTACCAAGCCTGACTAATGAATTGAAACAAACCTGAGGTGACGTGTATCTAGGAATCGTATGAAGCATATTTATGCTTGCTTCACTATGTTTTTCATTCAAAAGAATAACAGTAAAACATAAGGATGTAGATGTATAAAGACCCCCAAAGCTATGCCAATCTGTTTCATGTAGCAGGTAGAGAAGAAAACAATCTGTGCCAGTTTAATGTCATTTTTCAACACCATAGATAACATATTTTCAATACCAATAAACCCATGGTGGTCAACCCTGTAGCTGTTTTCCACATCTGACTAATTGGCCATAAAAATGTGGCAAATTTGAGATTGTGAAATGGCTTCAAATCTTTTTTACTTTGTGCATGTCATTTGGTGACACATTGCTGTTAAGGAGATTTCAAGAGACTGAGTGATATTACAAACCGGTGGTAACACTGTGTATATCATTACATTATGCACTGTATATTGTGATGCCTAGGATTACAAGGCGACTCTGTAAATTATAAAACTGTACAGTGTAGTGTAAAAGTACATTGTATATTAAAGTCGGGATTATAATATATCCATAGCTATGGCTGTTTGTAGTATTATGTTTAAAGTGTTAGAACAACCTAATTTTTCAATTTTGCATGGTATAGCAAATGCTACTTTTAATTGAGGTGAGCTTTGGCTACAGTGAAAAATCGGTTGCCCACCTAGATCGTAAACACTTTTTTGCTTAAAACTTGATCTTGCTAGATGTTTAGTAGATAACTTTGGACCATTATATAACACATACCATGGCTAATGCTTTTGAAACTTTTGTCTTTTTGCATTATTGAAAAAAATTGAGGCTCTCAGTATTAAAGAGACTTGTATAATGTCTCGTACCCTATGGATAAATTGTCTTTATCATTGCATATTTGTTTACTTCAGTGGCCCTTTAAATTAGCAATTTAATAAATTAATATTCTTTCCCAGCAGCAGTGGGATGATCATTTCTAGAGACATGTTTTTAAAAATATTTTATTCTGTATGTACTTTTGTCATAAAACATTGTATGCTCTATGCTTTACTATGCTTTACAGGTTTATCATGATAGTGAAGAGGGACAAAGATATATCCAATTCTATAAACTTTCTGACTTTCCATATGTTTCGATCCTGGATCCTCGTACAGGTGAGATAACAGGACTATGATTCTCTTATCATAAACAATATTATCCATCTAGAGTGTTTTTTTAACAGTTTGTCCATTGTTCCTCCTGAACAGGACAGAAGTTGGTGGAGTGGCACCAACTGGACGTGACCTCCTTTTTGGAGCAAGTGACAGGATTTTTAGGAGAACATGGACAGCTTGATGGACTCTCCAGTAGTCCTCCCAAAAAACGGTTACGCTCTGTAAGTTTTGTTGATATTTTGTTATACTGTAAAACTGATGCACGTCAAGAGGTTTCTGAAAATGGTCTTCATGCAGTTTTAGTCAAGAGAGATTGAGATGGTTTTCTTCCAAATTCAATTCTCTGATACACTGATGGTAGAAAAATGTATACATGTGCTATTTTTTTTTTACAATTCACTCAGAAAGGAAACCATTCTGATAATAGTATGCAGTATTCTGCAAATGGTTGGATGTAGTTGAAACATCATGTGATGCATAGTACTGGTGTTACTCTCTTTCAGGAAAGCCTCATTGATGCCAGTGAGGATAGCCAGCTGGAAGCTGCAATCCGTGCGTCCCTGCAGGAGACTCATTTTGACTCTGCATCCAATAAGAGAGTCTCCCGGTATGAGGAGGAATCGGATTCTGAACTGTATTCTGGCAGCGAGGAGTTCATCTCTGTATGTGGATCTGACAGGGAGGATGATGATAATCCAACAGCAGACTCATCACTTGAGCAGGAGACCTGCAGCACCAAGGCGAGAAATTCACCTCATAAAGAACTCAGTGAAAAGAGAGACGAATTAGGAAGAACACAGACTATAGATGCTGAAAAAACAGAGGAGGAAAACTCGAATCACAAATCACCAGATGACATTGCTCAGGAGAATGAGCAAGTCAGGACACCAGGATGCTCAGGGGAAGGAGCTGATACCAATGGTGAGTTCTACAGTGAAGGAGCAGTGTGTGCTAGGATTCACAACCTCATTGGTAGACTCTGTGTTCTCCACAGCCTAATTCTGACAAATTAATCAGAAGCACCACCCAGCATGAGAAGCAAATAACAAATAGAAGTATATACCCACCTGGCTACTGCCATTTAATATTACGTAGTTTTTCAGTAAAATTATTTTTATTTCTGAGACTGTAAAAAATATCTACAGGTTCAGGACTAAAAAAATGTTAAAGGACCACTCTAATGTATTTAAAAATAAAGCTCATATGTTTGCTGGCCAAAGACTATTAATCTCATAAAGTAGGTCTACTTTTCTCCTCCATGATTTCATTAGCTATTCCCCTGCTGTATACACAGTGATATCAGCTCTATCTGCTTGCAGCTGCACAATAGGCCCTGCCAGGTGACGGTCCATTAGCCATTTTACCCCCAACCCCACCATGCTCAGAGTCTAAACCAAAGTCTGACTAACTCCCTCCGAAATAAGAAAAAATATTTACACACATTTATTTTATACTTAATTCTGTTTAAAGGCATTTTTACGTTTAATGCATTATGAATGCATCTGATAGAGGAGATTTAAAGTTTCACTTAAATTTGCAAGCAGGTGATCCCTGCTACAATTAGCATACAATACATAATTTGTTTTGGCCGGTAACAGGCAGTTAATACATTGTGATAGTAGATTGATAGTAGTTTGTGCAGGAAGGAATCATGGAATGCGTAGTCCCCTGCACAAGGAAGCAGGAGGAGCCAGGCACTGCTCTGTCGATCTCTGCATTGTGCTGTTGCTGACTTGAAGTTTGGGGGCTAAATCCATACCCAAATGCAGTGTTTCTATTGGGAGGTTTACTTTGACTATGTAAGCAGCTCCAAGGGAAACAACTTTTATTTTTAAAGAAATTAAATCTGTATGTGTATAGAATGATTCAATGTAATGTGTGTTTCTGATATAAGCAGCATGTGTTTGATTAGAAAAAAAGTAAACTTAGATATACTTTTAAACAGTCTATGCCTAACAAACAAACGAATGAGATTTACTTGTAACTGCACAACAGTGGTCATTTAATGGCACAGAAACCATTGAGAAAATGCTAAATGGCAGCTTCCTAGTTTCCTCACACGTGGAAGAGTAAAAACAAGCTCGACAAAGGCAACTTGTAGTTTGGTGGAACTTTTCCTTTAAATAAAGGTTGTTTGAGAGGAGAGATGATGTATTTTTCCTTTTGAAGTCTGATGAGTGCAGAGTTTGTCACAAGACACAATGAAACATTCTGATTGAAATAACACTGTAGGGTGCATCGATTCTGTTGGAAAATATATATTTTTAGTTACATTTTGTTTTTCAATGTTATTTAAAAGGCAATCAATTTAGAATGATACTTTTTAACAGAAAAATTAATGGTTGCTGCATATGAAATTTTATAGAGAAAAAGCTGCGCCAATTTACAGCATAGTGGCAAAATATGAACATACCAGACCATGGGAGGGAAACAGTTGAAACCTCAGTTTCTGAACTCTATCTTAATTTCTCTTTATTTTGAACTTTAGGACCAAAAGCAAAATTGATGCTTCGATACCCAGATGGGAAAAGGGAACAGATTGCCTTACCAGAACAAGCCAAGTTGATGGTAAGCAAATGGAATAGAAGGGGAGTTTATATTAAAGCGCCACATTAATGGTCCAGGATTCATGACTTTTGGATAGTTTTTTTTTACTGATCTTTACTTCTTAACTTTACTTTTTAATAGTTTATTTTGATTTTCAATACAAAAAAAATGATAAATGCACATATAGCAATAATACAAATCAGTATCAGTTTACAAAGTAACGTGCATCACATATAAGAAACATACACTCACACATTCAGCCTGAAGGTTCCAAAGTTTAACTAACACAATGTAATGAAGGAACATTTTTTACTATGATTTATCCAAAAGTTTATACTGATCCCTCTTTGACAAATTTATATAAAAAACGTGTTTCTGAGAGACTAAACCGTTGTGATTAAGCTTTAAATCCCTGTTCAGGCTGATGGCATCAATTCCCTGATTGTTGGAACAACGGATAGATTCCAATGTTTTACAATCAGCCATTTAGCGACTAGAAGAATATGACAAGTCAAATGTCTGTCTGCATATGGAAGAGGAGTAATTGTGGAGAACATAACATTTGTGTACCCATTACCTTAGTAGCTGGCAGATTTCCAACCACATCTCGTGAATTTTATTACACTCCCACCAAACATGTGCTTCAGTACCTCGTGAACCGCACAGCTTCCAGCAGAGGCCTTCCCCTTTTGGGTCAATTTTGGAAATTTTACCCGGAGTTAAATGCCACCTATGCATTAGTTTAAAACATAACTCCGAATATGCTGTATTAACAGACAATTTCTTGACCATTTTTATAATTCCGAAATAATATCATCTATGTTCACTCTGAGATCCAATTCCCAGCCCCAACTGAATGCCTATAGTTAAAGTCTCTGATTTTGACCGATTTGATTTTAAGTAGGACAGTCTACCGAATTCATCTAATATTTCCTGAAGTTTTTGACAGATCTCTGGTTTGGACATATTTATAACGATATCGTCCGCAAATGCCATATATTTAAATTCTTCCTGGCCTATAACCACCCCCTTAATTTCTCTGCAGTCTCTTTTATATAAATCGCTAGAGGCTCCATAAAGAGAAGGAATAGTAGCGAAGATAACGGACACCCTTGGCCAGTGCTGTTACCCATTTTGAATTTGTTTGACTCAAAGTCAGAACTCGCCACACAGGCAAAAGAGTTTCTATATGGAGCCTTAACTGACCTCGAGGCAAACTCTCCAAATCCTAATTTCAAAAGAACAGCTTCAGAAATTCCCAATTGACCATATCAAAGGCCTTCTCTGCATCCAATGATAGGGTCAATATGGGAATGTTGTTGTCCTTAACATGTGACAAAATATTCCATAATCGTCTAGAGTTGTCGGACGCCTGACGACCTGGGACAAACCCGTTTGATCGGAGTGAATCACCTTGGTGATTAGAATTTTCAGTCTATAGTTATGTCCCTATTTAAATGAGATGAGTCTTGTTCTGAGATTCTAGGTATCTTAATGTTGTCCAAAAAGGCATCAATATCCTCTTTTGCTGGAACCACAAAGCAGGGATCATTGGTCCAGGTTATATGCTTATAGAAATCCTGAAACACCTGACCAATTTTATCAGGATAGATGTGTACATTTTTCCCGTTATCCTGTATTTTTAGAATCCTATTTTGATTGTGTTGTCTCTTTAATCTATTTGCTAAAAATTTACCGATTTTGTTGCCATACAAAAAATTAGATTGTTGAAATCTCCATAAAATTGCAATGTACTTTTTATTTGATTATTTATTATTTTTATTTTATTACCGGTATCTTTACATCTTAAAAGGACATTGTAAGGAATTAATTTCTTTGCAGTCTTCTAAAGATAATTTTTAACAACTTTGGAAGATTGACATCCTTTGTTTCATGGCCCCCCTTGCTTTCTCCTCCTCCAGCAATTCCTTTTACACTCCTGGTCATATAGTCTGCTAGTCAGCCAATGACTGCAATCTGTAAAAACATTCTAGTATGTGTTTTTTCTGTGATGCCACTGCCATCGGGGAAACTATAAACCTGTGACTAGTTGATCAATTCATGTGTTTAGGGAAGCAGTTGCTAGGGTCACCACAAGACAGTGTACTTCAATAAAAAAATATTTTTTATCAAGCTTTTGCAACTTTTGAAAACTTGCATGGAAAACTGCTGGTTTTGCTTGGATCTTGAAGCTGGAGCTCCTCCCATCCTTTTCACACTGTAGTGAAGTATTACATTCATATCTCCAGACTGAGATTAAAGTTCTGCAGTACTGTGGACGTTGCAGGTACTTATGCTCCACACTCTTCACCAGCTTGTAAAAGAAGAAAGTTCTAAGGTGGGAGAACCATGAAGCATAATCACAAAAACGTTTTTAATAATTCTAAATTGAAAAGTTGTCTATATATTTGTAGCAGTTAATGGGCACATCAACACAAACATAATAGATCGTTTGGCAATCCATCACTCTCTTGCCACTGCTGGGGAGGTTATTCCATACGCTAACAACACTTTTGTCCAAGTCTCTTGAGCTTCATCTTGATGATTTTTATCCATGTATTTCTCTCACTTGATTAGTGCATATCCTTCTAGGGATTCTGACAATGAAAAGTTTTGCAACAAGTTTTGAAGCAATAAACAGCTCTCAGGGAAGAGAGGGAGCCTAGTTACTTATACAAACTCTACACAACATTATTTTCAAGTGTCACATTCTGTTTATATAGCTCTACCCTCAGACTTTTATTTTTTTCATGTAGATAATTAAGAATGTTCTTATGGATCTTAGTATAGGTTACTTACTAAATACACTGAGGTTTAATCCGTTACATATATCACAGCAATAGAGGGTGTCTTTAATTGTACAGCAAGCTGATTGTTCTGTTTTCTGTTCTATTTTTGTGTCTCAGCATGTTATTGCTATCTGTACATTGTTATTAAGGTTGACTAAACAAAATGTCTATTTTCAGGCTTTGGTCAGACATGTGCAACTGAAAGGTTACCCCAACGAGCGCTATGAACTTCTCACCAACTTCCCCAGGCGCAAATTATCACATCTGGACTATGAAGTGACATTACAGGAAGCAGGATTGTGTCCACAAGAGACAGTTTTTGTGCAAGAAAGAAATTAGCGATCCCCTCTCTACTTCCTTCTCTCTGTTACTTGCCTCCCTAAATTTTCTGCCCCCTCCTGTTCATTTTCTGTCTACTCGGTGCAAAATCTTGGGAAATGCAAACTCCAAACTGGCCCCTCCATGTCACTGGCTCAAATGTGATGAGGAGAGATCAAACACTGTGATATAGGATTGGCCAGAACCTTGCACTGTGGTGGAAAAGGAAACTCGTCTCCACAATTTTTTGGCCTTTTACAGCAGTTCATTATTTCTACCCTAACCTCTCCTTCAGTCTCATTACAATCTCGTCACTCTAACATCATTCATACTGGAGTAAGCAAAGCAGGTCAGTTGCTTGCTGAAGACAACAACTCTTGCATCTTTTAGAAAAGTGGCTTCTGAGAATTGAATTGTCTTGGATACGGCATAGTCTATAACCTCTATGGAAAGGCAGGTCATGGATCATCTGAATATTTGTTATTTATTAACCGCTGTCTCCATAAAATGTAAGGTAATTTGTTTTCTTATAAATGTGATTTTCAACTGTTCACATTCATATTCTAAAATCCTCTGGGACCCTAGCATTGTATGTTTCTTTGCCAAGAGTCTGCCATATCTAATTTCACACATTTGCAGATAGATGGATGCGTATATGTCATATATATTAAATTAGTTTCCACTGTTTTTAAGTGGAATTTCTTCAACCTTTGAGAAACTATTCTGTACATTAGCAGTGTAGCGCAGACTTTCTCAGCAATGCTGTGCAATTTTACCTCTCACAGAATGGTACTGAGTAAATGGGGTATATCAAAGTTGTTCAACTCCAGACTTTGTGCTTGGAAAATTATTTAATATTCTCTCTGCTGGGACATTGCAGACTGAATCATATGTGTTTGAGTGGGGAGATCATCAAATCGTGGTCTGTTTCTAACCCCTCAAGGGACACTTTGTAAAGGTTTTTTTAGTGCAGCACCCTCTGACCCTCATCCCCATCTTTTTCATTGTGCTTCCCACAGCATGTTTTGCAAACACAATAGATATAAATATCTACTGAGACAGAGTTCATGCATTTAAGATTAGTTCCCCCACCCACATTTCTTGAATCTGGGACATTTCATATAAAATGATCTAAACAGAAGTTTATTCCATACGAATTCCAAATTGGATTTTGCCCTGCTTAAATATTGGTTCATGCTTACAGATATGGCATAACTTAAAATCATAAAACATACTTTATCAACTGAATATTATTTTAAATAAATGGGGGTTTCTACAATAAACTTACATTGAAGTATTTATTTTTGTCTGTCATTCTGATACTCTCCCCAAGCCCTTAATTTTAAATTTGGGCAAGTGTAGTTATTGCTAATTATTTCATGTTGGTCTACAGGTGCTTTTGATTCTAACAATGGCTTTAAATGTGAGAAAAAATAACAGCATTTCAATTACCATTTCATTTTTTCATTCTGTGCATGTGTAGACCCCAGGGAGTTAAGAGCAAGGATTTTGTGGGAGAATCCAAAAAACTGATTCAAAATGACAAACTTCAGTTTAAGAAAAAAGAAAATGGCATAAAAAAAATTAATAACATATTGACACTCCAGAAAGGCTAGAAAAACATCTTGAAAGTTAAACTATTGGGTTTGATGTAATGAATTCTCTAAAAACAGTTCAATACATTTTCAAATATTTTATTACTAATTGAGTTGGGCTGTTCGGGTCACAGTGTTCATTACCAGAGTCTATCTTTGCACGCCCTAATGCTTTGTTATCTCGGAAGACCTAGGTTGAGTTACTTGAGTTAATCTCAAACCTTCATCAAATATATGTCTCCCATATTATTTTTTATTTTTTATTTATGTATGTGTAAAACAGGTCTGCACATTGAAATATGTTTTCTCACTATCTTTTCTCATGTCTAGATGTGTCTAAATCTCACAGATCTCTTCTTTATATGGCTGAGTTATAGCAGGTTATATAACATAGTTTTGCTTTATTTCCAGGGATGTTGGCCTTCTGAATGGTTTTACATCCAGTATAAAACCTGTTGCAACTTCCCTTACATATTTCATGTAAAGTACTCCATGATACAGCATATAGGTTTGCTAACATTCCTACTCTTTTCACCCACTTAAAATAACATGTTTTGCATTGGTTTGTGTAGGCGTTTACCATAAAAGGTATTCAAGTCCTGTTCCCTCACTGAATGAATGACTCAGCTTCTCTGCACACAGCCCTGTGACTTGCTCCCTCTTACTCCCACAGTTAAACAGCAAGTCAGAGCCACTGGACTGCTAAATATAAATTGAGATTTTCCATAGAACACATGATGCATGCATCATGTCGCTTGCTCCTGAAATAATGTCATAGATAGTGTAGCTACAAATATTGGAAGAACTAGTTACCTCCATGTTATTTGTGGGATTCAAATAAATAATCAGAACACACACGAAATACTATAATTCACCCATGCTCTATACCTATAATCTAATTTAAAGGGTCGCTTTTGTCCCAGAATGTATTTTGTGCATTTAAAGTACCATGTTTTATTTATTACAGAATTGTTTTCTGTATGGCAGATACATTATATTCATTTAAGGAAGTACAGAGAACCTGCATGTTTTCTTTTCTGTTATATCCAATATAATGGATATAATGCAGGGCTTGACAAATCAAATGAGCCGTCTGGGCAATGGCTTCTACGTTTTGAGCTATTATACATAAATTCCTATATATATATAATGAATAACCTGGCTCCTTACTTTCAGTGAATTTGTCAGCCCCTGTATGATGGCAGACGATTTTTAAAGTCTAGAGCTTTCTACTCTGTATCATGTAGCACTTCATGACAGAGGAGGAGAAAACAATACCACCCTGTGTCATTTAGTGTGTTTTCAATACTATAGACACTATCCAAACATATCCTCTACCTGTGTGTGGGATAAAACATGATCTTCTAAATGCATACTAGAAATGTCTTAGGCCCTTATCAGATTGTATTTGCACAATTTGCAGATCATATTCTTTAAAGTACAATAACTTGATCCTCTAAAAGCACCATCCATTCTATGAACTTGTTAAACGCTCTGCTACAAATGGGTCTGACAAAACATACATGAAGGGTCTAGAATCAGAGAAGACACTGGTATTTTCCTCATCATATAAAAGAATATACTTTTTACATAGAAGTAATGGTTTTCAGTTCTTTATGTGAAGATTTGCTTGACATCTTAAGCCAGAAAGTATAACTCTGACAGTAGACCGCTTTTTACTCTGGCATTCATTTCTAAGACTGTTCATTTAGTTTACTGAGATTCTTCTAAATAAGCCAAACTAATTGATTCATGAGAATCGGTTTGTTTGGTTTTGCAAAACAATCTGCCAGTTATTTTGGTATAACTGACAGCCTGATAAAGGATAGTTCTCTTTTTTTCTTTTAGTTGCAATATGTTTTAATACAGTCTCTCATCCTCAAAAGTTCTAGGCTGGTGACACATAACAAGCATGAAGTTTGACTTCCATTTACCCCCCCAAAAAATAACCATAAATTCAACAGTGTAAAGTAGTTGTCTGATTAGTGCCAGTGATAACTCATGACTGGTGTATGCCTAGAAATTGTGTGACCCTTTCGTCTGTGATGCTGCTAGCTTTGCTATGAAAGATAATTAATGGTTGACACCAATTAATTTAATGGTAGACACCAAAAGGCTGTTGAGCCAGCCTAATTTTTATATTTATTAAGAAGTGGAGGCATCTAGCAACAACGTTTCATCTTTCTGTTGATAAAGCCGTACTGTAGAATTCTCGTATATGACTGGAAGATCTTAGGGTGTGTAAATGATTGAAGTGTAAGTTATTTGTAGGTCAGACATTCCAATTACCATCTTATTGAAAGTTTACACCTAAAAGTAACTTTGTTGCCATTCTTCAAGAAGGACCTGCTGTTTCTCTGATTTTAACACCAATGCTATTGGTATTGTCATGATATACTTTGGTTCCTTACAATACTACTCTAAACATATTCTTTTATTGAATGAATGGTTTTAATTTGAAATATGCAATGCTTTTCTACATTGTGATAATATCATAAACCGAGGAGAAAATACTTTGTAAGGGACCAAAACATGAGGATAACTTCCTTTTTCTCAGTACAGCTGCTGCATTTTTATACATACTTGTAAATGTTTCTGTTGTAATATTTGAACCTTATACAATAATAAAAAGATTTTTTTTAAATATGTGTGTAATTTTTAGTGGTATATTATATTGGTGTTTAAATCTGTGGAGTTATCGTGCTTTCTTTTCAGAGTTATTGGATTAATTGTTGAAGAATAATAAACACCCAGAACTGCAGAGCTTCTCCAGGGTATTGTAGGTGGTCCGATATTAGGATAATTCCAAATTTTAGTAGATACCATAAGGTTATCTTGTTTTTATGAATTAAACTACCGGTAGTATCTTGCCCATCATACATGACGGTGTCATATGTTATGTTTAATTGTCTGCATTGTCTCTCTCTGTGTGCCCTCTCTCTGGGTGCCTTGTCCCTCTCTGTGTGTGCCCTCTCCCTCTCTGTGTGTGTGCCCTACCTCTCTCCCTACCTTTCTCCCTACCTCTCCCCCTTCTCTCTCCCCCTTCTCTCTCCCCCTTCTCTCTCCCTTTCCCCCTTCTCTCTCCCTTTCCCCCTTCTCTCTCCCTACCCTCCCTCTCTCTCTTTACCCTCCCTCTCTCTCTCTCTTTACCCTCCCTCTCTCTCTCTCTTTACCCTCCCTCTCTCTCTCTCTCTTTACCCTCCCTCTCTCTCTCTCTCTTTACCCTCCCTCTCTCTCTCTCTCTTTACCCTCTCTCTTTACCCTCGCTCTCTCTCTCTCTTTACCCTCCCTCTCTCTCTCTCTCTTTACCCTCCCTCCCTCTCTCTCTCTTTACCCTCCCTCTCTCTCTTTACCCTCCCTCTCTCTCTTTACCCTCCCTCTCTCTCTTTACCCTCCCTCCCTCTCTCTCTTTACCCTCCCTCCCTCTCTCTCTTTACCCTCCCTCTCTCTCTCTCTTTACCCTCCCTCTCTCTCTCTCTTTACCCTCCCTCCCTTCAGGCGTCTGCCGCACAGGAGCAATAGCGCAGTACCGTAGCCACAGGCACAATAGCGCTGCTCTGCCGCTCAAGAGCAGAATCGGTGCAACTGTGTGTACGCTGCAGACAGTAGCTGTGAGTAGCGCAGTATGCACAGCACTTCATGAGCTCTGTAATACAATATATACCTATCTTCCCAACAGAGAAAATTGTAAAGGTAAATAAATATCATCCCTATAACTTAGTATTCATTTTTGGTGCTTCTGGCCCGTTCTAACTACAGATCAAAGTATTTCGGAATACAGTGGACCCTCAGTATTGGACTACCTCAAAACTCGTTGATTTTGGTATTTGATGCATCTTGATGAGAAAACAAACCTTTGGCACTTGACGTTTCCTCTCTACTCGTCACGCTTGCTCAAACCAATTGGCATTACTCCTTAAGGGCTTAATGTGTAATGAAAAATGTAACATACTCTAAACAAACTTAAAATCTGTGAGTAAAGTAATGCAGTATTGTATTGTAAGTTTATTTATACATCAGATCAGCTGTAAAGTAATTCCAAATGCTAATGTTTAATTTGTAAGCTCCCTGAAGAGGTATACCGCAGATCTGTAGAGACTGACTAGGATCTTACTTATTTACTTGAACTGATATTGAATAATTTTAAAACTCTTTCAGGCCGAAAACAGTTTTGCTTTTTGACTTGATAAAGAGAGAATCTGCTCTCAAAAGCTCGTCGCTATATTATAATTAAGTTTGTCCAATAAAAAAGGTATCACTATTTACTGCAATACTATATATATATATATATATATATATATATATATATATATATATATATATATATATATATATATATCACATATTATAATTGTCTAACTGCGATTCGTCGTCACGCTTCAGACGAATCGCAGTTAGACAATTATAAAGTGCTGCGCATTGCGCAGAGCGCGCCGCAAGCCGCGCTCTGCGCCCGAGCCGAGTGGGAGAGTGGGGAAGAGGAGAGGGGGGGAGAGGCACGGCACAGAGGGAGAGTGGGGAAGAGGCACAGAGGGAGAGTGGGGAAGAGACACAGAGGGAGGGGGGAGAGACACAGAGGGATAGGTGGGAAAGAGACACAGGGGAGGTAGAGGAGGGGGAAAAGACACACGGGAGGGAGAACATGGGGAAGATACACATGGGAGGGAAATGGGGGGGGGAGAGGGGAACAGACACAGGGGGAAGGGGGAAAGAGACACAGGCCAGGGGGGAAGAGGCACAGAGGGAGAGGGGGGAAGAGACACAGGGGGGAGAGATACAGAAGTGCTGCGCATTGCGCAGAGCGCGGCGCGAGCCGCGCATGCGCATCTGCGCCCGAGCCGCGCATGCGCAGAGTGCGGCGCAAGCCGCGCTCTGCGCCCGAGCCGCGATTGCGCAGAGCGTGGCGCGAGCCGCGCATGCGCAGAGCGCGGCGCGAGCCGCGCATGCGCAGAGCGCAGCCCGAGAGCAGGTAAAAGAGTGGGGAAGAGGGGGGGGTAGAGGCACAGAGGGAGAGTGGGGAAGAGGGGAGGGAGAGTGGGGAAGAGGGGGGGGGGGAGAGTCACAGAGGGAGAGTGGGGAAGAGGGGGGGGAGGCACGGCACAGAGGGAGAGTGGGGAAGAGGCACAGAGGGAGAGTGGGGAAGAGACAAAGAGGGAGGGGGGAGAGACACAGAGGGATAGGTGGGAAAGAGACACAGGGGAGGTAGAGGAGGGGGAAAAGACACACGGGAGGGAGAACATGGGGAAGATACACATGGGAGGGAAATGGGGGTGGGGAGAGGGGAACAGACACAGGGGGAAGGGGGAAAGAGACACAGGCCAGGGGGAACAGGCACAGAGGGAGAGGGGGGAAGAGACACAGGGGGGAGAGATACAGAGGGTGAGGGAGGAAGAGACACAGAGGGAAGGGGGGAAGAGGTACAGAGAGAGGGGGAAAGAGGCACAGAGGGGGGGGAACAGAGGAAGGGGTGAAGAGACACAGTGGCGAGACACACAGAGAGAGGCGGGGGAAGAGGCACAGAGGGAGAGGGTGGAAGACACAGAGTAGGGAGAGACACAGAGGGTGAGGGGGAAGAGACAGGGAGGAAGAGGCACAGAAAGAGGAGGGGGAAGAGACACAGGGGAGTGAGAGGAGGGGAAGGAGACACAGGGGAGAGAGTGCAGGGGGGAAGATACACAAGGGAGGGAAATGGAGACACGAGGAAGGCCGTAACAGACACAGGGCTGAGGGGGAAAGAGACACAGGCCAGGGGGAACAGACACAGGGGAGGGTTGGGGGAGACACAGGGGGGGAGAGATGCATAGGAGGGAGAAGGGGGAAAGAGACACAGGGGAGGGGTTTAGAGACACGGGAGGGAGAGGGAGGTAAAAACACAGGGGGGCAGGAGATACAAAGGAGGTAGACGAGGTGGAAGGAGACACAAGGGAGGGAGAGGAGGGGGGAAATAAGACACGAGGGAGGAAGTAGACAGAGAGAGAGACTCGCAATGAGCTCCAAAGGGGCTCATTGCAAGGCCTGTGATGAGCGCCAAAGGCGCTCATCACAAGGCCAGTAAAGTAGAGGGGGAGAGGCTTACATTGTGTGGCAAACAGCATTGCCAGGCTTCAGTTTTTATTGCCGTCATTTTTGACGGGCAAGTCGCTAGTATATATATAATTACTAAAAGTTATAATAATACTTAAATACTCGGTTGCATAATGCATATGTCAAAAAGTTAAGATTTACTGAAAAAGCTCTGAAAGGTTGCTTGTGCCCCATGCAACTCAAATGGCATGTTAACAAATGAATACAGCACCATAGGAGTGGGGAAATATGGGTCATGTTGACCTTTGTTTCTCTTATGACACCCTCCTACATTATAGCTCCCTGCCTCTGTCAAAATTTCCATTAAGTGAGGCATTTGCCATACAGTTAACACAATAGTCCAGACCTTTTAATAAGGCTTGGTAAAACAGTATACGCAGTCACCATATATTGGGATTTACAAGGGCAGCTGGTCTGTAGGTGATTTTCTTTTCTTTATAATCTCTTTACATTGTGAGCAGCATACAGAAAATGTAATATCAGTTAATACTAATTAATACTAGTTAATACTAATATTCACTACAGTTTTGTCCTGTCCAATGTACTGTATGCATCATTGTATAGTTGTATTTCTATTTGTATAATGCCATGAATGTGTACAGTTACATGACAATACACGTGTATTTAGCACAAAGTCAACCAATGGGTTACATACTCCAGGGCCTAAAGACCTTCCAATTTACTTATATAGTGGAAAACATACAAGCACATTATGGTAAAAGGGTAAGTTCACTTGGAAATTATGATGCTACTAAGTATCTACAAATCCATTGTAATGGAGCTTCTTATTTTTTTTAAAGCTGGGTACTAAAACAAGTGACATTAAGGATTTATCTGATGTTGTGTGGCAATGCTTTGCAGTGGGGTTTAGTAAGAGGATTTAGGGGCTCTAGACCTGTATGGAACAATGAGACATTCCTGAAAAGAGCCAGAAAGATTGTCCCAAGAGTCGAGGAACTAAGTAAAGGGCATATTGTTGCTATATTCCAGTACTACATATGTCCTCCCCCTTCTGCATGGCTACCTCGCTATGGTAAAGGGGCTTGTGCACTTCAGTGAAGCTGTGAGCTATACCATATAGGGTCACCGAAGATGGGCAGGTCATAGCAGAGCTGTGAGACAAGATAATCTTATGGATGAGCGCAACCAAATACAAGATGTACCTGCCGTGCTGTGGTCCACAGGCTCACGGAGAGTCAGACACGACTAAACAAACAAAAACGGCCTCACACATAATTATGTCACTTGTAATACTACATAAACTAATTTGGACTTCTGAGCATTAAAGTGACACTGCAGTAATTATTGCTGACATTGAACATAAATTACTGGTGAAGCAGTACCACAGACCTTGTAAAAATTGTTACATAAGTTATTCATTCATAATATGTGCAACAGAGGAGGAAATCCTTAGAAATAGATCCACTCATTTATCAAACTGAAAATGATGTTTCTACAAATTGTCTTGATAGCTTCATATTTACTATAATAACTATAATAGTAAAAGTTACATATCTGCAGACAGATGTAGCAGCATTAAGGGTAAAGCTCAAGTATTAGGAATTATGTATTGATCTATCCACATTTTTGTAATTAAGGTTTGGAAATCCTGGATTACTGACTGTCATGACACAGAATCAGCTGGACAAGCTCACTTGGAAATCTGTTCTTTGAGAGGGAATTTTTTTGGAGTGCCAAGTGCACCCTGGCTGCATATCAAATTCACAAAGTACATTCAAATTTCCCTTGTTTTGGCCAGTCCCCATATTGCCTACACCAGTGTTTTTATTTGTGGCTGCCCCTCCTCAGCCTATGGAGTAGTGTCACAGTGCTAACTTTAAAATTTAAAAAGTTCCAAACACCCAATGAGAACATGGCTGCTTTGTGATTGACCGCCACTTTTAAGGTCCCAGCCAATCAATGCATTGCCTACAAACCTGATTAGTTCAAATTAGCCAATTATGAAAGGGCCTACTGCCTATGGAAAAATGCATGGTAGTCCCAAGGTGGCTGTGGCATAATCTCTCTTCTATGGTAAGGCCCGTTTCATAACACTGACATTAAAAAGTTATTGTATAGTGCTTATGTCTTAATGGGAGTTGGCTTTTTCTCGCAATCAGCACTCCCAGAGTAAGAGCACAACTTTACTCAGAAAGTATGTGTTTTCCTACCAAAGCCATGGCCTGCTCCATCACTTCTAGCAAAGTGAAATTTAACACTCTCAAGCATATATCATTGAAATGTGTCCCATCCTTTAAAAAATAGGGGATTATCCAATCCTTATAATTCCCTTTGCCCAGTGGCGTAGCTAGAGCTCTTGCCGCCTGGGGCTGTCTTCGAGTATGTTGCCCCCTCCCCAGCTGTGAACATTATTCATTCATTTATATATATAGTTGTGCTCAAAAGTTTGCATTCCCTAGCAGAAATTGTGAACATTTGCATTTATTTTGAAAATATGACTGGTCATGAAAAAAAAAAGTCTATTATTGAAGGATAGTGATTATATGAAGCAATTTATTATCGCATAGTTGTTTGGCTCCTTTTTAAATCCTTATAACAACAGAAATCACCAAATGGCCCTGATCAAAAGTTTACATGCCTTTGAATGTTTGGCCTTACTACAGACACACAAGGTGACAGACACAGGTTAAAAAGGCAAATAAAGGTTTAGATGGAAGGGGATATAAAAATATATCCAAAGCCTTACAAATGCCAGTCAGTACTGTACAATCACTTATTAAGAAAATTTGTGGCCAAGGTCAGGTAGACCAAGCCAAGGTCAGGCAGCTGCAACTGCCAGAAAAATTGTTCAGAATACAAAGAAAAACTCACAGGTAACCTCAGGGGAAAAACAGGCTGCAGTGAAAAAAGACGGTGTGGTTGTTTCAAGGAGCACAATACGACGATACAAAAATGAGTTGCATAGCCGAGTTGCCAGAAAGAAGCCTTTACTGTGCCAATGTGTCAAAAAAAGCCCGGTTACAATATGCCCGACAATACCTTGACACCCCTCACAGCTTCTGGCATCTCTGTAATTTGGAGTGACGAGACCAAAATAGATCACATCCATAAGCGCTATGTTTGGAGTGGGGGCAACAAGGCCTTTAGTGAAATTAATACCATCCCCACTGTGAAGGGGAATCTTGTGAAATTTGATGGCAAGATTAATGCAGCATATTATCAGAAAATACTGGCAGACAACTTGCATTCTTCTGCACGAAGGCTGCACATGGGACTCTCTTGGACTTTGCAGCCCGACAATGACCCTAAGCACAAGGCCAAGTTGACCCTCCAGTGGTTACAGCAGAAAAGGTGAAGGTTGGGAGGTGGCCATCACAGTCTCCTGACCTTAATATCATTGAGCCACTCTGGGGAGATCTCAAACGTGCAGTTCATGCAAGACGACCAAAGACTTTGCATGACCTGGAGGCATTTTGCCAAGACAAATATGCAGCTATACCACCTGCAAGAATCAGGGGCCTCATAGACAACTATTACAAAAGATTGCCCACTGTCATTGATGCTAAAGGCGGCATTACACAGCATTAAGAACTAAAGGTGTGTAAACTTTTGATCAGGGCCATTTGGGTGATTTCTGTTATCATTATGATTTAAAAAGGAGCCAATAATAGATTCATATGATCACTATCCTTCAATAAAATATATATTTTTTGCATGATCAGTCATATTTTTAAAATAGTAAATATAAGGATACAAAAGGAACACCTATAGTCCCTAACTTGGCTATAGATAATAAATACCAAAATGTCTGCCAGGGTATGCAAACTTTTGAGCATGTGTATATATATATATATATATATATATATATATATATATATATATATATATATATATATATATATATATATATACAGTGGAGGGAAAAAGTATTTGATCCCCTGATGATTTTAAAGTTTGTCCACTGACAAAGAAATGATCAGTCTATCATTTTAAAGGTAGGTGTATTTTAACAGTGAGTGACAGAATAACAAAAAAAAAGAAAAAGAAAAACGCATGTCAAAAAAGTTATAAATTGATTTGCAATTCAGTGCTGGAAATAAGTATTTGTTCCCCTGTCAATCAGCAAGATTTCTGGCTCCCAGGTGTTTTTTTTATACAGGTAACAAGCTGAGATTAGGAGCACTCTGTTAAGGAAGTGCTCCTAATCTCAGCTCATTACCTATATAAAAGACAACTATCCACAAAAGCAATTAATCAATCAATCAGATTCCAAACTCTCCACCATGGCCAAGACCAAAGAGCTGTCCAAGGATATCAGGGACAAGATTGTAGACCTACACATTGCTGGAATTGGCTACAAGACCATCGCCAAGCAGCTGGTTGAGAAGGTGACAACAGTTGGTGCGATTATTCACAAATGGAAGAAACACAAAATAACTGTCAGTCTCCCTAGGTGTGGTGCTCCATGCAAGATCTCACCTTGTGGAGTTTCAATGATCTTGTTAATGATCTCAAGGCAACTGAGACCATAGTCACCAAGAAAACAATTGGTAACACACTACGCTGTGAAGGACTGAAATCCTGCAGTGCCCGCAAGGTCCCCCTGCTCAAGAAAGCACATGTACAGGCCCCTCTGAAGTTTGCCAATGAGCATTTGAATGATTCAGAGGAGAACTGAGTGAAGTGTTGTGGTCAGATGAGACCAAAATCAAGCTCTTTGGCATCAACTCAACTTGCCGTGTTTGGAGGAGGAGGAATGCTGCCTATAACCCCAAGAACACTATCCCCACCATCATGTTTTTTTTTTCTGCTAAGTGGACAGGACAACTGCACCGCATCAAAGGGACGATGGACAGGGCCATGTATCATCATATCTTGGGTGAGAACCCCCTTCCCTCTGCCAGGGCATTGAAAATGGGTCGTGGATGGGTATTCCAGCATGACAATGACCCAAAACACACAGCCAAGGCAACAAAGGAGTGGCTCAAGAAGAAGCACATTAAGGTCCTGGAGTGGCCTAGCCAGTCTACAGACCTTAATCCCATAGAAAATCTGTGGAGGGAGCTGAAGGTTCAAGTTGCCAAACATCAGACTTGAAACCTTAATTAGAGGATCTACAAAGAGGAGTGGGCCAAAATCCCTCCTGAGATGTGTGCAAACCTGGTGGCCAACTACAAGAAACTTCTGACCTCTGTGATTGACAACAAGGGTTTTTCCACCAAGTGCTAAGTCGAAGGGGTCAAATACTTATTTCCCTCATTGACCTGCAAATCAATTTATAACTTTTTTGACATGCGTTTTTCTTGTTTTTTTGTCTGTTTGTTATTCTGTATCTCACTGTTAAATTATAGACCGATCATTTCTTTGTCAGTGGACAAATGTTCAAAATCAGCAGGGGACATTACAGCCTTAAGTTCAATGTTTTGTTAATCTGCATTTTATGTGATGGATTAGAACACAATAGTCTAAGTTGGTAAAGTGAGAAAAATATATACATAAAACTATTTTTTTAGAAATAGAAAACAGAAAATTGGCATGTGCATATGTATTCACCCTCTTTGTTATGAAGCCCATGAAAAGCTCTGGTGCAACCAATTACCTAATTAGTTACATAATTAGTGAAATGATGTCCACCTGTGTGCAATCTAAGTGTCATGTGATCTGTCATTACATATACACGCCTCTTTTGAAAGGCCCCAGAGGCTGCAACACCTAAACAAGAGACACCACTAACTAAACTCTGCCATGAAGACCAAGGAACTCACCAAACAAGTAAGGGACAATGTTGTTGAGAAGTACAAGTCAGAGTTAGGCTATAAAAACATATCCAAATCTTTGATGATCCCCAGGAGCATAATCAAATCTATCATAACCAAATGGAAAGAACATGGCACAACAGCAAACCTGCCAAGAGACGGCCGCCCACCAAAACTCACGGACCGGGCAAGGAGGGCATTAATCAGAGGGGCAGCACAGAGATCTAAGGTAACCATTGGGGAGCTGCAGAGTTCCACAACAGAGACTGGAGTATCTGTACATAGGACGACAGCAAGCTGTACACTCCATAAAGTTGGGCTTTATGGCAGAGTGGCCATTACTTTCAGCAAACAACTAAATGGCATGTTTTGAGTTTGTGAAAAGGCATGTGGGACACTCCCAAAATGTATGGAGGAAGCTGCTCTGGTCTGATGAGACTAAAATTGAGCTTTTCCTCCATTAAAGAAAACGCTATGTTTGGCGCAAACCAACACATCACATCACACAAAGAACACCATTCCCACAGTGAAACATGGTGGTGGCAGCATCATGGCGGTGTGGATGTTTTTCAGCAGCCGGGACTGTGAAACTGGTCAGAGTTGAGGAAAAGATGGACGCTGTTAAATACAGGGATATTCTTGAGCAAAACCTGTATCACCCTGTGCGTGATTTGAGGCTAGGACGGAGGTTCACCTTACAGCAGGACAATGACCTCAAACACACTGCTAAAGCAACACTTGAGTGGTTTAAGGGGAAACATGTAAATGTGTTGGAATGGCCTAGTTAAAGCCCAGACCTCAATCCAATAGAAAATCTGTGGTAAGACTTAAAGATTGCTGTTCACAAGTGCAAACCATCCAACTTAAAGGAGCTGGAGCAGTTTTGCAAGGAGGAATGGGCAAATATCCCAGTTGTATGAAGTGGCAAGCTCATAGAGACTTATCCAAAGTGACTTGGAGCAAAAGGTGGCTCTACAAAGTATTGAGTTTAGGGGGGTGTATAGTTATGCACATTGACTTTTTCTGTTATTGTGTCCTATTTGTTATTTGCTTCACAATAATACAAAAATAAATCGTTTAAGTTGTCAGCATGTTCTGTAAATTCAATGATGCAAATCCTCAAACAATCCATGTTAATTCCAGGTTGTGAGGCAACAAAACACAAAAAAATTCCAATTTGGGTGTTGCAAGACACTGTATATACAGTGGATATAAAAAGTCTACTCACGCCTGTTAAAATGTCTGGTTTGTGTGCTGTAAAAAAATGAGACAAAAATAAATCATTTCAGTACCTTTTCCACCTTTAATGTGACCTATAAACTGTACAACTCAATTGAAAAACAAACTGAAATCTTTTAGGTATAGGGAAGAAAAAATATAATAATATAAAATATTATGGTTGCATAAGTATGCACACCCTTAAACTAATACTTTGTTGAAGCACCTTTTGATTTTATTACAGCACTCAGTCTTTTTGGGTATGAGTCTATCAGCATGGCACATTTTGACTTGGCAAGATTTTTCCACTCTTCTTTGCAAAAACACTCCAAATCTGTCAGATTGCGATGGCATCTCCTGTGCACAGCCCTCTTCAAATCACCCCACAGATTTTCAATCGTATTCAGGTCTGGGCTCTGGCTGGGCATTCCAAAACTTTAATCTACTTCTGGTGAAGCCATTCCTTTGTTAATTTGTATGTATGCTTTGGGTCGTTGTCATGCTGAAAGATGACGTTCCTCTTCATGTTCAGCTTTCTAGCAGAAGCCTGGAGGTTTTGTGCCAATATTGACTGGTATTTGGAACTGTTCATAATTCCCTCTATCTTAACTAAGGCCCCAGTTCCATCTGAAGAAAAACAGCCCCAAAGCATGATGCTGCCACCACCATGCTTCACTGTCGGTATGGTGCTCTTTTGGTGATGTGCAGAGTTGTTTTTGCGCCAAACATATCTTTTGGAATTATGGCCAAAAAGTTCAACCTGACATCAGGTACATTGCAAAAGATGCAAACTAATGCAAATTGTTCTCTCATTTGCTTTGGTATTTGACAAAGTGCTGCTTCTTCCAAACACCTCTCCCATTCGGTATCATCTGCTATGAAGTTTTGATGTCTTGCAGCTAATTGTAAAGTATCATAAACTATGTCATTCACTGTGCATAAATGTTCATAACTTTGTGCACTGGAAACATGTAAAAAGAAGTAATCTTAAACTGAAACGTTCAATGTCTCTTTCACTGACAGTATAAATTATTGGGATAATTTTATGAGTATGTGTTTTTCGTTGTCGCCATTGGCCATTTACGAATACATAGTGATATGGAATATCAATGTATAAAAATTGTCTGGCCTCAGTGTCCTGACAATTTAATTGAAACCAAGCAGTAAGTGTTGTTGCTCTATGTTCATTTTGTGCTAGAGCATTTCTTTTATTCCCTGCAGTAAAGCAAACAAATTGACATTGTGGCAAATGTACAGCTAACTGATGCACAGCATGTGACCGATCATGCATCTCAAATATGAGTAGATGCCACATTGTTTCTGGAGCCCTGACATAGCGAGCATCTAAATAATTAGAAAGTTCGTCATGTAAAATTGGATTGTCTTGTTCATTTTGTGCACCTTGCATAACAACAGTTGCTGCATGATATCCTTTGTATATATATTTATATACATATTTTATGGATTTGCTAGAAGTGCAATCTTCCACATTTATTTGTGCATTGTATTTCATCAGCAAATGTGGATTGTATGGAACTACATATCTATTATCGACCTTCTGGCCACGAATAATAGCAGTTTGTCCTTCTCTTCTATTATACAAAGGATATCCATCACAATTTGCATAATTCTGCATTTGAAATTGTTTTGGGAATTGTTTTGTGCATTTTTTATTTTTCATACATGGTGAATTTGGATTGATATCTCCACACCGACCATGAATCATTCTGTGTATTACAATGTCAAAAAGTTTTGAATATTTTTCTGGATGTGGCAGATTTTCTTGCAGGATTAAAAGTATGTGAGCATGTGGCAGGCCTCTGTTTTTAAATTCAATGGTATAAAAAAGCCAAACATTTTCGAAATAACTCTGCTTTAATCCACAATATTGTTCTATGCAAAGTTTTTTTTTTAAATTTAATATTATTAAATCTGTTTTGACTTGTAGATATGAATCAATAATCCATTGTTGTGTAAGTTTTTCCCCACATAAAATAGGATTAAAATGATCGCAAATAGCAGTTTGTGCCACTTTATTTTCAAGCATAGAAATATTGTTTCTAACACAAACTTTACTATTGGGATAACTTTGCAATTGTAATTGTGGTTCGCATCCTGGCTCACCATTTGGAAAGAAAAGTGGATTTGTCATTGGATCCCAATTACAACTTAATATATTGATGTTTATTAATGGTTGGTCTTCATTGCGTGGAAATATTCTAATATCCAGCTGAAAAGGGGGTTCACCATCCTCATTTTTTAAAGACCATGGCAACCTCATTTACTGTTGGTAAATTATACCATCCTTGATCAGTATTGCAATCTCTTTTCAAAGTTTTAGTCTTGGCATTGGCAATTGATGTATTTGAGCATGTTACTGTTGTTCTTTTTCAATCTCTGCTAATTTTTTATTTGCTTGACTATATGTGTTGTTGGCCATAATTCTTATCCAGCTGTTCAAACACTATGCGCAAACACTGTTTATTTTCAGGAAGCTTCATCCATTGTTCAACAGCTTCCATTGTATCTAAGACATATAACTGTGCAAATTTCCATTACTGTCCTTCCTTTGGGTGTAAATGTGAAGTGCGGTGGTAAATTTGTCCTTGAACTCTAAAACAGTAAGGACCATGTCTTGGGACATTTTCTGCTAATGTAGCACCGATTGAAGCAAATGAAATTGCAATGTTATAAGACCTTATGTTTTTTTTAAAATTTGTATAATTTGGAAATGTTGGATCGCTAATTATACTTTGTAAATATTCAGGAAATGTGTGTCTTTGTGGAAGTCTTACCTTTCCTTTCTGACAGCAACTAATAAACTCTCCATCCGTTGGTCTTTCCTTCATAAATAGGCCCCACAAAACTGACAAACCACATTCATTAATCCACAATAATGAGTGTCTACTGTTAGTGATGTAAATAAAGGACTATCCTGAGCTTCCTGAACATAGCTGTCAGTACCAGTGTGTATATGATCATTGGTGTTATGTGTATCAACATTGGTGTCATGAGACAATATTGGGTCATTAGGCAATGTTTCACAGACATGTTTTTGTTTGATTTTTCTTTTCTTTGAAGGTCCAGCACACTCAGTTTGTCCTTTTGCACTCATTTTTCTTTTATTGGCAAGTCTCTATCAGTCTTCTCTTAGTCTTTGGGAAGTCTTGTGCGACTGTGCATCTCTCCATCTTTCTGTTAACTTGCCGCTTTTCTTTACCGTTCTTTCTTTGTTTTTGCTTTGTCGCCATTTTAAGCTGGAATTGTAAATAAAGGCGATTTAGTTTCAATTGTAATTTTTGCTTGTATAGTAAACAACAGGAATCAACACATTCTTAAAAAAAAATCTTAGTTACCTGAAGTATTAAAGGATTAACTTCCTTTCCACTTTATGATGGTCCTGAAGTTGTATGCTTTTCTGTCTTCAAATCTCTAAGATATACAATGTATTTTTATTGTACATACATTAATTAATCAATAACTTTCATCAATGCAAAACCAAAAGACTTAATCATTTACCTGTAATGGTGAGGTAATTGCAGATGAAATGCTGCAGAGCTCAGGGTCTGTGTTCATTCAGGTCCAGTTTTAACAGAGATGAGCAAACTGTAAAATGACATAAAAAGCATTGTTAATGTTTGTATTCAATTAAATAATTAATCAATGATGCAAAACGTAAAGGCCTAAGCATCAATATTAAATGTAGCATGTGTCAGACCCTAATAAACTGATGTAAATATGTAACTGCTTTGAATGTTCATTCCCTGTAAGGGAATGGACATTAATACAAATATATACTGTATATACTCGAGTATAAGCCTACCCCAGTATAAGCCGAGGCACCCATTTTTCCACAAAATACTGGGTAAAATGAGTGACTCCAGTATAAGCCGAGGGTGGGAAATGTGCTGCCCCCTGTGTCCCTCTTGTGCCCTCTGTGTCCCTCTCTCTCTCCGTGTCTCTTCTCCCCTCTCCCTTCCCTGTGTCTCTTCCAACCTCTCCCTTCCCTGTGTCTCTTCCCCCTCCCTTATCACCCTCCTCAACCCCACTCCTCAACCTCCCTCCTCATCCTTAACCTCTCTTCTCATCCTCAACCTCCCTCCTCATCATCAACCTCCCCCCTCATCCTCAACCACCTCCTCAACCTCCCTCCTCATCCTCCCTCCTCAACACCCCCATCCTCATCCCCCCTCCTCAACCCCCCTCCTCAACCTCAACCCCTCCTCCTCATCCTCAACCTCCCTCCTCATCCTCAACCCACCCATCCTCAACCCCTTCCTCAACCTCCCTCCTCAACCCCCCATCCTCAACCCCCTCCTCAAGCCCCCAATCCTCATCCTCCCTCCTCAACCCCCCCATCCTTAACCCCCCCATCCTAATCCTCTCTCCTCAACCCCCATCCTCAACCCCTCCTCCTCATCCTCAACCTCCCTCCTCATCCTCAATCTCCCTCCTCATCCTCCCTCATCATCCTCAACCCCCTTCCTTAACCCCCTCCACAAACCTCCCTCCTCAACCCCCCCATCCTCAACCCCCTCCTCAACCTCCCTCCTCAACCCCCCATCCTCAACCCCCTCCTCAACCTCCCTTCTCAACTCCCCCATCCTCAACCCCTTCCTCAACCTCCCTCCTCAACCCCCCATCCTCAACCCCCTCCTCAAGCCCCCAATCCTCATCCTCCCTCCTCAACCCCCACATCCTCAACCCCCTCATCCTCATCCTCTCTCCTCAACCCCTCCTCCTCATCCTCAACCTCCCTCCTCATCCTCAACCTCCCTCCTCATCCTCCCTCCTCAACCCCCCATCCTCATCCCCCGCCTCAACCTTCCTCCTCAACCCCCCCATCCTTAACCCCCTCCTCAACCCCCCATCCTCATCCTCAATCCCCCATCCTCAACCTCCCTCCTCAACCTCAACCCCCTTCCTCAATCTCAACCCCCCTCAACCCCAACCCACCTCCTCAACCCCCCTCAATCTCCTTCAACCCCAACCCCCCTCCTCAACCCCCCTCCTCCACCTAAACCCCCCTAAATACCTCCCCCCTCTCCCCTCACTTACCTGCTTGTGCTCCAACCTCCGCTCCTTGACCCGGCGCCGGCGCATGTGATGTCACATGCGCGCCGCGTCATTAGCATATAGCGGGTGCCGGCACCCGGTATATGCTAATGACGCGGAGTGCATGCAGGTAAGTGAGGGGAGAGGGGGAGGTATTTAGGGGGGTTTAGGTGGAGGAGGGGGGTTGAGGGGGGTTTAGGTTGAGGAGGGGGGAGGGAAAGAGACACAGGGGGGTAGAGAGACACACGGGGGGTTAGAGACACACGGGGGGTTAGAGACACACGGGGGGGTTAGAGACCCATGGGGGGGTTAGAGACACACGGGGGGGGGTAGAGAGACATGGGGGGGGGGGGGAGAGCGACTCGATTATAAGCCGAGGGGGCCCTTTTTTGCCTTAAAAAAAGGGCTGAAAAACTCGGCTTATACTCGAGTATATACGGTAGGTGCAGTGTAAAATATGTTTTTTTTTTTAAGGAAGTGTAAAATTTCCATTTTTTGGAGGCCTAGAGCATACTAAACTGATGTAAGTAATTGCACTGTAAAGTATATATTTTTTACTGCTGTGTAAAATATATATATTTTTGAGGTCTCAGAGCATAATAAACTGATTGAAGTAAGTGTACTACAAAATGTCCTTATTTGTAACTGCAGTGTAAAATATCCATTTATTTTATTTCAGTGTCCTATTGCTGTCAGACAATGAGCATTAATACAGATATCTAAATGTAGTGTAAAATATTGTAATTATTACTTAATCAATTAATTGACGTTAATGAATAAGTGTATTAGGAAGACTTAAACATAATACAGATATCTAACTGCAGTGTAAAAGAGCTCTTTTTTTGTGCAGTGGCAATATTTTTATTTGTAATTAGCAATTAATAAATGAGATTATTAATGAATTAATATATTTTTATAAAGAGCTAATCATAATACAGATATATAACTGCAGTGTAAAATTATAATTTTTTTGTTCCTGCAGTATAAAACATATTTCAGGGTCCTATTGCTGTCAGGCAATGATCATTAGTACAGATATATAAGTGTATTGTAAAATATTGTAGTTCTTAATTAATGAATTAATTGACGTTAATGAATAAGTGTATTAGGAAGACTTAAGCATAATACAGACATATAACTGCAGTGTAAAAGACACCTTTTATTTAGTATAGTGTTTTTTTTCCCTTCTAATTAGCAATGAATAAATTAATTTGACATTATTAATAAATTAATTAATAAAAAAATGTATGATAAAAAGGTAAGCATAATACATATATATTTATAAGTGCAGTGTAAAATATACATTTTTCTTCCTGCAGTATAAAACATTTTTTTATTAAGTAATTATTCATTATTAATGTACATTAATAATTACGTAATAAATGAATAAATGTATTAGAAAGAGCTAAGCATAATAAAAATATATAAATACAGTGTAAAATATACTTTTTTTTAGTGCAGTGGAAAATGTATATATATATTTTATTAATAATTAATAATTTTTAAATTAATATACGTGAATAATGAATTAATCAATTATTTTTTTATATATTGTTTTATTTCTATTAATAATTAATAATTTAAAAAAATAATATAATTTACCTAATTATAATTAATAGCCATCAATCAACATCCTGAAGAGCTCTTTGGATTTTCCGGCAGCAGAAAATGTCAAGTCAGACATGTCATCACCTGAGGAGAAAATGTCAGCAATGTGTCAAGTGAGGAGAAAATGTTCAGAATCTTAATGTGTTGATTTGCAAGTTAGTGCTGTAAAATGGTGACGATATTCTATGTCTTACGCTCCTCGCAAGCATTTTCTGTCCTTCCTAATAGTGTATTTTGTACCTCGTACGTGCCTGGGTAAAAGTCGTACGTCCCTGGCGGTGTTTTGTGCGCTTTGAGGTCGTGTGCAACCTCACTCCCAGACGTCCTGGCTGTCCCCCCCGTGGTGTGTGTGATTTTTTTATGTTTTTTTGTTATTGTTCTGTGGTTTTTGTGTTTTTCAATGTATGCCGTTCAGCTTTTAACTTCGTATTTTTGTGACCTTGTAATTTTTTTTTCCATGTCCCGTGGCTAGTATTATTTTATATTATTAGTCCTGATTTCCTTATCCTGCATTGTTTTTTTTTTCACTAAGTCCCGCGGCTCGTAATTTTGTTTTGTTTTTTGCTTTTCTCTGTAGTTTTTTAGCAAGATTGAGGCGCCTTAGAGCCTCCACCTCAGCAAATGTGGACACTCGCTTAGCAAGGTCTGCATCTGCAACCTGCAATGAGCCATCTGCTCATTGCAGTTTATGTCCACCTCCACATTTGCGGCCTGCAATGATCCTTAGGCTCATTGCAGCTGACATGAGAGCCTGCGTCCCTTGCTTCACAATTCCAGTTGTTGCAAAGGGCATAGCTATTTCACCTTGAGATCGAATGAAACTCATCAATTTTCCAGATCCTCTTTGAGCATATTGTCATCTATAGTAATTTTGATGGCGTTAAATGCTTTCAATTACAATGTATTTAAAGTTGCTATTTTTTCTTCTGTTTTTTGTTTTTCAATGTCATCATAATTGTCTTCAAAGTTTATTTACTTATTTATCTATTAGTCCTGGATCTGGCAGATTAAAACTAACACTATTCAATCCATGACAAAGAAAGACTTGAATTTCCATTAATGCTTTAATTCAGCAATGGTCTCATTGTAACATTTCAAAAAGTCTTCACACATATTTAATTTAAATGGTTCCCACAAAGCTAATGCATCAGGTACATTACAAATATGCAAATTAATACAAACTTTTCTCTCATCTGCTTTTGACATAGTGCTGCTTCTTGGAGACATTTCTACCATTCTGTGTCATCTGCAAGGAAGTTTCAATGTCATGCAGCTAATTGAAAGGTATCATAAAATATGTCATTCACTGTGCGTAAATGTTCATAACTTTGTGCACAGGAACATTTAAAAGAAGTAACCTTAAACTGAAACTTTCAATGTCTCTTGGACTAACTGTATAAATACTGGGGATAATTTTATTTCCCCTTTTATGACTTTGTCGCCATTGCCAAATACAAAAATATAGTGATATGGAATCTCAATGTATAAATATTGTCTTGCCTCAGTGTCCATGCAATTTAATTGAAACCATGCAGTGTTGTTGCTTTATGTTCATTTTGGGCTAGAGCATTTGTTTTATTCCCAGCAGTAAAGCAAACTATTTGAGTGTGTGGCAAATGTACAGCTAATCGATACACAGCATGTGACCGATTATGCATTTCAAATTTGAGAAGACACCACATTGCTTCAGGAGCACTTACATAGTAAGCATATAAATAACATGAAAGTTCATCATGTAAAATAGGATTGTCTTTTTCGTTGTGTGCACCTTGCACAACAGTTGCTGCATCAAATCCTTTGTATATATATTTATACACATATCTTATAGATTTGATAGAAGTGCAAGCTTCCACATTTATGTGTGCATTGTACTTCAATAGGGGTTAGCACGGATTGTCAAATCTCATGAGTGTTTTCCACTCTGGTATCAATATACCATATCTCAATATCTTGTATAACAGAATATGGGAAAAGTTACATATATGTACAATAAGAAAACTTTATTCTGTACTTATACCTCACAACGACGTTTTAAAAGTTTAAAACCAAGGGAAACAAGGGTAAACTAAAATAAAGGCTATTTAAAATGAGCCAAAGAGTCCTAATTGAGCGGATATTAAATATCTCTTTTAATAAGTCCTTAATAGGAAGGATTCTAAGGTTCAGAGCCCTAGTCAGTGTCCACAACAGAGTTCTTTAAAATAATAATTGCATTCCTCCACCCTCCTTTAATAATAACAACTGTACCACAACTATTACAAAATCTTTATACTGCTCTTAGTGTGGAAAGCAAATATTCAAGTTGGCATTAACAAAAATTTTATGGGATGGTAGTCAATTGTATAGAGTAATATAGGGTAGTATAAGGGCTCTATTGTGAGTGGAATCGGAGGACGCTGAAAAGCAGCGCACTGAGGCGTCTACATGCGTGTCACCGTGAGTCGCACGTGACTCTCCACCTACGCCTGACACTTTCCAAAGTCACAAAGGACGTCTTTCTCAAAGGGCAAACAGGAAGAGGCGTCTATGTAAGGTATTTATGTGTAACAGTTGCTAGGCCAACCGGAAAAGAATGAGGAGTATCTAGAATCCCAAAAAAGAAGAAACGGAGCACATTACTGTAGATCTACGATCCATCTAATATAACCAAAATAATAAGAATAGTGAAGGAAAGGAGATACAAACACTTATGGAGGCCTAAAAATGAAACTGATGTTATTCTGTGATGGACTAGTTAGTAAAAAGGCGGTTATCAAAATTTAAGTGTGAATGTACTGTTGGAAATATCTGAGCATGGTAATAGACAAATTATAATCATATAAGTAAAGAATGTGATAAAAATATGGTAAGAAGTAACAAATGTCAAGTGAAGAATTATTATCAAAATGCCCAAATGACAATAATATGTAAGTGTAATGATGGAAAATGGCATCACTGACGAGGAGACTATTTACAAATTAATGTGAATAAATAAATATTAAACATTGGATATGGATATAAATGATGAAGTGAAATGCTAATTGAAGAGTGGTATATTAAAAGAGTGGTGACTTATTTATTGGTAAGTGATAAAAGGAAATATTGTGCTGTATACATAAACAGCTAATTACCCTAAAAAAGTGATAACTTATAATGGTGAATGAAAAAAAGAGAAGAAGAAGAATTATTATATAACCCCTCCATCAATAATGAAGAGGGTAGGATAAAAATCAAAAGTCTAATCCTGTAGCTAAGAAATAATAGAAATAACTGCCACAAGAATATACTCACACATAAATATATCCACATATATATATATATATGCATATATACCCACACATCCATATCTTGTTAATATTCAAATGAATGCCGTAAAGTTGAAACTCTCATTAAGTCCATACGGAGAAAGAGCTCTAAGTTTATAGATCCAGCTGGCCTCACATTGTAAAAGTCTGCGATCTATGTCTCCACGCCTTTGATTCATAGTGACTCCATCAATAACATAAAATGACAGGACTTCACTTTTATTTTTGTGATAATGTCTCACATAACGGGCAATAGGGGTATCAAGCATGTTCTTTATGCTGAGTACGTGTTTGCCTATTCTACGTCGTAGTTGGCGACTCGTTTTACCAACGTAAATCTTATTATGAATTGTACTTCATCAGCAAATGTGGATTGTATAGAATTACATATCGATTATCTGCAATTTTGCCTCTAATGATAGCAGTTTGTCCTTCTCTTCTTTTATATTGTATAAAGGGTATCCATCACAATTAGCATACGTTTGCAGTTGAAAATCTTTTGGGAAATCTTTGGTGTACCAGGGCATGCCGTTCTCGTTTTCTATTGGCACCTAGAGCCTCCGACACGGAAATCTCTTACTGACAAGGATGAGAGTGGAGGATTTATGGATTAGAGCTAAGTGCCCTAATGTAGGGGAGCTAAAGTTTAGAATAGGGTTGTAACTTAGGGGGGAAAGACTCCCACAGCCCTTTTACTGCATTCTCTAAGTTAGAGCGCCAGATTAGCAAAGGGTTCTTTGTCTATAGAAAATTACTATAAGGATCTTGAACAATTTTTACTGCTTACTAAAAATCTTTCTTAGATGTGTTAATACTATTTCTAATGAATGCCCAAATTGTATAACCCCCTTTTGGAGTTGTCTTAAAGTTTGTACTTTGCCTTTTCTTTCTGTTGCCACCATCAAGCATCAGCGAGGAGCTGGTTTTTAGCATGGCTTGCACTTGTTCTTTATTATTATTATTATTATTATTATTATAGTTCATTTATAACGCGCAACATATTAACATATTAACATATAGCAAAGCAAGGAGGGCCCTGTCTTTGAGCTAGGAATCCAATGTCCACAGTGAATTCCCAAAGTACTTAGGATAGAAACTCGCAGACTTACAATCTAAGGTATAGTGAGTGGTAAAAGAGGGAGAGAGAGGTGATAAGTGTGTTAGGGTGGAAGGTGATATGCTTTAACAACCATGTACTTCAAAAAGGGGGAATGTCACGTAAAAATATAGCAATTCCAGTAGTAAACAAGGCACATTTGTGCCACGATATTGTTAACTTTGTATTCACCAACCTAAGGAAGAATACCAGGCAGCCCTATAAAGTAAGCAAGCTTGATAGACATCAGGTTTTACCTGTTCCCCATATTCCCAGTATCTGCGGATTTGGAACTCAATTTTCTGGTCAGGGTGCATTTGGAAATATGTGTAGTGGTGGATGCATGTTTGCTCCAACCAAGACCTGGAAACACTGTCATTTCATAATCAACATAACCTAGAACTGTGCTGCAAGCTCCTCTGCACTTGTACAAGTAATCCTTTCTGATTTGGTTCTGTCTAAAGGTCATCGTACTGAGATCCCATTGGTTCCCCTTGTTGTTGAAGAAAATCTTGACAATTACAAGAAAACAAAATAAGTTGTCCTTTTGCTGAAGAAGCTGAAAACCTGAAACGACATCAAGAAGGTATATGCCTCCCAACGTACAGTATGTGTGCTGGAAAGAGTATGTTGAGTATGTTGAGATGTCGCATACAGAGAAGAGGACCTTGCATCATTTACAATGAAGACAATGGCATCATCAACATTTTCAAAAATATTCTAGGGAGTACATTTCTCAATACACACAACATGAATCTCCTACAGTTGGCTCCTGGAGGCCATGTAGGTCGCTTCGGTATCCATATAGAAAGCGCCTTCTTTAAATTAGATGACCTCTATGGCACATGGTAGACAGAATACCCTTTGAAGTCAGATTACAACTTTCCCATGCACAAAATGACAGGATCCTGAAAGTTCTACGAGCACCAATCAAAAAGTTGATGCACAGAGAACTCAAGAAGGAACCAGTGAAGAAGTTGAGGTTCATGATGAGATTGAACCCAAATGCAATTTCCATCCTGCACCATGCTGCAAATTTGAAAGCTAAAGAGGTAGCAGCATCTGTCACAGCAGCAAAGTAATTCTGGAGAGTCACCAGAATGTGGTTCCATGGCAGCACTTTGGTTTTACTCTCAATAAAAAATGTAAAACTATTAAAAAAAAACTTGAACGTTTGCTCCACTTGTGCAATTGCTACTGCGGCAAAACAACACAATTACGCATGCGCCACTTTGTCGCGCATGCACAGTTGCAACAGCGCATCAAGGATGCTCCTCTTTAGCATTAGTAGCTTGTGATTAATGTCTGTGCAGAAAGCACCTCGCAGGCATTACTCACAAACTGAAAACTATTATAGTGGACACATTATATTTCTTATACTCAATTTTGTTTATGTGAATACAGGTAACAATTACCAAAAACTGTGAGAATGTCTCCTGATTCATAATGTCTTTTATTTCACTGATTGATAACATTAATTCCACTAGTGCCATTTTCATCTGAAACTAGGCACTGCAATTTGTTTGAAGGCTTATTGTCTATTCTCATAACTTACAACGTTATTAAATTGCGATTTGGTACATTTAAAAGGGCTCTATTAAAGCACACAGCATATTTTTTTACAGAAGTTTTTAGTTAGTGAACTATCCAAAAGCAAGGTTTTCACTAACTAAAAACTTCTGTAAATAAAGTATGCTTAAATAGAGCCCTTTTAAATTTACCAAATCCCAATTTAATAAGGCTGTTAATGTGTACATAATTTGCAGCACTTTAGCGAAGGCCATATTATAATTATCTAAGTAATCCCTGATTTTGTGTTCTTTATCCCTGATTTTGTGTTTGGAGCACATATATTACACAAAATCAATGTCAACTCCTGAATCCACATCTTTAAAATGACATATCTCCTGTTCCTTATCCAAGTCAATATTATTTATATTATACTTGCTACCTTTTTTTAAATGGAATCACTACACCTCTTTTTTTTCATGTGGTGAATATACTAATTCTTCAATCCACTCTCAATTTGTTATGCTGACAAATATCTTGTAAAAAAGCAATATTAGATTTAAATGTTTACCCCCTCTTGCACTTATGAGGGTATGTATCAACGTGGTAGGCAGTTTACCAATATTCTCATCCACTAAGGACCTTTTGGCTTGTGGTGTATGTATCCAACTATGACAAATCAAACAACACAATAGTTATAATAATCATATAGCAATCTTTATTATACTTAGTTTCACCTGTTCAATTACACCAGAGTGAGGGACCCCACCAAATCGATTGGCTCAGCCGAATAGCAGTAGATAGAGAGAGAGAGAGGGGCACAGATCCTGCAGAGATGGTTTCAAGATTGGAGTCTATGCAGTTTGATAAAGTCCCCATATTTATAGCAAATAATAAACAAGAAGTTATACTGGTTATTATTGTAATTTTTGTATTAATTAAACAAACCTTAATTGCCATGACAGGGAGTTATCCATAGTTGGACAAGCCACTCTTTTTTATACACATTTACAGGGGACTTTATCCATCTAAAATTAAAATTAGCAAAGGGGAGGAGACTTACAATTAGATGATCTCTTTTAAAATCATTATAGCTATATTAACTGCACATCACGCATGTCTGACTAGTGGAGTAATGTATAGATAAATAAAAATATAAAATGTAAAACAAAAGCAATGAAATAGTAAAAATTCAATATACCAAGTGACCACAGCCCAAGATTTTCTTTCTCTCTTTTTCTCTAGCTAGATACTTATGTGCATCCTCAGGGTTGTTAAAATAATATAAATTAATTTTTTCGTAAAATTGCTGCTAAATTTATTAGTTTATAACATACTTCACAAGGGTGATTTTATGTTTCAAAATAGAGTGGTACTGTGAGATACAGTTCATCTGTACTCTCAGCAGTTTGTCATTGAAAACATTTCTATTCAAGGCAATGAAAGCCCAAAAAGAGACCTAAATTTACTATGACCAGCAAAGCCCCTTCCATCAACCACGGTGGCAACATTGCTACACAAGGTTGATGTCCCCAATCAACAGTATGGACTGCTGAATCTTTCTCTAAAGCCACATATGAGAAGCCTGAGACCCACATTGGAGGGGGGAACATCATCCGATAGAAACAAACAGCATCACCAACATCAAGCTCGGCATGTCCCAAAGAAAAGCCACCAAGTTGGCACATGAAGGATGAGACCAATTTATTGACCTTTACTTCTGCCTCCTCATGATACAAGATCATATGATGACTATATGGAAAAACGTATCTTTAAAAGTCTTCAGGTCCATCTTGATCAGTGAACAAGCCCAAGGTCATTGCATCCCGGTGGGACAAAATGGCAGGTGATCCCACCACGTACTGATAAACTCGTGCCACAGAACCCAATCCATTGAAATAAAGACATTTAACTTGTTGGCCATCAGAAGCTACAGAAAGAAGCCGTCGTGCCCAGTACACAAAAGATTGTCCAATAATCGAAACCTGGATAGAGGGACCTGAAAGACAAAATCATCAAATAATATGTTGAGTCTAGGCATCCAAATGGGGCCATATGTAAAACCTGAAGCATTCTGACTCCCACCTGCCCATTCTTTTGATGACTTTATCAGTATCCCCAATGTGGAAAGAATGAGTTCCAAACTCCATGAGGTGAGGCCCTACTTACCCACACAATAGTGTAGTATGTAAGAGAATTGGAAGTGGAATAACAACTTCCTATCCTCATGCATCAATAAGGGGCCTGGAAACACTGGTTAAATTAAAAGGAATTAGCACATTTTCCAGAGTAAGCTACAAGCCATCCAGACAACATATAACAGAATGGTCCTCCTTATGCCTAATTGATGTGTCTTTGACCACTGGATCAGTATGGATATATAATCAGAGTACGCACATAGCGTAAGTCAAGTTTACCAGCCGAACACTTTTTTAGGAGACACTCAATTCCCCAACCTTAACACCCCAAAAATGCAAGGGAAAAGGCTGCGTTTTGAAGATAGATTGACAAATGACTTCATGAATGGGGAACAATGCCAATATAAAGGGAAAGGAGATATGGTGCTTACTAACAGCTGTTGTTTCAAGCCTTTAGCCATTTGATGTACATGAAATCCTTAGTGACTGTTCGTGAACACCATTCCCATTTCCACCACCTCCATTTGGCCCTCTACAGTGGCGTAGCTAGAGCTTTTGCCGCCCAGGGCTATCCCTGAGTTTGCCCCCCCCCCCCCCCGTGCAGAGCATAAACCAAGATACATACAGTAGAACAGTGTAATCATATTTTAACCATAAGCACTCAGAAATACATACGGTAACCATTATAATAAAAACAGAGTAATTCTGGCCAGTCAGGCCCAGGCCTAAGTGTAAAACGGTCCAGTCAGGCCCTGGGTATGACAAGGGAAAAAAGGGGAAATGAGACACAAGTGAGGGAGATGAGGGGGGATAGGAGACACAAGTGAGGGAGAGGAGGGGGGGTAGGAGACACAAGGGAGGGAGAGGAGGGGGGAAAGGAGACACAAGGGAAGGAGAGGAGGGGAGAAATGAGATACAAGGGTGGAAGTAGAAGGGGGGGAGGCCGAAAGTGCTCACATTGGGTGGCAAGTAGCATTGCCAGCATTCAAATTGTATTGCCGTCATTTTTGACGGGCAAGTTGCTAGTTAAGCTTTTTCTACTCTAAGGACCTGCAGCGCTCATTGCGACCCTCTCCTCGCATGTCCTTTAGCTCCTCTCTCTCTATTTTTTTAAATACTAATTAAGGAATTAATGTAATAATACATTTATATATTTTACCTTTTTCGAAATTAATATATGTAACAATCAATAGCCTGAAGAGGTAAGAATCTCTTTTTATTGTAAAGTTGGACTGTTGCTGGCCAGAGGAGATAGTGTTATCAATGTCCCAACTGTGCATTAGAAATAGGCTGCGCGAGGGCAAACTTTGGGGTTATTTGGGCTACTGTAGATATAATGCTGTTAGTTGCAAGTAAGTGTTGTCTATGTGCTATGCGGTTCGCAAGCATTTCCCGTCCTTTGTAATAGTGTATTTTGGACCTCGGATGTTCCTGGGTGAAAGTGCTACGCGGTTGCTAGTGTTTTACGCGGGTCAGGGTCGTGTAGCCTCATTTACATTTTTTTTTTCGCTTAGCCGATTTTCAAATTGCGAAACTCGCCAAAATCGACTTAAATTCACTTGGCACCTCGCTCTCAGACGTCCTGACTGTCCCCCAGTGCTGTGTGTGATTTTTTTTGTGTTTTTTGCTTTGCGCGGTTCCGGCGTTAACTTTGTATTTTTCCTATCTGGTATTTTTTTTTCTAAGTCCTGCGTTCGTCAAGTGCTTGCAGGCTAAGGCAATCCTGCGTTGTGTTTGGAGGCGGTCCTGCGGGTTTCAATGTGTGATCGGCTCGCGTTTGGACCTCATTTCTGGCTAAGTCCCGCATGTTTCATTGCTTCCACTGCTCACTTTGCAGGCAATGAGCACCTTTGAGCGTAAGTTGTATGCACCACGCAAAGCGTGACGTCGTCTCGTAGTTCGACAATTATAATATGTGATATATATAAATATATGTCTGTATATATATATATATATATATATATATATATATATATTTATTTATTTATATATATATATATATATATATATATATATATATATCATCTTCTCTTTCACACTCCCCCTTCTCTATATCTCCCTTCTCTTTCTCTCTCTTCCTCCCCCTCTTTCTCTCCCTCTCCCTTTCTCTCCATGTCTCTCACCCTATTCCCCTCCCTTCTCTCTTTTTCTCTCTCCCCCTCTCTCTTCCCCTTTCTTTCTCACCTCTCTCTTCTCTCTCCCAACCTCTCTCGCCCTTGACCTATGCATCCCCCTCTCCCCTCATGCCTCTCTCTCCATGTGTCTCCCTCTCTCCCCTTGCCTCTCTACCCCATTCCTCTCCCTTTCTCCCCCATGCATCCCTCTCACCCATGTCTCCAACTCTCCCTTCATGTCTCCCCTTGCCTTGCACTCCCTCCAAGTGTCTCTCTATTTCCCCCATGCCTCTCCCTCTCCCCATGTCTCCCTTTCTCCCCCATGCCTCTGTCTCCTCCATGTTTTCCCCTCTCCCTTCATGTGTCCCTATATGTCTCCTGCTTTCCACTTGCATTTCTCCCTCTCTCTCCCAATGTCTCCCCTCTCCCTCCATGTCTCCCCCTTACCTCTCTCTCCCTTCATGTGTCTCCCTCTTTCCCTTTGCCTCTCTCCCCATGCCTCTCCCTTTACAGCCATGTCTCCCCTCTCCCCCCATGTCTTCCTCTCTCCCCCATGCTTCCCTTTCTCTCTCCATGTGTCTCCCTTTTCCCCTTTGCCTCTCTTCCCCATTGCCTCTTCCTCCCCCAATGCCTCTCCCTCCCTCCATGTCTCCTCTCCCCCCATGCCTCTCTCTCCCTCTATGTCTCCTTCTCTCCCCCATGCCTCCCTCTCCCCCTCTCCGTCCATGCCTCTCCCCTCTCTCTTACCTTCTGCTCCTGGTCCATTCTCCCGGTCTGCTGGCTCCATCCACTGCCAGCAGACACAAGCAGAGAGTAGGGAGCAGTAGGAGGGGACCAGGGGAAGGGGAATGTGCGGTGGAAGGCAAGAGGGGGCATTTTTCTCTGTCCCCCTCCCCCCCCTCGATTCCCCTTCCTATGCTACTGGCCCTCTACCAACCCAACAGAAGAAAATGCCCAGCAGGGAGGCATGCAAGCTGAAGTGGACATGCAGGAACATGTGAAGGGACGGAGAGCTGCACCTTGCCTTTTCCCTCCTTCCTTCCACTAAACCTTTGGGAGTTGGACATGACCCTCATGTTGCAATTCTGACCCAGTGTAAGCTGCAGTTCTCTCTCCTCTGTGGTTTTCTGCAACATTGCAAACCAATACTGGTATTAACTATCAAGTAATCAAGACCTATATTTCTTTAATGGACCCCTATGGCCATTTTTTTTTCTATGTGGTCTTTGATAATGGGCAATATGATTTTAGAAAGCAACAAAAATGAACAAAAAATTTAGATTTTTTTCTCTTATTTGCAATTATTTCATACTGCAGGGTTCCATTTTATTTTCTTAGCTGATTGTGCGGTTACTTTCTTGGTAGAGTATTTCATTGTAAATCAATGAACTTTTCATTAGACATAATGAGATCACAGGTGGTTGTAGATGCCACATTCAGTTGCACAGCTACTGCTGGAACAGCAGGTGCAAATAAATAGGGCCTACTACATGGTAGGGGCCTACTGCTACTTGCAGAAGCCTGAGTTAAAAGGCAACTATTGATTTATTAGGGAAGAGGTGAATGTAATTATTTTTACAGAATTGTGATCTAATCACTGGATATTCAGACCTCTTACATATATTTTGACTTTCCTACCTTGTAGATGAGAGGAACCCAAATTATTTTGCAACAGGACCCACCAAACACTAGCTCCACCACTGGCCACATTCCCATTGTAGGAATATAAATTATCTGTGCATTCTAAGTCTCCTTCCCATCTCTGGACGTTGATCAGTAAACACTATTTTTTTACATTCTGAAAACATTTTGCCTATTTTCAAATGTTACTGTCTAGTCATCTTTCCATCCATCAATTAATCTAAACTTATCTGTTGATCTGAGAATCTATTGACATTTACAGACATTAAAATATTTGAATTTCCATACTTCTTTTTTCCCTTAAAACAGGAAGTGGTAATAAAACCACAAAACTATGCCAGTATCCCTGCTTCTTCAAACAATTCATTTCCTTATTTAGAGCTAAATTTAGAAAAGAAAGGTTCAGCTGTCCTATAAATATGAGACCAAAGCTGTGCCAGAACTGCTTTTAGTACAGCTATTGGTATTAAGTTGGGCCTAATTCATACAGGCAGATAATAAGTTACATGTTTGAGGAGTATCTCAGTGTATTGGCAGCAAAAATATATAATATTTGGATAAATATCTTAGAGAGGTGAGTTAACAAACATATATTTCTTATTTCAGTAATGACATATTTTTTTTAGCTTCATTCACTCACATGAAAAGTTTCTCGCTTCACAGATAAAAACTCTCTATCACCTTATCAGGTTGAAGGGGTCTCTTCATACTTAAGTGAAAGGGTCCAGCAATATCTCTATAGTGAGAAAATTAGGAACTATATCACCTTAGTAAATATAACCAAGTGCGATTTTTATGAATGGTAACATGATATGGCAAGTTTACCATTTCAATTATCGGTCTATCACTATTTGATCTTTGAGGGTTCTATAAAACAGAACTTTGTCCCCACATTTGAACCAAAGTTTTGTGGTATGCTTAAGAGAACTCAGTTTTGTATATTTTGTTTAGCTGAGCAGCCTATGATTTTCTTAAGGTGAACACATGCCTTTTGCCTTATATCTGTTCACTGATTTCCCTCTTTTCTCTCTACAGATATGTGTGTAGGAAAGTGTTCCCGTTGTGCAGGACTTTGTCTAGTGGTTCTCTCCATACTATCCATTACTATGAACATGTTTCTGCTCTTTCCCAATCTTGATGGATCCTACCTGACGAGGAATCTAATCAGTAACCATGCTAGGAGAATGCCAGGAGTTTGGGCTGGGGGATGCATGGTAAGTGCAGAATAACAATTTGCAGAACTACAGTAATTGGTAAAAAACATAAATTGTAAGCCCATGGGTACTATTGTCTAGACTGCAGATGCCTAGTCTTTTTATCTGTGAGGCTACTGCAGTGAAGACAATGGTCCCATGAAGTCTTATTAGTAATTAACACTAATGATCTTTCATTAACAATAGATATGAATCTCGGTTTGTGGGTAGATTAGATAGTCTGACTAACAACTCAAAATGTTGAACCTCAATGTTAGTTTACTGTAAGAAATGCATTTGTTTTATAATATTAAATGGATACGTTTTTGTAAAATTGTTCATATACTTGCAATGATGTTTAGCCCATAAGTGAGTCCTTAGCTCTGACTTTCATAACTCATTTGGCCTTAGAGGACAAGATCCACCTTAAAATGAAGTTTCTTTTGTATAAAAGTCCACACCTGGAGATCATTGACTCTCTATATAGCAAGACTATGGGCCTCATTCTATTATTGGCCGTAAATCGGCCGTAAGGCTGCGATTCCTTGCGGGGGTTCTGTTAACCCGCATATCTTGAAACCGGCCGTAAGCTCTGAAATCTAAAAACGCAAAAATAAATTCAAGCCTGCACTGTACAGCTCTGTAAATGCTAGGGATCATATTGGGGGACATGAGGATTAAAAGTAACCCACTCTCAAGCTTGCACATCAGCCCAAACCCGAGTTCAAATTAACTGTTTATTTTCCGGCTGCGGCGGGAGAGTGTCTGAGGTTCTCCAAGCCCTATGGACTTTTTACATGTATATTTTACGTATATTAAAAAATATATATTTTACGGATTTGAGTATAGGGTAATTATGTGCTATTTTTGCTAACACCGAATATCACTTTATAGTCTTCTCAAAGTGCAGGATGGCTTTATTTGAGCTATTTTATGTGCTTAATTGGTGCTAGCGGGACCTGTTTGCTGCAAGTAGGCTGCGGCTCGTTTTTAGCCTTGCAGACAGGGTTCCCGGAGCAATAGAATCGCAACCAGGCTTTTCTTACGGCCGATTTCCTTGCGGCCGTTTTAGATCAAAGGCTTTCCTCTGGCGCGATCGGCCGCAAGAGATAACAAGGCGCCGGCCGCAAGCCTGCCGGAACCCCCGGCCGGAGGGGAATAGAATAGCCGGAAAGCTTGCGGCCGGTTCTTGCGGCCCCGCAGCGGCTGCGGCCGATAATAGAATGAGGCCCTATGCAATTTGCTTAGTTTGTCAGTTACTTCTTCATGTTTTGGGGAGATAGAAGCACAAACTGAATTAGATTTCTCTCAGTAACACTTTGATTTCTGAGCTGTGTATTCTGATTGTATGACAAGCTGCGTCATATCTAAGCTCTGTCAGTTACATTAATTTTCAAGGGCTCTTCTCACATTGCAACATACAGAGATGTCATTGTAAAAGATCAGTGCTATAGCTTTTACAACCTTTTTTAACTTACTTAACTTTTTGGAATGTACTCAATTGGTGCTGCAACATAAGTGCTATAAATATCATGTAATGAGTATACATCTATTTTCAATATCCTTGCTGTTACTTATAACCTCCTGGTATAATACACATAACATAATCTTCTCCTCTCTTAGGTTCTCCTGGCTGGGTTACAGACCACATTAGCTGGATTTAAAGTGAGAATCATCACCTGCTGTGGCCCCCGTTGTGATGTATGTTAGAGATAAGGTTTTTTATTCCCTTCTATACATTTTACTATATTTGGGACCATAATTCACACACAGAATAAGCAGATAAATAATGTCAATCAGTGATACTGCTCTTAATCCAAACATCCGTTATTACAGATGCTGCTATCCATTATATTCTCCTCTGTGGCCCTTGTGGGAGCTGCAATGTGCCTCATAATCACTACAGCTGGATTGACAAATGGACCTTACTGTTTGTACAGTGTGAGAGAGATGGAGGGGGAACCAGATGAAAAGTGGGGTTATCCATTCAAGAATAATGAACCCCAGTTATTGAATAATAGGTATATTGTAAAGAAGATTGATCTATCTATCTATCTATCTATCTATCTATCTATCTATCTATCTATCTATCTATCTATCTATCTATCTATCTATCTATCTATCTATCTGTCTATCTATCTATCTATCTATCTATCTATCTATCTATCTATCTATCTATCTATCTATCTATCTATCTATCTATCTATCTATCCATCTGTCTATCTATCTATCTATCTATCTATCTATCTATCTATCTATCTATCTATCGTTCTATCTATCTATTTAACTATATCTAACAATTTGCCAGTGTGTGTTTTTGGTGTGCTTAGTCTTTTGTGCAGATCATTGGTTAGTTTATAAATACACTTATTCAGAAATCCCAGATAGAATAGTAATATTTCTCATCTAATGAAAGAACCTACATTGTTTCCAACCACTTTGTGACTTTTAAAAATTGCCGAAATGAAGTAAAAAATCGATAAAGTGCACATTCATTGATGATAAAATAATTCATTGATGATTTAAATAATTACATACAGCAGAAGTGGTCACTTCATTTTTACAAACTAACATACAATTGAGCAAATGTAGTCAAGGTTCCAAATGAGTGTCCGAAACATGTATGTTACAAGCATGTTTAGGTGCTTTGCTTTCTTACACCTATTATGATGTGTGGGCAAATTTATTTTTCCCTTAAAACATCCTAAGTATAAATTATTTCCTTGTTCTTTTGTAGTGCTAACATTTACCTGTCTAATATTATCCTATGGAGCACGGTCTGCATAGAGCCCCCACGTATAGCAATCTGGAACGCTGGCTTCTCTATTTCTCTTGGCCTCATCAACCTCTTGCAGATATTCCTCTGCCTCTTCCAGTTCATTAACGCTACTTTTGGAGTGGTTGGAGGTCACTGTGATCCCAAAAAGGTAGGATTCCTTTCTCTAGGCTTACTGAAAATACAATATCCAGGTCAAGATACCCTTGGTAATCCAGTGGAGTCAGTACATTTACATTAGTCATTAGTGGAGCACTTCATTTAGTGAAGGAATATAGTGTATACAATATTTACAGTATACTGACCCCCCTCCCCCCAGAAAAAACAGATTTACTGCATTCAAAAGATAGTTCCTCTCAAATTGCAGTAAAATAATGAAAGTTATTCCATCTTTAATTAAATCAAAAGGAATTAGAGATTGGGAAATAGAATTAAAAACAAATTGGGCAGAACAAATATGGTCAAAAGTGTTTAACCTAGTGAAAAATTAATCAATAAATGCCTCCTATAAGGAAATATTTTTCAAATTGACTCAGAGGTGGTATCTGGTTCCGTCAAAAATAAATATTTTTTGCCCTCAGCTCTCCTCTTTATGTTGGAAAGGATGTAGTAGTCCAGGAACAGTATTACATAGTTGGTGGGAATGTGGGAAAATGAATCATATTTGGTCTCAATGCGGTCTTCAGCTAACAAAAGTTGTGGGTAAGACTATCCCATGTTCTCCCCAGATAGTACTGTTCCATATGGTTATCGATAAAATAGCCCCTCTGAGTAAATATCTAATCTCTCATGTTTTGTTAGTATTGAAATCCCTCCTGTTAAAACATTGGAATCAGCCTTCAATTCCATCTTGGAAAGAAGTGTTAAATGTGGTAACCTTAAATAGAGAGCTAATGAAAGACAACAATATAAGCTGAATAACAAAAAAAGGTTTAGCATCTAATTGGTATTTAGGGGATAGATGTATCTTGATTCAAGAGGTAAAAGAGTGAAATAGTGAACTAAGGTGATGGAAATAAGCGTCCCCCACTTAGAAATAATATTGATTGATAAAGCTCCCATATCGTATGTTTAGGATGATTGTATATATGTGTATTTGTTTATGTATTGCTCTGTTATTTATGTATTTATATTTGTATGAAACTTTTGTGAATAAAAAAAAAGAAATAAAAGATAGTTCCTTTCCTGATCTTCATGGGAAAACATCTCAATGTAAAGGCCTTTTTAAGATTAAAAAATATTTTTTTTGCTTTATTACCTCATTTGATGAAGGACCTATTTAGTTCATAGAAACAAACTTACAACTGTTCATGTTTTTCTAAGATCACAATTGGATTATCACAAATATCACTAATATTGCCTTGTTTGACAATGCTTACAATATGTGTGTTTTAAGAACTAAAATGGATATTGAAAGTTGATTATTTTATAATATAGGCTTCAAAACAAATTAATGTCATCTGTAAATACCACTAAGGAAGTCCCATATTTTACGGTATTCTTGTGTGGAGAAATAAGTAAACGGTTGAGTTGATAATGGAGCACTAATTAAGAATAGATCCCAATAATTCAAGGATAAATAGCCCATTCATGTAGCATGTTCTGAAATGGGATCTGAGGACAGCCCTAAAAGTACAGAAAAACACAATGTAGCTTAAGGAAGTCTGCTGCCCCAAAGCTTTTTTTTAAAGATATTTTTAAAGGCACGAAAAACTATTTTCACCATATACTAGCCGTTTATTTATAAAGTGAATAATTCCTGCAATATTCATCATCCTTTGTGCTGCATTATTATGCAAATGAACAGCTTGCTAGTTTTGATATACTGTTATCACTGCTGGTTTGTTTCTCTGGTGGCAAAAACAATGTATGCAAATGTTATCATGCAGTTTGATCTCCTCCTAACACTTGTCATACACTCTGAGCTAAAAAATAGCATACTGAACTACAGATTAGCATAATTGGCAGCACAATCAATGCTGAATATCACAAGAACTATTTACTGTAGAGAAAAGGGCTCTTTCTGAGTAGTAAATGTGTTCCTTTAACATTGATCAAATCACACTTGGAATATGAAAAATGGTGAAACTGGTTACAGAAAGACTCTATAGGTCATCAATGCTCTTTGTATTTTCAGTTATGAAGTAATGGGACATAGATTTCCTATAAACATTGTAATCATACTCTTACAGGCATATCCAAGTTTCATGTATTAATACTTTTCTGCAATCCGTAGGCAAAAATCAGCTTATGTGTATGCAGCACATCTCATAAAACATTTTATTTATATTAATATCTAAAAATCCCTCCAGGGGGTGTCGACACAGGCATCTGACCCCTCCCAATCAGCATGCAGCATCAGGGGAGCAATATTAACCCACTACTGTATTTACCTGTTGTTGCTTGCTCAGCCAATCTCCTTGCACCTTGCTGTCGGTATGTCAGCAGTACATAGCACATATCAGTGATACACTACATATCATAGGCTGCTTTAAAGCACAAACAGGAATGCCAGAGTTTAAATCAAATGTTTCAGCTAACCTGATTGGACAAAACAATTATATTTAAATGTGATGCTAATTTAGCCTAGGTTTGGAGGGTGTTAACCCTGATTTGCAACTGTCAGAAATTACAAGACATTTTGCTTACTTCCTTTACTTAAGTGTTTAAATGTTTATTTGGGAATTTTGTCCATGCAAATGTGTTTTTAAAATGTTTGCATACACTACTAATTCTCATCTATCTGATGCATTCATAATCCAGGATACTTAGATATGCCTTTAAGTTCTAAATTCCTACATATATTTGTATTCACAAATATTGCTCTCTCTTTGTTCAGATACCTACAATGTTACATGGCTTGTTTACCATGGCCTACATAACTTTCAAATGTATCTTATTTATCTTTACAGCATGGATCTTCAAAGGTGTGAAAAAGAGACATTTTTTTAAATTGCAGTCAAGACACACAGGTAAAATACCATATTGTTTTTGTGGGTGCAGTTTATAAATCTTTAAAATTAAAATTGAATTGCACTGTCAGAGAGGCTTGCTTTGAATTGCATTAAAGAGACAGGGAAGGTTTTTGGATTTCACTAGGAATTTAATATACATATAAATTTACTTTCATAAACTTTTGGACTTGATTTTTTTAAAGAAGTGCTTAAAAACCTCTGTTTTCTTCTGCCTAAAATCATACAAATCATACCTGCTTGGGTCTGCCATCTGCAGCTCATAAAGACACAGACTCTGCTGCACTTGCTGTGCAGTGTCTCATACTAGCCAATCAGTAACCAAATCTCAGCAACATTCTGCAACAGGTCAAAATATTCCTATGACTTAAAATGTTCATCTGCTTCGAGTGACTCTTGTTTGAAGAATGTAAACACTGGATGAAGATCACAGGTTGCCATTCTTAGCCTGGTGTAAATGCAAAACCTCTATTATAATATAAGATGGATTGTTTTTTTATGAGAGACATGGTAATGTTACTTTTACTTGAGGGAAGATGGTGAAATAGAATTAAATATTTTAGGACAGTGTGTCTGTTATTAATTTTTGATTGGTTACCAGTTTGATGTTTAAAAAAGAATTAAAACCCAGACAAGCAGATAGCTATACATATGTAATGTTTTCTAACAGCCAGTACATAGTACAATACAATAATGCAATTCAATATTCCATTTAGTCTGTTTATAGCTATTGGATTCATGAATTCCCTTTTGCACATTGTAGGCAATGGAACATACTTTTTATATACCTTGTCAATATATTTCTGACAAAATATGTCAGTGTGCGGATATGTCTTTCAGGTTAAGAAGGATTTCTGCATACTTAATAGGTCAAAACACTTGAAAATGTTAATGGGTTGGTTGTTCTGATACAGAGGAAGCATAGAACTTTACGATTTAAAAGCGATGCAACACAGATATAAGTTCAAATTGACTTAACATCGTCGACATAGAAAATAGTCCACAGATGACAGTCACATTCCATCCAGTAAGACCTCAGTCATTATAAATCCAATGTCACCTCTTGTTCCACCAGTTGGATTGTTGACTAAAGACAACTAAGTATCCATTTATAGTTCAAGATGTTTTACATCTCCCTTTCATCTTGCCTTTGCTCTGCATCTCATGGAGGATGTTGGGATTAGGAGGTAAACTCTGAATGACCTCATACAGGGTAAAAATGCTGAAAGATATCTGCTCATATGGGGAGCTAATACCATTTTCATATAAACATGCAAATGCAATAACTGGTGGAGACTCTCTTACTCCAACCTCACAAGATGGCAACTCTAAGTATGCTAGATCTGAATACGCACTGGGTCCATCATAAATGACCCAGGGACCCACCCAGCTGTCAGCATCCCTGGGGTATGGGCTGAGGTATACGCCTAGGTTTACACGTGAAATGGAATTGGTAGGATGTGAGTACAGCACCCAGGTAGGAGGCTGCAAACTAAGTTTAGTTCTGTAGAGAGTCTCTGACCTCTTTTTCTGGTTTTCTAACCCAACTAAGGATGATGATTCAGAAAGCATAAGCCCATTATAACTACATTCGCAAGATCCCTTCACACAAGGCATCTGCTTATGAGGCACTGAGTTAGCAATTTTATTTGTTTTGGACTCACACTTATGCACGTTTTTATCATATTGATTCAGTTTCTGTTGAACTTGCAATATTTTCCTGCACTGGGATACAATTTCAGATACTTTAGGTAAGACCTTACAATGCTTTGTTTCACCATTTAAGGCATCATTTGCATGAATCCTTGAAAGGAAGCCAAAAGGAGCTGGGAAACCAATGACACTTCCATGGCACCCACTTGCTGTCTCCTGCAACTTTTCAATAACTTGCCCTGGCTCAAATAAGACACCATCATCAGAGCTCAGAGCTTGCACTCTGAAACCTAGGGAACTTCTGGCATTGCAATATAAGATGCTGGTGCCATCTTCTGCATCAACGGATACCAGTTGGCACTCTACTGTCTGCAGGTTTGGGATTAATTCTCCGAGCATCCAACTCTTGCCATGGTCATCACTGCGGAAGGCGAAGGCTTTTGGAGTGGTCCGACAGATCTTCCCAAAGCAATCTCTGCAGTTTATATGGTATGTGTAAGCAGGAATAAGGAGGCGGCCATATTTTAGCTGTAAACCATGACCTGGTCCCAAGGCAAATGTGGCCCAATCTGGAACAGAAAGAGGATTAAAAGCAAATATTTTCTTTTCATCATGAACTACATTATCAATGCTGCTATTATAAGTATTTGATTGAACATTACTTTAAAACAGTGGCAATTCCAAATAAGGTATTATTTAAAAAAAAATCAGTAAATAACTTGCACTCGAAACAATGGAACAAATGCCATTCAGCATCGATCTTTTAATAACACAAGATTAGAATATATCTTTATGTACTTGTTATTAATTATAGTTTCAAATAATACCTTATTTGGAAGCTGTGCTGTATTATGTATGGAATGAATACATCAGTTATATCATGCTTGAATTAATTTTGAGACACATATTAAATAATAAATACTGCTGATTATCTTGCATTCAGTTTGGAATTAAATCGTTTCTTATATAATATATGTTTTTAAAATTTGCAAGAAGCACTCTGATATACTTAGGCCCCTTATGAATTGAGAAATTGTTAGTTACTGGAGCCCGTGATGTAGCCCATAAACTAATTTGCTATTCAATTGGCGTCTTTCAGGGTGCCGCAAAGGATCTACGGGTTACAGGCGGGCTTGTTCCATTGAATCGCTTTGTAATTGTAGCAAATTTTAAGCCCGCAGACCTACGACCTGTATAACGTAAACTGCAGGCTTGCAATTGAACCAGGCCCTTAGTGTGGGCTGATAGTAAGGCACCAGAGATACATATATATATATATATATATATATATATATATATATATATATATATATAGGTATGCTGCCTTTAAAGGGTGCATGCGGAAATTAAATATACCTTATATACTCAAGTATAAGCCGACCCGAGTATAAGCCGAGGCACCTATTTTACCACAAAATACTGGGAAAACTTAGCGACTCCAGTATAAGCGGAGGGTAGGAAATGCGCTGCCCCCTGTGTCCCTCTTGTGCCCTCTGTGTCCCCCTCTTGTGTGCCCTCTGTGCCCCGTTCTTGTGTCCCCCCTCTCTCTCCCCTGTGTCTCTTCCCCTCCTCTCCCTCCCCTGTGTCTCTTCCCCCTCTCCCTCCCCTGTGTCTCTTCCCCCTCTCCCTTCCCTGTGTCTCTTTCCCCCTCACCCTTCCCTGTGTCTCTTTCCTCCCCTCTACCTTCCCTGTGTCTCTTTCCCTCCCACTCCATTCCCTGTGTCTCTTTCCCTCCCTTATCCCCCTCCTCAACTCCCCTCCTCATCCTCAACCCCTCTCCTTAACCCCCCTCCTCATCCTCAACCCCCCCTTCCTCAACCTCTCTCCTTAACCCCCCTCCTCATCCTCATTCTCCCTCCTCAACCCCCCTCCTCATCCTCATCCTCCCTCCTCAACCCCCCTCCTCAACCTCAACCCCCTCCTCAACCCCCTCCTCAAACCCCCTCCTCAACCTCTCTCCTCAACCCCCCATCCTCATTCTCAACCACCTCCATTCTCAACTCCCCATCCTCATCCTCAACCCCCCCACGATCATAACTCTTGTGGAAGTGAAAGATCAAAGGCTTTGTGAGGCTGTAAGTTCCAAGTTTAACCATCTCAAAGTTTTCAAGCCCGTAACCCGTAAACCATTTGGAGCCCGCAAAAAGACACCAATTGAATAGCAAATTAACTTACGGCCTCGCTTACAGGCTCCAGTAACTTACATTTGCTCAATTGAATTGTGCGAAAATGCGTCTTTAACATGAATAAGGGATAAACAAAAAAGACTATATCAAGTCCTAGTGCTTAACACATACTGAATAAACACAAAATTAACAATAACGTACTATATTTATGTACATCAAACCACGCAGCAAAATAGAAACAGAAAACCACAATCGTATGATTTTTCAACCATAAAAATATTCCACTGAAAAAAAAAACCCACAAAAGTGTATGGAAACTAATTCTAATAGGTCCTCTAAAAAGAGAAGGATGACTAAAGTACAATAAGTGTGAATATCACAAAAACAAGTAAACACATCAAACGAGTAGTACAAATTATCTAAAGTGATATTGAATAAAACAAACAAAAAAAACAAGTACAAGTACAAATATAAACGTAAAATATGTATATTGAAAAACAAATTATAAAAAAGTACAACATTTTAATATTACTGTAATCCATAATAAATTTATAAAAGTATTCTAATTTTATTTAGGGACACTGATAGAGAAACATTGATAGTTGTGTCAAGAGAACAATGAATAGCTGGAAGTTCAAGAAGGATAATAAGCTATTAGTAGTTAACCATGTGTTGGTGTGTTGGTTTTTGATTGTGATTGATTTTCAGTAACAAAAAGGACACACGCACACATATATATATTGGTACAATAGCCTAGTGAGTATGGCCCTCATTCAATTAAGATTTGGCCAATAGAATAGTGCTCTAAATAAGCACATAACATATTTTTTTTAAATAAGTTTTTAGTTAGTGAAAACCTTCCTTTTGGATAGATGTTTACTAACTAAAAACTTCTTTAAAAAAGTATTTTATGTGCTTATTTAGACCCCTATTCAATTGGCCAAATTGCAATTGAATGAGGGCATATGTCATCTGCTGAGTTTAGTATTCCTGACAGATATGCCTGTGGGATACAGGGAAGGTTCCAAATATGATATAACTTTAAGCTTACATTGAAGTCTGCCTGTCAGTCAGTTATACATCGTTTTAATGAAAATCATTATTAATAGTTGTTGATTACCACTGGAGATCTGAATATATTATCTTCAGTGTAACCCTTGTGAAAAGCAAAAGACTAGTTATGCTCAGCCTTCAGAAAAATAGACAGATTTTCCTGGCTCCCAGGATTCTTGAATCACTGCATGTATACGGTATATATATATATATATATATATATATATATATATATATATATATATATATATTTATATATATATATATATATATATGTATAAACAAAAATTATATATACATATATGTATATATATATATATATATATATATATATATACACACATACTATTATATATATATTATTATCTCGCATTTATATTCTGCAATCATACACATGACACTTTTAAACAAAGTCCCTTGCATGACTGAGATTTATGAAGCATATAGACAAAAATATTAATGTAACTTAAAGGTAAAGTCATTTAATGGGAGAAACAATTCAAAAGAGATTAGTGATTAAGGCCCCTATGCCAATCACTGAAAAAACAATACTACCTAGCTATCTTTATGACACATCCCTAAAACATTGCGAGAGAACTCCTACGGGTCACTGCTACAAGTGAACTTTCCAACAAAGGCAGAAAAGAAGGACAAAAATCTCCATTGAGTTTAGCATTGACAATAAATTACGAGTTACTCCCTTTCAATATGACATCCAAACCCTTTGCTAACTCGCAAATCTGGGCACTGCCTTAACTGCAAAAAAGCAGAAGAACGATTTACAAGTATCAAAGACCACTTGTAACTGGTTTTCAAACCTTTGCTAAGTCCCCCAGGAGCATTGAAAGTGGCACAAAAAGCACTACAATATTAAGACATTTCAACATTATTTGACACTTTACAATTCAGTATCAACATATGAGTGTATCAGTTCTGAAAATGGAGGCGAAACCTCCACTATAAGCTAAGAGAAATCATAAGTCGGTAGGTGTGGACAGGGTAGATGGGAGAGCATGTTAAAGGAGTTCGAAGGCTAGGTCTGGAGGTAAAAAATAAAAATAAGGATCTACATATCTTTGTGCCCTAAGGAATCATCCATGTGCTTTAGAAAATTATAAATTATATTGTAATTGATTTGTGCTGATAGCACTTGATCTTGTGAGTACAAAGATTAAGGGCCAATACATCAGTTTAAATATATGTAAAATAATATTTTGCATCTACAATCTAGTATAGAAGTTCTTTCTGGTTTTAAAATAGGACTATATTTTGTATACTATACTATTATGACAAACAATCAGTTTAATTTCATAACACATACACACCTTGAGCTGAGAATCTTATATGCTTGTAATTCTGTTTGGACTTACTATTTCTTCCATTCAGCCTATTATACAATGGTGAGAAAAGCCAATTTCTGCTGTTATTGGCTGTTATTATGCATTGTTATTTGATCTAGATATAGTTAGGGTTTCCTGCTTTCAGCCAGAAGAGCACTGTGCTCAGAATCTCCTGATATTGCCTTTCTTTTTGCTAAAATGATACCTGCATGCATGCTAATGTTTCCAAAAAGGCATCCAGCATTTTGATCTAAAATATTCTGGCCCATCTCACCAAGAAAGTTGTACAGCACTGCAATACATTGTCTTTGTTTACCTTTCAGTGACTCCCCAATGACTTCATGAGTTAAGTCAATGACATCACTCCAGCTCCTGCCTTGGTCAGTGCTGGTTACATAGCACAGACGTGTCAGGTTGTGTCCAGTGATGATTTGGTAGGATTCTGTTGTCCTGCCCAAGACAGCTATAAAGAAGAGGAACAGCTCTCCGGTGAACTCATCGTAGATTGGGCAGGGATTCATGGAGCGATGACCGGGAAGGTGGGCTTTCTCCACAGCATGCATGTCCTCCCACTGAGAGGAATATAGCAAACTCTCTAGTTGCAATCAATCATAATAATATCTTTAATATCACACCAAAAGTATAATGAAAATACAGAAGGAAAAACTTACACTCTATACTTTACCCTTTCAATAAAGCTTTTGACAATATTTGCCACCACTAGCCAATCAAATAAATGAAATTGTATTTTTTGATACCAACAGTAACCATTTAAGCTAAACAATAAATCTCATCTGGGTTCACCTCCCAGCCAACCCCTCCAAGCAAGAAAGCTAAACCACATGCAGTAAGTGTGATGGCTAGGCTTCAGTCATCTCAGGGTGAATGGGTTAGAAGTTGGGTGCGCACAGCTTTGAAATGACCATGTGTCACATTACCTATATATCAGCATACATCCTGAATTCCAAATAAAATGACCACTGTAATGCAACAAATAGTAAAGCTCATAACTTTTTTGGGCAGAGATTATTAAAAGGAGTATGCAGTTAAAAAAAATAAAAGTTAATATTTTTTTCTTACTTTGTAAATGGTCTATTTTCTCCTCAGCCAGAGCTTATCTCCACCTCTCTAGGGGCATGGGTTAACCATCATGGATCTTGGAAGCAGACTGGGCTATGATGTCATTGGCCTTGTCACATTACATCATTTGCCACCCCCCCCCATTGAATACACAGAGGTAATCACTATTGTAACCAGCTTTCAGGTGCACCATTAGCCACTCTCAGAGGCAATGCATGATCATGCCCCCTTTACTGATCATGCTATGTCTGAACCGAAAAACACATTCATAAGAAAAAATATTTACTTTTATTAATTTTAAACTAGACATATGAGCTTTAATTATAAATGCACTACTGTGGTCCTTTAACTGATAGAGGCAATTGCTTAGATTATATCAGACAGGCCCTTCTATTGCTGCACTCCATAAACTGGTATCTTCTTAAACCCCTTATAATTGTGTAAAACGGGCACATTTCTCTCCTTATGTATGGGGAATATATGAAAGGGCTGCCATTTAGCTGACCTGAGTAGAACTAAAACTTGGGAAAATAATTTGTCTGCACTTTTTTAAACTAAACAAAAACAGTCAGAGCCGCTCAATCTGATAATGAACAATACCTTAGTAGATTTGTTCTATAGGTCTGGTTACCTACTCACAGAGCAGCCACTTCTAGCTCGCTTGTGCCCGTCACAGAGATAAATATCCAACAGTCTATCAGTCTGGTCAAACTCAAAACAGTGACCCAGCTTCTGAAATATCCCCATTTTTTTTTTAAATGTAAGCTGTTTCCAAATCTTGGCAACTGCTATATATAAACACATGAAACTCATTCATGTTTTGTTCTTGACCCAGTTTCTTTTTTTATCCTGACCTCCACATAGTTGCGGTAGAATGTTCCTCTGCGTAATACCAACAGGTTAGCATGAGCATCATCTGCACTCAGCCTCTCCTCAGCGAATGCCAACAGGGTGCTCCAGCGCGGCACGTAGAGCAGGGCAGGCACACGGTATGTCACCCCATTCTTCTCCCTCTCAAATAGCACAGTGCGAGCAGGAACGTGGCGGGACCCCATCACAAACTGGAAAGGTAAAAAATTAAACAAAAAATTTCATTTACATATATCTATGCAACTTGGACACATACCAGTTTTAAGCAGGTGTTACTTTTTTTTTCACCAGACCTGTACTGTTGTCCCAATGACCATAGATCTGATACATGGACAGGAATTCCAGACAAAGCAGAATATATATATATATATATTAAAATTTCTACATAAGGCCATACTGTTACTACATAAATCTTTACCCCCTCTTAATTTTGTAGAACAGTTCTGGTACCTATATATATATAGGTCCTAACCAAATCAGTACCTGTATGCAATGTTTGTAAACAATATTTTCTGTTGCTTCAAGTTCCCTGTAGCCTCTTTCTTTCAATCAGAACTTTTTGCACCACTTCTCTGTACCTGCCCCTCTGACTTTGCCCCTCTTAACCCTGCTTAACTTCTGCTCATGCCATATGACATGGCATATATTATAGCTAGCAGTTGCTTTTAAACTGAAAACAATCTATGCAGACTCTTGGGTAGTAATTATTAATTATTAGCTTCTCTTACCTGATGATATCCATGCTTGATTTCTATTCATCATACACTTAAAGAAATACTGTACCACTATAGCAATGTCATAATTTAAGACCCAAACATCACGAAAAAATGTGTCCATTCATTATAAAAAATATATATTATTTTCCCTTCATCATTAATGTAAGAGTAATAAAATCCCTCAAGTTAGCACTAACAATAATATTGAGATCATTTTTAATCAAGGACAGAACAACCACACATTGTTGATAAAGTCCTATTTCAGCCAGGGCAAGATACATTATCCCATAAACATATACGTTTATAGATGTTAGTATGCTAGGAAGGATAAAAAAGTAAAAAAGATTGCAAGCAAGATTCCACGAAGATTTGTTTTTAAATAATGTGGGCATTAGTGGGCCATTTAAACCCACTTTCAAATCTAAAACAAAAAATAAAAGTACACAAAAAAAAAATGTTTTATGTTCCTTATTTGTATAGTATTCACGGTCTCTCCATGTCTATAACATGTGGTATATGATGCTCTCTCCTGTATTCAAGGATAAATGAGCTCTGTCCCTATCATAGATCTGTGAATTACAGGTCTGTTTTTCCTTAACTTCTTTCATACCTATGGATAAATATCCTCTTTGTATTTCCACTCCAGAAACCTACTGATTTTATCATCTCTACCGCCTCCCCTTTGTACCTGTGTATTATGATCCTCTCTTCTCCTTCATGCTGTGGCTCATCTCCTCCGCTCTCTTTATCTATTACATTCCTTCTTCTTCCAGGGCTTTCTACCTAAAAAACCTAGATGTCATCATGTGAGCTGATACAGAGGACACCGCTAGTGACCCAGAAAATCCCCCCGAGTCAGCAGTCAGTGGCTGCACTGTGTCACCCACACAGAACTGTGTTTGTTAGGTGCTAGTTAGAATGCTGCTGAAGTTGTCTCTTTGCAGCTGCGTCAACAGTGCATCTAACTGAACATTATCAATCAATAGAGCTATTGATGGAGCCCCTGCAAGAACAAATAGCTATACAAGGACACACATACCAAAGCAAAACTAAAAATAAGCAAGATTACAAAAAATGTAATATGGCCATTCAGTACTCTGTATTTTACCATTATATACGGTTTAGAAAATTCAGTCGCTTACATTTGTTGAAAAACTTGACATTCTTGTGAAGTATTTAACAAACTAACAACATAATCAGCTGTGTAATATATTTGCAGAAAAGCATTTTAAAAAAAATCTTACATTTAGCTGACAGGTTGTGTCATGGGGATTTCCATCTAAGACTGCTTGGTATATCATACTGGGACTTAATCTTCTATTTAGTTCTATAGTCAAGAGGCAATTTGCAATGTTAGTTTTTCAGCAGAAATTAACAGAGAGCTTATCTGAAACTATGGTTCCTCCTATTCCTCTTAGGTTTCTAATCCTGTTAGGAATAAAGGCAAAATTCCTGGCAACATTAAAGCAAAATGAAATACACTAGTTAAAATTTAAACTGTACTGAGAGGACTTGAGGGCCCAATGGGATGGTGCCGATGTAGACGAGGAGAAGGAGAAGAGAGGTTATTGCTCGGGGAAGTCCTCTTCCATTAAAACACCAGGCACTAACACAGGGGGTGGTTCTCTTTTCTTTCTCTTAACACCTCTGAACCCTGCTGGAGACTCCGATGTAGGGAGTTTTTGCTTCTGCTTACGTTTCAAAATGTTTCTGAAGTGAGACATTGTTTGATAATTACACAAGTCCACATTTTGGCTTGCTTGAGCTTTGTCAGGGTGATAATAATCAACAAAATGTTGTAATTCAACCCATTTAGCATACATGTATTTGAAGTTCTTGGATTTCCAAGACTACAGTTTGTTTCTTGTGGGCACAGGCTGCACTTTGGTTCTTATGAGCACAGGCTACACTTTGGTTCTTTTAAGCACAAGCTGCACTTTGTTCTTGTCGGCACAGGCCACACTTTGGTTTTTTTAAGCACAAGCTGCACTTTTGTTCTTGTCAGCACAGGCCACATTTTGGTTCTTGTAGGCACAGGCTGTACTTTGGTTCTTATAAGCACAGGCTGCACTTTGGTTCATGTAGACATAGGCTGCACTTTGATTTTTATAAACACAGACTGCTCTTGGGCTGTTGTTAGCACGAACTAAACTACTGCTCAGTACAGTACTTTATTTAACCTTCTACGGTGGTGTGAGCGCAATAAGTACCAAGCGTCGAGTTCCGAACCATTTTTTCTCATCCAGACGTGTCCAGTACCGAAATCAACGAGTTTTGAGGTAGTTGAGTACTGAGGGTCCATTGTAATTGTATATACTAATTTAAGGATTATTGTTGTATAATAAAAAAAATGCAGGTGTTTAAAAAGTATGTAATAAACTAAACATTAGTACCGTATATACTCGAGTATAAGCCGACAAAATACTGGGTAAAATGAGTGAATCAAGTATAAGCCGAGGGTGGGAAATGTGCAGCCCCCTGTGTCCTTCTTGTGCCCTCTGTGTCCCCCTCTCTCTCTCTGTGTCTCTTCTCCCCTCTCCCTTCCCTGTGTCTCTTCCAACCTCTCCCTTCCCTGTGTCTCTTTCCCCCTCCCTTATCACACTCCTTAACCTCCCTCCTCATCCTCCCTCCTCAACCTCCCTCCTCAACCTCCCTCCTCATCCTCCCCCTCAACCTCCCTCCTCATCCTCCCCCCCTCATCCTCTCTCCTCATCCTCCCTCCTCCTCATCCACCCTCCTCATCCTCCCTCCTCATCCTCAACCCCCTCCTCAACCTCCTTCCTCATCCTCACCCCCCTCCTCAACTTCACTCCTCAACCCCCCCATACTCAATCCTCCTCCTCAACCCCCCATCCTCATCCTCTCTCCTCAACCCCCATCCTCAACCCCCCATCCTCAATCCCCCTCCTCAACCCCCCATCCTCATCCTCTCTCCTCAACCCCCCTCCTCAACCCCAACCTCCCTCCTCAACCCCTCCTCCTCATCCTCAACCATCCTCCTCAACCCCTTCCTCAACCTCCCCCCTCATCCTCAACCCCCTCCTCAACCCCCATCCTCAACCTCAACCCCCCTCCTCAACCCCTCCTCCTCATCCTCAACCTCCCTCCTCAACCCCCTCCTCAACCTCCCTCCTCATACTCAACCCCCTCCTCAACCTCCCTCCTCAACCCCCCTATCCTCAACCCCCTCCTCAACCTTCCTCCTCAACCCCCCATCCTCAACCCCCCCATCCTCATCCTCAACCCTCCATCCTCATCCTCAACCCCCCAGGTTGGGAAAGAGGGAAAGAGATACGGCGGGGGGGTAGAGAGACACACGGGGGGGTTAGAGACACACGGGGGGGTTAGAGACACACGGGGGGGTTAGAGAGACACAGGGGTTTAGAGAGACACGGGGGGGTAGAGAGACACGGGGGGTTAGAGAGACACGGGGGGAGAGTGACTCGAGTATAAGCCGAGGGGGCCCTTTTTTGCCTTAAAAAAAGGGCTGAAAAACTTGGCTTATACTCAAGTATATACGGTAGGTATGTAAGCTACGAGCATAAATCATTTTTAGATACAAATGTATGTTATCCAGCTCTACTTGTGCTTTTCGAAACCTGAAGCTGACAGCAGAAGGAATTCAATCTATGAGAAGAGGGAGAAACTGTGGACTTATATAAGACCTCAATTCACATAAGTTGAAAACACCCTCTCTAAATAGAACACTTAAACATAGAATTCAGTGAAAAAGTAAGCCCCCATAGATAACCCTCACACTCAAGTTACAGACAGGCTAGCTGTTCAAAATGGAACCCCCAATTACATAGAGTCATGTAAATAAAACATTTTCTCTAAGAATGCTTTGTTTTGTTCCTGTCTTGCTATTTTCTTAAATACTTTACAAGCGCGTCAAGCTTGTACCAAACTACTGTGCCCTTTTGTTTGTTTTTAATATTCCCTTCTAACTTCAAACTGGAGGAAACATATTTTCTTATGTAATTTATGATTGGCAAGCTACTACTATTATTATATTACTAGCGACTTGCCCGTCAAAAATGATGGCAATAAAATTTTTAGGCTGGCAATGCTGTTTGCCAGACAATGCAAGTTCCTTCCCCCTCTAACTTGCAAGCCTCGTCATGAGCGCCTTTGGTGCTCATCATGAGCCTCACAATGAGCGACTTTGGGGCTCACTTCGAGCCTCTCCCACCGTCTAATTTGCCTTTGGCGCTCATCACAAGCCTCGCAATGAGCGCCTTCGACACGCTCATTGCGTGTCTCTCCCTCTTTCTACTTCCTCCCTTGTGTCTCATTTCCCCCTCCTCTTCCTCCCTTGTGTCTCCTTACCCCCTACTCTCCCTCCCTTGTGTCTCCTTCCCCTCTGTGTTGTTAACCCCTCTCCCCCTGTATCTTTCCCCCCTGTGTCTCTTTCTCCACCTCTCCCTCCCCTGTGTCTCTTTTCCCCCCTGTGTCTCTTTCCCCATGTCTCTCCCCCCCTGTGTCTCTTGCCCCTTCTCTAGTGTCTGTTCCCCCATTTCCCTCCCCTGTGTCTCTTCCCCCTCCTCTCCCTCCTCTGTGTCTCTCCTCCCCTCGCATTCCCCTTTGCCTACCCCCTCATTCCTCGTGTCTACTCCCTCCTCTAAAACCCCTGAGTGTCTCCCCCCTCCCCTGGGTCTCTTTCCCCCTCCTCTCCCTTCCCTGTGTCTCTCCCCCTCACTCCTTTGTGTCTCTCCCCCCTCCTCTCCCTGTCCAGTGTCTCTCTCCCCTCTCCTCTGTGTCTTCCCCCTCCTTTCCTGTGTGTTTCCCCTCCTCCTCCTCTCTCTCTCCGGTGCGCAATGCGCCTGAGCGGGCCGCCGCTCTGCGCATGCATGGCCCGTTGCGCAATGTGCATGCGCGCCCAATTTGCGGCAAGCCTTATGACGAATCACAGTTTGACAACTATTATATATATGTTATATGTATTGATCTATTATTCACTAACTAGGGCTCATTAGTTGACTGATAGTGGTATGCTGCTTAAAAGTGATGTATGTAGATGTCGCACAACACCTATTATTTAAAATCCACTGACACTGTGAGAACAGTATAACAAAGCTTTATTTCATACATAGAGCACACCCAGAAATGAACAAGCGCATTAATATCATAGGTGTAGTGTGGACAGATCCCGGAAGGGTACGAGGCTTTTGGGGAAAAAGGGGATACCTAAAGGGCGTAATATCAACGTCTATAATAATCAGGATGCATAGCACCTACCAGGGTCACATGTGGCCACTACACCACTGCAACTGGAATCTGATGAACAAAATGATCATCAGAAATCCCTCAATTTCATAGAAGTAACCATCAATGTGCATAGAGCTTCCATATGGTCTCCACCTGCTTAATTAAACAGATGCAATAAATCATGGATCATGTGACACAAATCAATTCCACACACAGTGTGGTTTCATACAATTAATGATTAATCCCAAATAGATGGGATTTGCCTTTGGCAAAAGAAAGAGGAGTTTGGGGAAGAAGCAAATGCTGTTATAACAGTACAGTGTTTCTTGCTCTGAACACTAAAATAAACCAATTAACATGGTTACGAGCAGTGATAACCATACTGATTCTGTCCTGTACAATCAGCATTCCCAAAATATGTTGAAGATGTGTAATATGACAAGACATGCTTCACTGTGACCACAATCTTTTAGCAAAGAGTACTATCACTATCTACATGGAATTGTTATGCCATGCTCATATCACATCTCACTGGTATATGGGTGGTACCAAGGCCAGACAGATTACACTACCCCTAAACACATACCCATTGATAGTTTGTGGATTAAATAAAATACATGAATCTGCCTTCATAATATTAACGGGATGACAAAAATGTATGTATAACTACTGGTTCAGCAGATCCTAATGGGACTGTGCAACTCTACAGCCTGGACTTTATTCATTGTAATTGAAACGCACACCAGTCATTTTCATTAGTGAAGAGATATGTAGTCATATATTGCATTTCAGATCTATCTGCTGGGGTGGATGTCACTGATCGAATGCACTGTTTTTTTATTTTTATTGAAATAGTATAAAAATGCAGACACATCATATACATACCAATTTACAAATCACATAATACAACAAAAAAACAAAACAAACATAGTTGCAGGTTATCAAAACACTTTGGCAAAAAAAAAGCTATTAATACACAAGCTCTCTTTATAACCCTTAGATCTCCACCGTTTTACGCAGAAAAATGCTCAGCCCACTTTTTCCACTTGAGATTGTCCTTATTGCTCTTAGTTATAGTAATTTGGGCAAAATCTCTTTCAATCTGCTTATTCCTTTCCATTATATTTTTAATTTTGTTCCAAGTGGGCATAATTACCTCCATCCACTTCAGTGCTATTAACCAGTTAGCCGCTAATAATACATTTAGTACAACCACTTTTGTACTAGCATCTAAATGAGATAGAAATATATTAAACAAGAATAATTCAGGAGACATAGATACAACCTCTTTACATATAGTTGAAAGATTTAAAATACACATTGCCCATACCACTTGTATCCTTGGGTAAAACCACCACATGCGTGCCTATATGTCCACATCTCCTCCAACATTGATTATTCTTTTCTGGCACTATCTTATATATGTTATATATGGATAATAGTACCATCTTTGGTAGATTTTAAAATTCACTTCCCTAAATGGAACACATATTAAATTATTGTGAGCAAATTAAAGTGCTTTAAACCAAACATCATTTGTGCATTGAAAGGACAATTCCTCCTCCCACCTCATCATTGGTGGGGTTTTTCCAGGGGGATTTACAGTTTGCAAGAACGCTCTACATTAGGAAATTCTGAAATTAACTTCACCTTTATCCAACTTCCTTTCAAATAAAGTAAGTTCTCTATGTACTAGTTTTCCTTATTATTCTTCCTGTCTGTTGCTTCAATGAATTGTAGTGTAGGCACAAATGAGGCGTTAAACTTCTTTCCCTCATTACATTTTCAAAGGGTTCAAATTCCTTGTTCCTATAAACATCTCTTAACAGATTCCATTGTGCCCAATTTATATTCTCCCTCTTTTTTATTCTGCAATGTAGATAGAGGAATTATCAGGGAACGGAAAGGAACCAAATTATATGTCTTATTTATAGTAAACCAGCTTCTTAGACAAAATATACTTATGGGTAAATAGTCGCTAATACCTTTCTTGTCCATTGTGTTACTCCAAATAGTACACCCCAGCTTTAATTTTAAAGCCTGAGTATATTCTATTTTTAAAAACTTAAATTCAGAATTACCATATATTAATCTAGTAACATGAAAAAGCACAGTTGCCTGGAAATATTGTCCAAGGTTTGGGGTACCCAAACCTCCTTCCCAATAATTCCTATTTAAAATCTGATTTTTAATTCTATAATTACTTGTTTTATTGATAAACTTATCTATTATAACTTGAAATCTCTTGAGTAACTCTTTGTGAATCTTCATTGGAATACATCTGAATAGATATAAAACTTTGGGTAAAACGAACATTTTGACCGCTGTTACTCTCCCCATCCAGGTCAAATTCAACTTAAGCCAGGATTCTAAGACTTCCATAATATTATTGAATGTTTTATTATAATTCTTTCTAATTATGTTATGCCACCATGATGAGAATTCAATATCAAGATGTGTAAAATGATTAGATGACCAATCGAAATCATAATTTTCTTTAAGTTGTCCTTTCGTTATTCTGTCTATGTTGATCATTAATACCTGTGTCTTACTATTATTGATTTTGTAGAGTGATTTTGAAGATAAGATTTCTACTGAGTTCAATGGTTCTGAAGTTGTAATGATTACATCATCTGCAAATAATGTGATTTTTGAGTTAATTTTCCCCATTGCAACCCCTTTAATATTGATATCAGATCTTATTTTTTCCACCATCGGTTCCATAAACAAAGCAAAAATGAATGGGGACAATGGACACCCTTTTCTAGAGCCCTTATGAATATTAAAAGTATCTGTTTCAAACCCTGGTCCAGTTATAAAAGCGCAGTTATTGGAGTATAGGGCCATAATGCTCTTAATTGCCCAATCTCACAACCCAAATTTTCTCAGGGTCATTTCCAAAAACTCTCAATTCAAACGATCAAATGCCTTTTCTGCATCAATAGCTAAAACAAGAAAATGAATCCTGTTGAATTTACAAAAATCCAAGATATCAAAAAGTTTTCTTGTATTATCTAGGCCTTAGCGCTCTTTTACAAACCCTGATTGGTCAAAGATGACTAGTCCTTTTATTACCAGACTTAACCTGTTTGTTAAAATCCTAGCGTAAAGTTTAATGTCGATATTTAGGAATGATATCGGTCTGTAATTGGAGCACCTATTCTGGGCTTTTCCTTCTTTATGGATTGTTACAATTACGGTCTGAAGAGATTCTGCTGGAGCTGGGGATTTGTTTAAATTGATACCACAGATAACTTCTTCTACTTCTGCTATGGAAATTTGATCATCCAATTTATCTCTTTGTTGAACTGAGATCTTAGGCAGTTGTACTGAGTCCAGAAACTCAGATATTAACTCTTTTGTCGGTTTAATCACTTCTCCAGTTGATTCTAAATTATAGTGGTCCTTATAGTAATCTAAAAAGATCCTACCAATATGCTCAGGTAACCTACATAAATTCCCCTTTTTATCTATCTCTGGAATACTCTTAAGATTATTATAGCCTCTGAATTGGTTCACAAAAAAGTTGTTAGCCTTATTACCACAATGATAATATTTTTGCTGTGCTAACCAAATATTCTTATAAATTTTTATTTGTTGAATTTCTCTTATTTTTTCCTGTATATTCCCTATTTCCAGGACATTTTCTTTAGTAGGTGCCAGTTTATTAAAATTATACATTTTATTTAATTTGATATGAAGATCTCTAAGGGGTTACCCTCTTTCTTTCTTTTTTTTAGATGCTAATGATATCATATGACCCCTTAAATAAGCCTTAAAAGGTTAATCTAGAATCAATCGTATTTTCATTGAACTCAATGTACTCTTCGATGATCTTTGACATATGCTCCCTATCTATTGTAGATTTGAATAATGACTGGGTTGAGTGTTTACTCACATGATAGTATTGCACTGCTCAAAGATGAAGAACATGCCTTCATGGTCCTGAGATTTCCATATTAACACCTACAGAGACAAGAACAAGATTTCATTAAGATTGACTACAACAGCTCATCTCAGTGGCAAACCACATTGAACATCAATTGGTGAAATGTTAAACATAATCAGACATGTGCACAGTCTGTAGCCAGGCAATAGCATGTCAACATTTTACCAGTTAGTACTCATTGAGGAGTCATGATGAGGAGGACTTAGGGGATGGTCCTAACACCTCCTCTTCCTCAGCACTGGGCCCCCACCTTCCGTTCCTGCGCTTACTACCTCTTCCACATCTAGGTTGCGTTGAGGCGAGGGGTGCCACTACGTTGGGTGGCTGGGGATCACCTTGCGCTGGTGGTGAGGCTGCCATCTCTAGTTGTGGCTGTGGTAACGAAGGCTGGAGAGATATGACCTGGCATTCAGCCAATTGTATTAGTTGCTGCCTTTACCTATGTGCCTGTTCCTCATATCTTTCCATCCTTCAGTTGTGCCTACTCACCTCAGAATGTAATGATCTGTTGATTGCAAGGAGGGAGTTGGTGCAATGTCTTTGGAGTAATCGCAGCATCTGAGTCCTTTGTGTGTTACGTCTACTGTAAAACCTGTGAAACCGGGCCATAATTTCCCTCAAAGTCAGAGGTGGCAGTGTTGATGGCAGAGGTGGCAGTGGTGATGGCTGAGTTGCCAGTTGGGAAGGCCATGTTGGGGGACCCCATGGTATTGGAGGCCATGTTGTTGGACCCATGGCGTAGGAGCCCAGGTTAAGGGATCCGATGGTGTGGGACCCCAGGTTGGGGGTGAAGGAGGGTTTTTTCTTGCCGGAGATGTGATGGTGTTGTAGCAGGTAGCAGTATTGGCCATGATGATGGCTGGTGCTACCACTTCCGTGGGTGGATTTGTTCCCACCTCCAGTGGAGCCACCACCTGTGCCTCGGTGGTCAGTCTTGTCTTCATGGGTACTGAAATGAAAGAAAGAAAATATTTGAGTGTGGTTCTCTACACAGTTGACAGCTATGTGTTTCCATAACCTTGACATCATGGTCACCTGTAATTGCCTGCGTGCTTGTATTACACAGATGAACATCAGCCTGCATCATGAGCATTGTGGATCATGGCTCCTATGAATATATGTCCTGCTGTGCGGATTGCCATCTGCATGTCATTCGGACATGTGCTTTGCTGGATCTGCTGTACAGTGTGTGAGACTGACCATTCTATGACATATTCTCAGCAATGATTGTTAATATGCAGATGATACATGATCCAGGTTAGACCAGTAAATTACATGCACATGCAGTCCTACAAAGTCTGTATCCACATATGCTGCAGTGTGCACACCCTTACATGTACTCTCTTTTGGATGATGAATCAATCTTGATCTATTTGTTAACTGTTAATCAGAATCAATTGAGACAGCAGATATTTGAACTGTATTTGATAATGAGATGTTTGCTTCCTGTATTTAAGGACATATTGCAGCCCAATGTATCATTAGCCATGACCAGAGAGCTTACAGTGCAGCATGGCGATTGTTTAGGTGTGTGGTGTTGATGTGTGTGCATATGAGGGTGTGATGGTGTTTAGGATACTCACATTGCACGGTGCTCACATTCAATGTGTCCACCCCTCCTTGAAGGCCCACTACTGCCCCTGGCTCGATCAACTCCTTCAGGGTCCTCTCCCATTTGTAGCATGTAATGACAGGTGATGGGCTGGACTCCTTTGTTATCGTCCTCTTCACCTTCATCCCGCTGTCGTCGTACCTGTGTTTCACAGACTTGACATCCCTGTTTCCATTCCCCAAATGCCACTTCATCCCAAGCATATTCCTACTGGCTAGGCCTCACCTTTCTCCCACTGTGTATTAACCTATAGCGGGCACAGATTTTCCTGGGGAGGTCACTCATCTCCTCTAGTCTATAATTGGGGGCCCTGTACTTTGGCACAGCCTCTTGCCATCCCAACTGAGCCTGGGGTTCCTGGCCTCCCTATCCTCTCCAGTCCCTCATCCCCACTACTTCCCCTCCTGGGATCAGGCCCCTGGCCCTCTTCCCCTACTCCTTGTGTGCCTACATCTGGGGGCGCTTCCCTCCCCCTCTCCTGCTGTCCTACACCTCTCCTCCCTACCCTGCCTCCTCCTCTACCTTTCCATGCCTCTCCTCACTTCCCTTTCCTCTTCTCCTCTCTCTCCTCACTCTCCTCCTCCCTCCTCTTCCCTCCTGAAATAATAACGTGAATATAAGGATATATCAATTTAATATGTACATGTATGTGTATGAGGTAAAACAAGAATCTGTGTATTATATTAAGGGTATGGGGGGTGGGGTGGGTAGATGTGTTGTGGCCTAACGCTATGTATATCTATGTGTACGTATTAATCTATGTGTGTGAGTTATGTGATATCAGTAATTATGTGTGTTGTAAATTAAGTGTTAATATAACTTAGTGGTCAAAATAGCAAAAAAAATCAAAAGGCATCCCTCCCTCTCCCTCTCTTTCTCTCTTTCTCTCTCTGTCCCTCTCTGTCCCTCTCTGTCCCTCTCTGCCCCCCCCTCTCTCTCACTCCCTCTGTCACCCTCTCTCTCTCTCCCTATCTCTCCCTCTCTCCCTCTCTCTCACCCTCTCTCTCCCTCTCTCTCCCTTTCTCTCCCCCTCTCTCCTAGACCTGTGTGTTCACTTGGGACTTATGCTTTTCATTGGCTTTTTAAAGGCCTTCCCTGCGGCGTTCCCACTTACTATTGGTTTATTTGGCTGTGTCAGGCTTTGCTATTACAGATTTGTTTGACTTTTGCGCCCTTTATGTGTTTGGCTACCCGGATGTGTTACAGAGGGATGCAGGGTTTACTGGTTTGAGGCTTCGGGACTGTAGTTGCGGCCTTGAACAATTTAATCGCACTGTAACTACTGAGTGTGAATTTAATGAGGCCCAAAGGCTCCTCACAACATTGACCTTAAAGTGGGTGTATACAACAGAAGCTAGTTTAATCATTGTCAACAAGTTAAATATCACATTTTTAAATCACTGGTGATAATTCTATAACGATCAATGACTAAGTAAACATCTAGCTCATGTTCTTAGGGCATTAAAGTGGTATTTTCTTATTTGTTAGGGGCTGCTTTACTTTTACGACCCCTCTTAGACCAGATAGAGGGGTCTGGTAATGTATTATGCTTTGATCTATTGCAAGATCCTGTGTTTATACTATGTGACCAGCTTAGACCAGATAGAGGGGTTTGGAAATGTATTGTGCTTTGATCTGTTGCAAGAGCCTGTGTTTATACTATGTGACCTGCTCTGCTCAGGTCGTGGAGGGGGAAGAGACAGGAGTGTTAGTAATTCTTGTTGTCAAGACATCTGGGGAGTTTATGTAATTTGGGGTCAAGAACCAGTCAACATGGCCCCAGCTAGACAAAATGGTTGATCACAATACATCAATAACAACACATAAATGTTAACCCAGAACTGTGACGTACTTTATGTGCTCCATGTCCTGCTGTCCATCTAGTTATGACAGCTTCTCCCCCTTTCTTATTAGTGTAGCATAGAGGATCATCCTGACGGATAATTCTCTAGCTAAACTGCTTTTACTTGTCCTCCTGTCTGGAAAGTCCATCCGCATTCTGATGGACCTTTCCTCGTCACTGTTGAATGGCAAAATGGGATGGGTCTGAGAGGAGTTAGCTGGTTGGTGGGGAAAGTTAGTAAAAAGATTCTGGATTTGAAATAATAAACGGAGTCTACTTGAACTACACAAGGATATGGATGTTCTTTTTGTGTCCTAAACCAAGGGATGTAAGAGGGACAGATTAAACATACATCATCATTGTGTATGATTTAATCTGGAAAGATAACAGAACTATGACAATGGATCCTACCTGATACTTTGCTCCTACACACTAGGAGAACTCTGCTGACTTGAATTCCTGCCAGTCCTGGGTACTGTTATGCTCTGTAGAATTCACTGCTGCTTAAAGGGATTTGCAGAACCCTTGGTCCTACAGTGGTAGAGTAGGATCGTAACAGCTGGTGTCATCGGTGGGAGATCTCAAGCATTTTTACCAGCAGGCAGGATGGCATATGGAAACTTATCCAAGAGGGAAATCAAGTACTTTCAAAGGCTTGTAGGAGATGCAGAGGCCGTCAGGCGATTTGTCCAGCACAATCAAACCATCTCCCTGATTGCCTGCAGAGCAGAGGTTATTCAGGAGAAAAGGAACCAGATCACAAGGCTGATGGAGCGGAGAGCACATAATGTTGTCATGGAAGAGGACTTGGCAGCAGCTCTTACGGATCAGTGGATGGCAGTCTGATGGAGCCGGCTATTGCATTGAAACAGCCCTCCTGCTACCGAATGGAGGTAATAAAAGGACTCCAGGGTTTACTGCAGGGCGATCCAGCATGTGGCATTGGGCCTATAGGACGTAGGGTGGTCCTGTATAATCAGCGCTGCCAAGAATTGGGACTAAAACCAGGACCCCAGGAGGCTGCATTGATTGAACCCTTGATCCAGCAAGAGCTGGAGCTGGAAATAAGTTACATGAATCTGCTGGTGGAAGTAGCCAAGGCTAGGACCTGGCTCAAGGGAAGGAAGGAGCCCTGCCAAGTGGATGGGGATGATGAAAACACATCCTGGCACCAGGAGGCCCTGGAAGCATACAGCTGTTGTGATTATTGTTTGCCCTCAGAGAGTACTGGTTGTGTGAGAGGTGCAGCTCTGGAAGGGGGCACAGAGGACTGTTGGCAGAAGCCAGGCCAAACAGAGAGTCTGGATGGGATTAGCTATGTTCACTGTGCCCTGGTAATGGACTGTGGGCCTAGCATGGAGCTCTAGCTGATAAAAAATGTCAGAGAGCTAGCCACAGACCAGAGGGCCGGGGAGTTTATGATCCCTGAGAGCCTGCCAAACAGAGACACAGCAAATCAGTTAAAGAGGGACCACATTCCTTATTGTGTCCAAAAGCAAGGAGAGCTGAAGCACAGTGTCCTGACTGTGGTCCAAGGAGATGGAGAAATTGAGTCCCATGCCCAGACCATTGCTCCAGGTGAGCAGGGATACTGTGCCCAGACTGCGGTGCAGGGGAAAGTGGAGCCTCCAGTCCAGACCACCATCATGGATGCTGAGTTCAGGATTGGACCAATATGTTCCTCCCTGGAGCTATTAGTTTATGGGACTCCAGGAGGGCACTGGCCCTGGCTTTTGGGAGGGGGCTAGCCATGTCACTTTGGGAACTGTCACCTAGAATGGGTACCACCCTGGGACTTGTTGGACTGGGTCAACTAATAGGCCCAAGGGCTGTTTTAGATGCAGCTACCCAAGGAAATTGTTTCCCCAATGGAAGAGGAGGTAGGGGGCATGTGCCATGGCCCAGGGGAGGCGGATGGCAATTAAGCCATGGAGGCTATGCCCAAAATTGTGTGCTCATTGGAGTTAGTAGAATTGTGGACTGTGAGGTAATAACAACTCTTTCACTCGCACAAGTGAGATCAGTGTGGCTAGAAATTTGTCCGGCAGGACAAATTCCTAGGCTACACTAGGATGGGGGAAACAAGTTGTCATGAACAGAAGGGCCCACTGGACTTTTTGTGGTTCATCACTTATTATATGTGTGGTAAGAAAGTACTAACAACTTGCTTAACAGTCATATCTGGGGTATACAAATGGTTAAATAATTCGAAAGAATTTGTATGGCCCTGCGATCGGCCACGTGTGAAGGCTCTGGCTTTATTCATGAAAGGGGGAGATAGTTTTATGGCTCTGTAAGAGGAAAGAAAATGTGTAATGAGAGAGAGAGATTTGGGGTGAGCGTAGTCCCCCAAAGCTGCCGGTCGTAACAATCAACTTAATAAAAAAAATTTGCACCGGGACTCTCCATTTGCCACTGACTGGAACATCTGATTATATAGACACATAGGCTGACATATAAATGATATTGAGTTTACAGACCAACCTATACTCTTACCCCTTATCTTTGTGAGATTGTTTCATTGTTCTTTAATTTAGAAACCTAACATAACTTGTCTGCTTGTTAGACTTTAAACCAGCTCTTAAATCTTGTATTGCATTTTTTTGGAATGTATTCTATATAATAAAGTTTTCTTTAATGATTCAAAGACAAGTTAAATGTTAATCAATTCCTGTCCTCTAGAGATTTATTTCTCACAAAATGTGAATGTCTTACATCATCATATATGTGGGACGTTCTCAGTTTTTTGTGTACTTTTTCTATTAATACACACACACTATAATTCCAACATAGATATTGCTAAAGATAGAAACCTGCTTAGTTCCAAAGAACACTCCTTTCTTAAGGTGGGAAACCCCAGTGTAGCAACATAAAAAACAAAACAAGCTGGGAAGGGGCAAGTATGGCAAGTCTTAGAGAGCAGGCAAGCAACTACTTGGGTGTAAGTCTAGGACCAATTGTTGCAAGCCTCCCATCCTATACAAGGCACATGATGGATGTGTTGAGTAGAATGGATGGCATCAGTGTTAAATCAACTACAATACTTATTACATGTGATGTTGAGTCACTCTACAAAAGCAGAGAGATGGGCGGAGTCCTCACTTAGGCTTGGGCCTAAGCAGTGTGAGCAGTGTTTGAAATCTGCTGAAAGTGGACCCCTGCAATTAGGTTTGGCCTAGCAGAGTAAGGCCAGAGCCTCACACAAGCTAGGAAGGACGCTTGTATGCATCTGCCAGTGAGAGGGAAGACAGTGTTTTGACTTTGTCTGCTGGAAGCAGAAATTGAGGCCAAACTGAGAAGTCTACTACTAGGATTGCAGAAGCTGCAGAGAAAGAGGTTTTGTGCCACAAAGAGCCTTTACACAGGAGACTGTATGCTGCAGAGAAAAAGGGGATTTGCAGAGGAGCTGCTGCAAGGATTTTGCCACAGCAGTATATAAATTCTGTATAAGCGGGCAACTCCACCACATGTGGAAGTGTGTGCCAATCTGCCCACAACCTCTCCAACAGTTCTTTTGTTCTTCTGATTTATTCAGCTGTCCCAATTCCATTGGAGTTATATACCGTCTATTAAGGATTTTAAACTGAATTTCTTTATACATAACATTTTAAATAAATCTATCAATTAAAGAAAAGGTTGAGTGCCATTTTTCAATAGGCCAAGAGTAACCTAGATCATTTTCCCATAGCCTCCAATTGAAAGGTTTCTCAAGTTGATATTGTTTCTTGATAATTTTGTAACACTTAGCCACAAGATGATTTTTTATCTTTAGAAGAGATTAAAATTTCAAAGTCAGTCAGCCCCCTCGTCTCCTCCATATAAAAGGGAGATAATACCAATAACTTTTGACTTTCTTTATCCTAATTATTTTATGATTATGAATATATTTATCAATTAAGATCTTAAATTTATTAATAATATGTGCTGGGACCCACAACGGGTAGCTACGTAACAAATAGGTGATTTTTGGGAGAGTATACATCTTTACCGCCTCTATTCGCCCAGACCAAGACATGATATTGTTTCTCCAATCATGAAGTGTGTTTTTTATCTTTATATAAAGTTGTTCACAATTCTGCACAATAACTTGTTTTAAATTAACATATATATCAATACCCAAATGCTGAATGTTATTCTGCCACTTGTATTGATATTTTCCCTTCAAACCCTCTATTTCAGCCAAAGATAGATTAATATTCAAAGCTTCGGATTTCAAGATATTGATTTTATAATTAGATATTACACTAAATTCTTCAATGCTTTTATGGAGAGAACCCAAATAACTAAGCGGGTTCTCCACTGATATTACCATGTCATCTGAAAACAGAGATGTTTTATGTATACTTGAACCTATCCTAATAACTTTGATGTTTTCTGAGCTTCTAATTGATTGAACCAGTGGCTCAATTAGTAAGGCAAATAAGACTGGGGAGAGCGGACATCCATGCCGTGTTCCATTTGAAATGGGTAATCTCTCTGAGAGAAATCCTAAGCCCCTGACAGAGGCGGATGGAGACCCATATAGTGCTCCAATGACAAACTTCTCCAGCGTTAACTCCATGTATCTCCATCCGACTCTGTCAAAGGCTTTCTCTGCGTCCAGTGAAACAAACACTGCCGGGGTACCTTCTTATTAAGATAAGCGATCAAGTTTAGTAATCTTCTAATATTTGAAGTTCCCTGTCTCTCCACTATAAAACCCGTTTGGTCTATTTCAATTAATGAATTAATTATTTTATTAAGTCTCAAAGCTAACATCTTTGAGTAGATTTTTATATCATTATTCAGTAAGGATATGGGTCTACATTTTTTACATTCTGGTATTTCGGAGTTTGTCTTTGGTATGTTCACTATAACAGCTTCTAACATTTCGCTAGGAGCTCTCCCTTGATTCTTTATCTCATTGAACATATTCACCAATTCACTCACTATTTCTCTTTAAAACAATTTATAACAGTGATTGTTAAAACCATCCGGTCCGGGTGAAGAGTCAGTCTTCAAATGACTAATTACCCTCTCTACTTCTTCTTCAGTGATTACCCCATTTAACAATTCTAAATCATCCGTAGATAATTTAGGAAGATTAATTTTTGCTAATTTTTTTTTAAATTTTTTGCTCTTGGATCGCTCTATCTTCTTTATTCGTTTCTATATTATATAATGCAAAATAATACTCTTTAACATTTTGTACTATTTTCTCTGTGTTTGAGATGATTTTATCCCCATATTTAATTTTATCCAGGCGTTTATTTATATTACTTGACTTAGTTTTATATGCTAAATCTTTGCCCGCTTTATTTCCCCAAACGTAAGACTTCTGTAAAAATGTCAGTCTTGCATCATCCGCTTTCTTTTTGTTCTATTTTTTAAATTGAAGATTGTATACCCTTCATTTCCTCAAGAATATTTCTATCAAGACTACACTTATGTTTTCTATCCAATTTAGCCAAATCTATGTACATGTCCCTCAATGTTCTCCCTCTATCTTTTAACAAATGTGATTTCGCTTTTATCAGAATCCCTCTAATATAAGCCTTGTGAGCCACCCACAGGGTTACGCTAGAGTTAACTTATTTTCTATTCTTTTCAAAAAATGTATGAATTTATTTTTTAATGTTGTTACTTAAATATTCAACTTTAAGAATATAGGGATCTAATTTCCATGGGGAATATTTCTTGCTTCTAAGGTCTCCTTTCCAACTGATCGATACATTCCATGGTCCGATCTTAAGATCGGTTTAATGTCTGCAAAACCTAAGTACTTAAAACTCAATTTATTGGAAAAAACATAATCCAAGCATATCTATGCGAATAATGTGTGTAGTCCCTTTCTCCCGGATGTAAGCCCTCCATGTATCAAAAAGATTATACCTACAAATTAGTTCATAGAATTGTTTAGCTTTTCGGGTGAGAGCAGGATCAATACAAGAATCTTTGGGAAGTTTCTTATCTTCCACTGGGTTCAAACACATATTGAAGTCACCACAAACAGTAAGAAAGCTGGAAAAATATTTCTTCAGCTTCTTTAACGTCCTTCTTAAAAATTTCACTTGTTCTTTATTGGGCGTGTATATATTCAATATGGTATGTTTTATGCTTTTGATCCAGCCTAACCATAGTGTGAATCTACCTTCGCTGTCTAATTAAAGAAGTTCTTCTTTTAGGTTTAGTTTTTTATTAAAAAAATTTGCTGTTCTTCTAGTTTTCCTTCTGTACATGGAGGATCCACCACACACATAGTGCATGTTGTTAATTAAAGGTGCCTTATCCCTATCCCAATGGGTCTCCTGAAGGCATATAATATCCACTTTTTCAGCTTTAAACATATTAAAAAAGGCACGTCTTTTCCCTGGTGCATTCAGACCCTGGGTATTTTGACTAATCAGTTTAAGCGAATCCATCTCCTAGCCAGGATCTAAATGCCCTGCAAAATTGCCCTCCTCTTGATTCTCCCCGCCTCTCCCCATGCTGGATACAAACAAAAACATTCATAAAAAACATATTCAAAATGAAGAAAGAAAAAAACACAAAAAAAAACCACACAAAACCACCCTCCTTGCCCTACATGTTTGACTTAGAAAAATTAGATGACATGCCTAGCTCTTCGGGTGTGAACTTAAAAAAAGTTCCAATGTGAACATGGTGGCGAAAATCCAACAGAGATTATTAATCTTTTTTCCATTTCCTTTGCCTAACTTTCCTACATACCTTTTCTTAAATTCCCCATAACTCCTTCTTAGAGGGTATAGTTTAGGTGTACAAATATAAATACACTTTAATTTCCCACTTTTGTTCTAAAATGTGAAAGTGCTATGTTTTTATTAATACATTTTTCTTATCCCTTGTTGAGGTATAATAAAAATGTTAATCCCTATTAATATTTTATTTGGCATCGTGATCCTACTAATATTTGATTTGACCTTTTGCAATTCTGGTTACAATGATGCCTAGAGCCATTCCCCTTGTTTTATCAACAAGACCCTTTGATACTCCATAAATAGTTTCAGGAGGACTTGTATTTCTAGTTATAACTAATGTAATCTAAAACAGGTATCTATGTACACATACCTAAACCTGTCATGACCTGTATTTCTTGAACCTGCAAAAGATGACTCAGCATTTACCTCTGTTAATGCAAGGTATGGGCATGGGTACTTTTATAAGCTGCCCTGAATGTTCAATAAATTGAGACCATTTGATACCAATCCCTTGTGTGTAGTGTATCATTTGTGTCTCCCAGATATCTGATCCAAGAGGAGAGTGCATGAGGAAGGTGATAAAAGGTTTTACCCCGGGGTCCACTTGTCCCAGCAATGAAAGTAAACTTGCTTTAACAGATGGGGGCTTTGTCTGGATGTCCCTCCAGAATTGGTGAGTAAAAAGAAAAAGAAAACATTATTTTTTATTTTTGTTCTTTTATGCTCACCTTTTCTGCAGGGGTATCATAAATTGGGACAGTTTTTTTTCTGTGAAGGGTTAGAGGCCCTTCCTTTAAATTTGGACAGTGTTTTTTTTCTGTGAAAGGTTAAAGTCCTTTCCTATTTTTCTGTGAAAGGTTAAAGTCCTTTCCTTTTTCTGTGAAAGGTTAAAGTCCTTTCCTATTTTTCTGTGAAAGGTTAAAGTCCTTTCCTTTTTCTGTGAAAGGTTAAAGTCCTTTCCTATTTTGCTGTGAAAGGTTAGAGTCCTTTCCTTTTTTGCTGTGAAAGGTTTGAGTCCTTTCCTTTTTTGCTGTGAAAGGTTAGAGTCCTTTCCTTTTTTGCTGTGAAAGGTTTGAGTCCTTTCCTTTGGTGGTTTATCACCTTCCAAAATTCTCTCCTCTTGGTTAAAAAAAAATAATATATTGTAAATATTGTGTTATTGTTGTGGCAATTAGGCTGAGTTAGAATCAATATATAATATATGATTTTTTTTATGTTTGTTTTATGTATTTAGTATTATGCAAAATACTAAATATGGTAGGCCTGTCTTTAATAAGTAGTTTGTGAAGAACTATGCAAATATATATATATATTATTTTGGTGAGCTCACAATTTTCTGATTATATGTTTTTATGTTATGTGTTTTGTCACAATATGTCTTATGAGATCTTATGAGTATATTTTTATACTGATATAAAAATCCTATGAATGGGATATCTAATTTTGACTGACAGTTGATAAATTGTTTTATGTATAGTATTGTTCATATGCTGTTGGCCATTTTTGGATATTTTATCTAGATTTAATTCTTGTTTTGGCTTAAATAATATTGAGGTGTTGTATTAGCAGAAAAATAAGGTTTTTTTATGCTAACCAAACTTTTTTAACCCAAACTGAAATAATTCATATATGACATAAAATTATTAAAAAAAAATTTATTATTATTTTCTCTCTTACTTTTCTGCACAATATAAATTGTCGTTAAGTGTTTTATCTGCATTTATACTGCTTACTGTGTAAAATATTGGGAATTCTAAATCCAAAGGAGAGAGCCCAAAGGTATCCAAGGGGACAGTTACTTAGACCATTATTCCCTTTAAAACTAAGCAAAAGGTAAATGGGGCAAAAGGTGAAATATTATCTAGACTCCCAGGTCATAAACCGAGAGAAACTCCCAAAGAATATGTTGCCAGAGTAGCAGGAGATTATTATTGTGACCCTTTTGTAGATAATGTGGCTGGCTGGACTGAAAGTTTAGGAACACAGGCAGCCCCTTTTCCAGGGAAGGGTCCTTTAGTTCATTTAGCATTTGGCTATTAAAGGGAATGCTGCTAGATGATCCAACATGGTTTTGGTGTGGTCATGATCCAAAGTGGGATTTTTCTTACATGAAAGAATGTGCCAATGTTTGGATAAAGATTGCAGAGGAAACTCCTCCTAACCCTAATATGCCCACATTTAAGTATTCCCACTTATCTGCTCCTTTAATTCCATCCTCCCAACTTGAAACTACAAAAACTCCACATTTATACCCAAAATTGATAAAACCTAATCCATATAAAACTAATGCCTTGAATATGATTAAAAGTGACACTGATGATGAATTGATACAGCTTGCCACCACTGTAAAACCATGGCCATATGCCAACACCCCTACACCTGAGTCTCAGGACTCATTATCTCATATGGTAACGGAGGACTTCCATTCTCCCGTTCAAACTAGAAACCAGAGGGCTGCAGCAGCCTCTATATCAGGTACAGCATCTAATGCATCATCTGAAAATGCAAATATAGGTACAACAGCAAGCCTTGCAATGCCCTTTATGACCGTAGGCACCCAGGTAATTCATAAACCTCCTGATGTACTGTTGTATAATGCCTTGGCTGAAGGATGCCCAAATCTTCTAAAAAATCCTGCAGCTGCTGTAGCTTATCTGAAACTATGTACTAAAGGGCTTTGTCTGAATGGAACAAACTATACATTTTTATTGGATAGATATGCTTAAGGCTTTGAGATTAATTGGAAGAATATTAAGTATTTACGCGGAAATTATGATACTCCCCCTGAGACTAATGATAACCCATGGAATGATCATACAAAGGTTGATGAAATGTGGAAAGAAATACAGAATATGTTGAATGCTATGCATGGGCAAATGCAAGATGTGTCTCCTGCACTGGTGTGTAAGCATAAGGATGGAGAAGAAGTGTCTGGCTTTTTTAGTCAGGTTTAAGAGATGTTGGTTGGAGGAATGTCGACTGACCATGGACATGGGAGCACTTTTTGTGCAACATGCCATGGCCAATGTAAGACCGGATGTGTCACAAACTGTAAGGCAATGTATTGATGATTGGCATAAAAAAAGTGCACAAGAATGGATAGAGGCAGTCAGAGTTAAAGATGCTGGTGGAGTCTTTTTAGCACCTCAGAAAATTAAGACCCCCTCTACTGTTATGTACTCTAATATTAGGGGCCGGCAGAGGGATCCTTTTAATAATAACAGAAACCACTACAATAATTCACAGAATGGTCAGCGCAGGGAGCACAGACACCCCCAGGGCAATAGACATAGTTCTGGAGGTAGAGCTAATCAGCAGTGTACATGTTTTAATTGTGGTAACACAGGACACTGGCATAGGGAATGCAGATCTCCACGGCGTGTCCAAGGGGCACAGAATAGCCAAAATCAGTCAATTCAGTTCCCAATTGCATGGGAACAATCAATCTTCCTCGGGCTTCCAGCGCCCATAGGGATGCCATAGGATAGACCCTATCGCTTGTTATCTTTTCCAGTTATCTAGGCGATGGGATGAGTTGCCACTATTATCACTTTCAATTAATGGGCAGGTATACGATTTTCTTGTCGATACTGGAGCAACTCGCTCATCCATGTCTGCTAACTTTTATAAAGGGGAAACTTTTGAGGGAGGCGAATCCTCAATTGGTGTTGGAGGGGTCTCCATTCCATGTCTCATTACACCTCCCTTACCTATCAAGATACTACCTAAAGAGGATAACTGCATGGAATGTTTCATTCATAAATTTTTGATCCTCCCTAAGTGTCCCGTAAATCTCTTGGGTAGGGACTTAATTTCTAAATTACAGATTAACCTCTTAGTGGACAATAAAGGAGGTATCCTAGGTGACATCCCTTACTACTTACGCCCTCCTAACGAACCTCGCTTCAATTTTTTGTCAGCCTATGAGGAGGCACCTACCTCACCTTCTATTTACCTCACTGCTTCATCTACTGACACCTTATGCAGGGCTATTTCTCCCTCTCTCACTGGAACTGTGTCTGTCACTTCTCTGCGTAACCCTTTACCATGCTTTCCGCTAGATTTTGAACAACTATCAGATGGTACCCCTGACATCATACAAGGTGTGTGGCTTACTCCTACTGCTGCTTATTTACTTAATGACAGACAAAAGATGTTTACTTGGCTGGTAGGTGATGGACTGTGTACACAGACTAAATACATTCCCCTGGACAATCTTTCTTGTTTTATTGCCCAATCTACTCTTTTTGACCAATTGCCACCCTCTTTGAATCATTTACCCTCCACTCTGTGGTCTACTTCTCCCACTGACCCAGGATTTGTTTCCTGTACACCTTACATAGCCAAACTCCGCCCAGGTGTTTATCCAGTCTATATTAAACAGTACCCATTATCTAGGGACAAGGAGGAAGGTATTTTGCCCATTATTCAGGAGTTATTGGAAAAGGGAGTCATTGTTCCTACAACCTCCCCTTACAATACTCCCATCAATCCTGTCCCCAAACCAGGTCGGCAGACCTGGCGCCTCACACAGGACCTTAGGGCCATTAATATTTTGGTTGAGCCTTTGGCTCCCATTGTTCCAGATGTTAACTCTATTATCACTGCCATATGCCACGTATTTCACTTGTTTAGACCTAAATTCCGCATTTTTAAGTATTCCAGTTGACCCTATTACTCAACCTTTGTTTGCCTTCAATTTCCGGGGCCATCAGTTTACGTGGACACGCCTCCCACAAGGCTTTTGTGATTCCCCCACAGCCTATTCTGCTGCAGTCCGTGACACCTTGCAGTCTTGGACCCCCCCATCGGGCTCCGTCCTCCCCCAGTATGTAGATGACCTGCTCCTGTGCAGTACAAATTTAGAAGCCTGCCAAGAAGATACGCTCTCTCTTCTCTCACAGCTTGCTCTTACTGGACATAAGGTCTCCCCTGGCAAGATGCAGTACTGTCAGCAAACTGTCCACTATTTGGGATTCCTCCTCTCCCATGCACAAAGACTATTGTCCCCAGAACGTGTTCCTGCCCTTACACGTCTGCCAAAACCCAAAAGTAAGAATGCTCTGCTCTCCTTCCTGGGTGTTGTTGCATATTGCCGCCAGTGGATTCCAGACTGTTCCTATTATGATCACATCCTGCGTACAGCAACTTTGCAACAAGCTCCTGATTTACTGTCATGGACTGGTCAAATGGACAAAGCATACAAGTACCTCAAGTCATCTCTTTGTCAAGCACCTGCATTAGGTCTTCCAAACTATCAGTTACCATTTCATATTTATGTTAAGGAGGATGGGGACACGGGGGCGGGAGTCTTAGCGCAGGAACATGGCTCTGGCTATAGGCCTGTGGCCTTTTTATCTAAAGTTTTGCCCCTTGTGGTTCGAGGCATGCCTGCTTGCTTGCAGACCGTTGCTGCTGTGGCAATGATGGTAGAATCATCCCAACCTCATGCACTCATTCTTCACACCACTCACCAGGTACTCACTCTCCTACAAAATTCCACCACACAGCACATGACTGCTTCACAGAGATCTGGATATGAAGCTATCCTCACTGCAACTTCCAACCTTGTTATCAAATATGCCCCAGGCCACCATGGCCCAGCCTACCTTCTATGGAAACTACTAGCTACAGGATCAGATCCTGTACTCCCACCTGAAGCACATGATTGTATAGACAACATACATACTGAGACATCTCCCCGACCTGATCTTCAGCCTACCCCACTACCTGACGGTGACATTGTTTTTGTTGATGGTTCTTGCTCCCGCCCCTCAGATGCCCAATTTCACACAGGTTTTGCAGTTGTACAACTTCCTGATACAGTACTTGCAGCTCATTCTTTGCCTTTTGTTTCTGCCCAAGCTGCAGAACTCGTTGCTCTCATTGAAGCTTGTCGCCTTTTTAAGGACCGCCCTGTTACTATTTACACAGACTCTAGATATGCTTTTGGGGTTGTCCCTGATTTTGGCCGCATTTGGCAATTACGAGGTTTTGTTTCTGCTGATGGTAAAGGGATTTCTCACTCTGACCTTGTTTCCCAGCTGCTAGACGCTATTCAGCGACCATCCACTATTGCTGTGGTTAAATGTAAAGGACATTCTTCTGACTCTTCCTTAGTATCTCAGGGAAATACTCTTGCTGACTCAGCTGCTAAGAATGCTGCTTTAAATGCTCCTCTTCATCCTCTTTACCAAACCACTATTTACTCTCAACTTGCTCTTCTCCATGTTCCTTCTATCCCTGATTTTCCACTCATCTCCCTCCAACGGTACGCAACAGAGGTCGATCTCTCCTTTTGGAAGCAGCAACATCTGACCCTCGATTCTAATGGTCTCTGGTCAGATAAGGAGGGACGAGTTGGTATTCCACAATCCAGTGCCCCTATTTCTATTGCCAATTTTCATGGTATTGGCCACTTGAGTAAAAGAAACACACTCAATAACATGAGCAAGAGATTTGTGATAAAAGATGCCTCTACATTAGTACAAAAGCAATTATCACGTTGCTTAGAATGTGCTCAAAACAATCCAAATACAGGGTTACAAGTTCAGAATGAGCACCTACCACCCCCTGAAGGTCCTATGCAACAGCTACACGTTGATTTTACTCATATGCAAAATTAGTGGCCCTTTTAGGTATCTCCTTGTAATCTGTGATCAATTTTCTAAATGGGTAGAAGCTTTTCCAACAGCAAGGGAAAATGCAAAGGTTGTCGCAAAGATCCTATGTACAGAGATTATACCACGATTTGGTTGTCCACTACAAATTAATAGGGATAACGGAACACCTTTTACCTCCAAAGTAACTCAGGAAATTGCCAGATTACTATGTGTTGATTGGAAATTCCATATTCCCTACCATCCTCAGTCCTCTGGACAGGTAGAAAGGACAAATAGAACCATTAAGGATAAGCTAAGGAAGGGAACTAAAGGCACTTTCAAAAATTGGCCACGATATTTACCAGCAATTTTAGCAGAAATTCGTATGACCCCCAATGCTACTACTGGTCTCTCTCCCTTTGAGGTTTTAATGGGAAGACCTTTCCCTGTACCCAGCTGTGGTGGTAAGTCCAGCCCCCAGGGGAAGGTCTCAATAGATATAATTCAGGAAGAATATGTACAGCAATTGATCAATAAATTGAATAACATCTACGGTAATGTAGCTCTCTCTCTTCCACAACCATCAGGTGAACCAACGCACCCTTTCAGGCCAGGAGATCAAGTGTTGGTGAAAAGGATCATACAGAACAAACCACTGGATACACCTTACGGACCTCCAACAACTGTCATCGCTGTGACCAGAACCGCCGTCCTCACTGAAGAGATCCCCACCTGGATCCACGCCAGTCGTCTGAAATGGGCCCCTACAGCAGAGACTCCACCCTAACAGCTCTTTTATATTTTCATGTTTTTACCATTTGTTATTCAGAACTTTTGCATGCTCCACCTTATGACAACTCATTCCTCAGAGCCTGCAACCAAACTTATCAATTAACACAACTGATCAATTCATCCAATCAGAATTGTTGGATGTGTGCAAACACACCTCATAGTGTGAATGCAGGGTTCCGTATGACACCAGTCCCCTTTAACTTGTCTGGTATTTCTGACTTAGTGAAACATTCTGCTACTCTTAACTGGACCCAGGAACCCTTTATTAACCCCCCCCCCACAGTTGAGCCTCAGGGTCTGTATATTGCTATGCTTCCAAATAATGCTGAACCAATTTTATGTCTGTGACCCATCTAGAACAGAATCACCTGCATCTCCATAAGTTTCAACATTTCTGCTAAACACCATTTTTTGTATTGTTGTTCTTTCAGAACAAAAGAAGGGATTGTTGAGGTATAATAAAAATGTTAATCCCTATTAATATTTTATTTGGCATCGTGATCCTACTAATATTTGATTTGACCTTTTGCAATTCTGATTACAATGATGCCTAGAGCCATTCCCCTTGTTTTATCAACAAGACCCTTTGATACTCCATAAATAGTTTCTGGAGGACTTGTATTTCTAGTTATAACTAATGTAATCTAAAACAGGTATCTATGTACACATACCTAAACCTGTCATTACCTCTATTTCTTGAACCTGCATAAGATAACTCAGCATTTACCTCTGTTAATGCAAGGTATGGGCATGGGTACCTTTATAAGCTGCCCTGAATGTTCAATAAATTGAGACCATTTGATACCAATCCCTTGTGTGTAGTGTATCATTTGTGTCTCCTGGATATATGAGCCAAGAGGAGAGTGCATGAGGAAGGTGATAAAAGGTTTTACCCCGGGGTGCGCTTGTTCCAGCAATGAAAGTAATCTTGCTTTAACATCCCTATCTCTCTTTCATTCCCTTTCCCTTCTCCTTATCATCTCCCTTTCTTAACCACTTAAAAAAAATAGAAACAGAGCTATCTAAAGCGTCAGAAGGATGTTTCCTAATAGCTCTACCCCTACTCAAAGTGGGAGAGAGGGAAGAGAGAGAAAATAGTGATTGTTAAAACCATCCGGTCCGGGTGAAGAGTCAGTCTTTTATCTTTTAACAACTGTGATTTTGCTTTTATCAGAATCCCTCTAATATAAGCCTTGTGAGCCACCCACAGGGTTACGCTAGAGTTAACTGATTTTCTATTCTCTTAAAAAAATTTATGAATTTATTTTTTAATGTTGTTACTTAAATATTCAACTTTAAGAATATAGGGATCTAATTTCCATGGGGAACTTTTCTTGCTTCTAAGGTCTCCTTTCTAACTGATCTATACATTCCATGGTCCGATCTTAAGATCGGTTTAATGTCTGCAAAATCTAAGTACTTAAAACTCAATTTGTTGAAAAAAACATAATCCAACCTGGCATAAGAAGCATATCTATGCGAATAATGTGTGTAGTCCCTTTCTCCCGGATGTAAGCCCTCCATGTATCAAAAAGATTATACCTACAAATTAGTTCATAGAATTGTTTAGCTTTTCGGGTGAGAGCAGGATCAATACAAGAATCTTTGGGAAGTTTCTTATCTTCCACTGGGTTCAAACACATATTGAAGTCACCACAAACAGTAAGAAAGCCGGAAAAATATTTCCTCAGCTTCATTATAACAATCAGTTTTATTAGGCAGTGGCATATTACATTACAAACATTAATTATTCATATCCGGAAATTACAATATTCGTATATACAGTTTAATCCTGCGCTTTGTAACTACAAAACTTGTTCTAAATCTTAATGTAACCGAATGTTAGATTATTATCTGTAATATTACCTTCCCCGGAAAGCCATCTACCAATGCCTGTTTTTCTTTTTTTTTTTTCCCTTTCATTAGATAATTTCAATTTACAATGTTGGTACAATCCAATTTCCCCGTTGGAGTGGAAAGCAGGGAAAAAATAACATTGTTAAAAGAGAGAAAGAGAAGAAAGGAGAAACCAAGAAAAAGTAATGATAAGAAATAAAAATAGAAACCATAGAATAGTTCTTTACCGTTTAACCAGTTCGAAGTGTTTGTTTCTTCCATCCGCCTCCTCCAGTGCCATCTGCTCCCCTCCTCTCCATCCATGGCTCAATGGCTTGTTTTGTGTTCTAACGAAATGCTATCGGGCTCCATCAGCCACGGAGCCCACACATCCATAAATCTAGGAATTGAATCTTGTAAGAGGTGGGTTATTCATTCATTAATTAAAATAACATTTATCTTATTTTTAACTGCTTGTAAGCTCCCGCTTGAGGATTTCCACTGCCGAGCAATATGGCTTTTTGTGGCCAGCATCAGGAATTGCAATAACCTATTTTGTTGGGATGTCAGAAGTTTGCTGGAGAGGTCCAAGAGGCTAATTTCAATAGATTCATGTATTTTGATTTTAAACATTTTCGAGGCTAACTTAAATATTTCTGACCAAAGCCTTTTTACCCCAGGGCATACCCACCATATATGTAGGAATGTCCCTGAGTTTCTACAACCTCTGAAGCATTTAGCATCTTGGGTTAGTCCCCATTTAAAAAGTTTAGCTGGTGTATGATAAATTCTATGTAGGACTTTAATCGACGTCTCCAATACGCTATAGTTTAATGACCCTCTAGTTAGGCTACGCCAGCTCTGTTCCCAGATTGTTTGGTCCAGCGTGTATCCCAGATCTTTTTCCCATTGTTGTCTATATTTAATTTTTTGTGATCTTGGAGTCTCATTAAATGCATGATACAGCAGAATTATAACATTGCTCGACAGTGGAAGATCTCTACAAATTCTAACCAGCCAATTGGTTTCCAGGGCTCCTAGCGTAGTTATAGTGGAGTTTACAAAATGACGTATTCTACAGTATGTATAATGCTCCATTAAAGGCAAATTATATTTATTCTTTATTTAGGCATATGTGGCTATTGCCCCCTCCTGATACCAGGCCCCGAAAGTCAACAAACCCCTTTGGTTTGTTTAGACATTGGGGAAAGTTGGATTGTCAGAAGAGGGTTCGGAATAATCGGAGGGATGCTAGCTAATGGATGATGATGTCGGTTGCCCATGTCAATATCCCTAAAGAGTGTTTAGTTATTGGGTTCTTTATTTTCCCCATTAACTTATTTGGCTTGGGGAGCCATATGATGGTGTCCCAAGAGTATGGGGGCATTTGTAAATTTTCTTTAAAGACCCACAAGGGTTGATGTTGAGAGGAGTGCGCCAAGGGGATGAACGAGAGCTGTGCTGCTTTATAGTACAGTTTGAAGTTGGGGCAAGAGAGACCCCCCTTCGTTTTAGGTATATACATGGTAGATTTGGAAATCCTTGCGGATTTGTGATTCCATATGAATTTAAAAATTCGGTTTTGAAACCTCTCGAGATCTCTATAAACTATTGGGGACAGAAGTGTGCGAAATAAGTATAATAGCCGGGGGAGAATATTAATTTTAACTGCGTGTATCCTGCCTAGCCATGTGATTCTACTTTTTGACCATCTCTGTAGGTCTAATATATTTTTTTGTAAAGGGGTACATAATTAGCTTTATATAGATCTGTCATTCTTTTGGTGATGGACACCCCTAAATAATTAATATGTGATTTAGGCCAGGAAAAATCTAAGTTTTGTTTAAGATATTAAGTCTCTGTTTGAGTGAGAGCTATACCTAAGGCTTCCGACTTTGTTACATTTATTGTGAGTCCCGAGAGGTTTCCAAAGTGGTCAAGGGTACCCAAAAGCTCCTGGATAGAGGTGGCCGGGCTAGTGAGTGAGCCTAGAAAGTCGTCTGCAAAGAGACTGCATTTGAAGTGATGGTGGCCTATCTGGATCCCTTTAATCTTTGCATTTGCTCTTATAGACTGCGCAAGCGGTTCTATTGCTAAGGCAAAAAGTAAGGGTGAGAGAGGGCATCCCTGTCTGGTTCCCCTTTGCACCTCAATTTGCGCCATAGTATCGCCTGGTAGTTTCAATCTTGCCTTGGGAGATCTATAATAGGTCTCGATCAGGTCCATGAATTTCCCCCTGAAACCAAATTTGGATAATACCGCTTTGAGATAAGGCCATTCTACGGTATCGAAAGCCTTTTCTATGTCTAAGACTAATAGGCAGGTTGGGGTGCGGTTCCTGGATGCCCACGAAATCAAATTTAAAGTGCGTCTTATGTTATCCCCTGTTTGTCTATAAGGGACAAATCCTGCTTGATTTTTATGGATGAGTCTGGGAAGAAGTTGGGAGATTCTATTTGCCATCAGCTTTGCTCAGATTTTTATATCCCCATTTAGGAGTGAAATTAGGCTATATTTTTTGACTTCTAGGGGGTCCTGACCTTCCTTGGGGAAGAATATCAAGTCTGCCTGGTTTAATTCCTGGGGCATTTGATGGCCTTCTAAGATTTGGTTAAAAAGAGTTGTGAGGTGAGGGGCCAGAGTGTCAATATATTTCTTATAGTATAAGTTGGTAAATCCATCCGGGCCCGGTGCCTTCCCACCCTTCAGACTGGTAATGGTTTTTCTAATCTCAGCTTCCCCCACCCTTGAGTTAAGGAGCTCCGTTTCCTCCATAGATAGACTGGGCACATCACACGATTCTAGGAATGCCTGTCGTTGTTGCTTTTGCTGATTATGGTGTTGCCCAGATGAATCTATTTTCTGGAAATATTCCAGAAAGGTTTTTTGTATATGATTAGGGCTAGCAGTGACTTCCCCAGCAGAGGTTCTAATCCTAAACATTTTTGACTGCGAGATCTTGTTTCTAAGCTTTTTAGCCAATAAGTTATCTGGTTTGTTAGCTTTGGCATAGAATCTGTGATTTGTCCATCTTATCGCCTTTTCAGTGCGGTTAGATAATAATAAATCTAGCTCCTATCTAATTTTATCTATTCTTTTCCGTAAATGATTGGAAGGGTTCTGTTGATTTAATCTTTCTAACTCCCCCAGATCCTTCCCCAGGGTTTCCTCTCTTCATTTTGTTTGCCTTTTGAGTCCACTTGCGATTTTGATAAGATAGCCCCTGATGAAGGCCTTATGGGTCACCCATGTCCAACCCATATCCGACTCTGGGGTAATGTTAGTCGAAAAGAATAGTTCAAGATCGTCGGCTATTTGTTTTCCCACTGTTGGGTTCGATAAGATGTTTTCATTGAGTCTCCAGCTATATGGAGGTCTACTTTTTAAGCCCATATCTATGGAGGCGCTAACCTGTGAATGGTCTGACCACGGGCACGGTTGGATTTCTGCCCCATCTACACTATCTGAGAATGATGAGTCCATTAGAATAGTGTCTATTCGGGAGTACGTGCCATGTACTGGCGAATAGAAGGTGTACCCCCTCTCACCCTTATGGAGTAATCTCGAAGCATCTATAAGATGCAGGTCATTAAGCAATGCGTTAATTTGTTTCAATTTGTTTGAGTATTTGCCACCCCCCTCTTTGCTTGATCTATCTAGGCTAGGATCTAAAACTAGATTGAGATCTCCCCCTAGCACTATCCTCCCAAGATCAACCGATTTTAGATATTTGAGAAGTTTTATAAATGATTTATGTATGGTAATCATTTGCGCATAAAATGATACCAGAGATAGTTTTGTACCCCATAATGTACCTGTCAATACTACAAAATTCCCCGCTGAATCTATCTTTCGATGCTCAATAATAAATGGGAAATTTTTATGTAGCAAGATAGCCACTCCGCCTTTTTTAGTAGGTTGGGTAGAAGCGACAAATACCGGATTTGTATTATGTAAATATTTAGGGAGTTTGTGGTGCTCAAAATGTGTTTCCTGCAAAAAGATCACATCTGGGTGTAGGGGTTTATAAGATAAAAAAGGCCTTGCGCCTTTTAAATTGGGAGTTAAATACCCGGACATTATGTGAAATAAAAACAAAAGGGGTGTCCGTCATGGTACCTCTGTAAAAATTAAGATATTGAGCTTATCCCAGGCAGCACATACGTCGCCCCATATCGCCCCTTGTACCTGGATTTTGATGGTTTGCGGAGCTGGCACTGGAGAAGGCGGAGGGATCGCCTCGTAAAGCCTGGTGTTTAGAACTGTAAAAGTGGGAAAGAAAAAACATAACATGATTAACCAAACTGTGATAACATATGAACTTTGACTTTTCTTCAGCCAGTTACTCAAGGCACTTTTGTGCCGGGGGGGGGGGGAAATGAAGGTATCCATTTCCTTACTGATCCCCTCTACTGAGGACGAAATATCTGACAAACTAACAGTTATAAGTTTCAAAGGTTTATCAGAAACTGCCCCATCATAGTGTCCCTATCTAAAGACCTGACCCCCGCATTGATTTTTATCTAGGAGTCTATATAGTGGTTCTCTATCAAATGTATTTTACAATCTCTTAAATATTATATTCCTGTCCCTTGAGCTGTAAACTTATAATATAAACATCATATAGCTTTTTCTTGTGTTGCAGAGGGCATAGAGTATTCTGCATAAGTGGATTTAGTGATCCAACTATAGACTGATGCAACGTCCGAATAGATTCATGCCTCTTAGTCACTTTATTCAAAAGTTCTCAGCTTCTATGTTTTAAGTCCCAGGATGCCTTCGTGAGCTAAAGGAGGCAAGGCTTTAATGTCCAGAGTGTCTCTCAGTTCAATTGCCCCATTAGCACCTGGTTTATATCCTGTAGAGGTCTTTCCATTCATCGTTTACGCATTCCTCTATGCCTTACTTTCTCCACAAATTCCCAGTATGTGTCCTGTGTGGTGTATCACCAAATTAATATATATATAAATATTACACAAGGTTCGTCTACATTAAAAGGTATTTATTAAAAAGCAACAACACAATACTATAAATGTATCACAAACACACAGCCCAGACCCACGGAGCAACACCCCTTTTTAAATCTATCTATCTATATAGTAATTCCCTTCCCCAAACGCTTGATCTTACCCACGGTTAGACCATTGCCATCAGTACACCATCAACCATCACCAACACCATCCAGCAAGAAAACAGGAAACAGCACCAGTTTCCTGCCTGGATATATCCTTAGCTGAGATTATGTAATTTACATCACATCCTGTCCATGAGCAATTGTGGGAGGGAAGTAAAGATTCTCAGCCCTCCTACAAAGGCCTGTTTGAGGAAGTCCTGAATTACCATTCAAGGAAGACAAGTTACCACATTCCCTCACTTTTTCTTCTTCTATGTTGCTCAGTTTTCTAGTTATCCCTCTAGTACAGGAGAACCTAGTGGGAGCAAAAACCTGATATACAGGAGAAATTCAACCCACCGTCCCTCCGGAATAGTTCCCTCAGCGACATAAGTTCTCCTGTACTTTCCTATGGCTGTCAATCCACATATTACACAAGAACAGAACTTATAGAATTTAGGTGAGAGTGTGTGATAAATGTTTATGTATGTGCAATGTAAAACTTTATTGAAGAATGTATGAGAGAGAGAAAGAAGAGAAAAAAAAAAATAACCAAAAAATAAAAAATAAAAACATTTAAATTTCATTATTATATATCCTCCTTGCAAGTTTCTTCCTCATTTATTTCATTGCCACACAAAAAGTATATTATTATAATTGTCGTTAATACTTGAATGAACATGAGTACCAGCAACAGTGTTCGTAGGACTGGATGTGTCTCTGACTCATGAAGTTCCAAGGTAAAAAGCTTCATTGTCAAATTTGTCCAATCTGCATTTGCAGTAAAATTGATCATTTCAGTGGTAAGGTTTCTTGATGGAAATACCATGATACAAGACCCTTCTTCCACCAAACATATTTCATCAACTGTCCTATATTCAGAGTGGCCGATAAAGCATGCAATGTCCCCTATGCGGATCACTTCTTGCACCAGGTTTTCTTTTATCAACTGCACCTAGCCATCCTCCTTAGCTCCTTTCTCCCAAACACAACTGCACAGCCATCGGTGTTGAGATTTCCTGCAACAGCTTTCATCCATCTCCAATCCTGTAATAGTGGCCAGTCTTTTTTATGGGAAGTGTTGCTTGTAGATTCCATCACTTAACGTGCCAATGCTATGTATAAAGTTCAGTTGCTCTGCCTGCCCCTCCCAACGGGGAATTGCCAGGATTAGTCCTATTGTCCCATATTGTAGTCCATGTGGCATCCATTGATCTGGGCCTTCAATATAGCTGTATTTAAGATTATCCTCAGTGATGTCCACTCCTTTCCTTTTCAATGACGTGATAATCCTTGTTGCATTGATTTGTCTTGCCCACTTGTTTTCCTGGATATCTTTAATAGTTTCCTTCAAATCTGCCAACAGCTTTCCTCCAATCATAGAACAGAAAATGGCAATTCCCACTATTTCATTCTTAATGCTGTTAGCAATGGAAACAATATTTTCCTCAACTAGATGCAGGTTGTTGGCAATGGTGTGTATGTCATCAACATTGTCTGTCAGTCTACTCACTATAAGGGGGTCAGCTACTCCACCTGTTTTCATAGCATGTCCCATGCCATCAGTAAGGGAGTTTATCCTGCTGTTCAGTCCAATGATGTCTGCTGAATTCCATACTCCCAATCCAGTTCCGACTCCTCCTAAAAGGGCTGCAAGTGTGTCCCGTTTTTCTCGACTCCCTGCTCCGGTCCACTCAATGATGGTCTCTTGTATACTTTGCTTAAACCACTGCCGCTGTGATTCCGGGCACTTTGGAGGAATAGAAAAATCATTAAAATTTAGAATTATTGGGTAGTAAGTCCACCCAACCCCTTGCACAACTGTTTCATGTGTTGGTACCACCACCAATCCGCCTATTGGCCATGGTACCTTCTTCTGATCTTTACAACGTTGCAGCTCCTTTACAGAGACAAATACTTCATCTATTGTTAGAACACACCCCTTTCCAGTATCAAAATTGCAGAATTCCTCTAGATCAGGCTGGGCAGCTATAACTGCAGCGTCCCATTCTCCACCTTCTTCTAATGTTAAGTTACTCACTACTACTGTAATATTTGTAACCCTCCCTTGTACCTTTGTTGTTATTTTAGTCCTTCCTTTAAAGTTTCCTGTATTCATTATCTGTCCATATCTTATAACCCATTCCCAGTTATGTCCCTCTATACTTTTTATTGGAGCTCTAAGAGCTAATCCCCTGGTACTATTATGTGGCAAAATAATGTTTACTTGTAACCCTCCACCCTCTTTTACTTCCAATTCCCTGGGCCAAATAAATCTATCTGCTTGAACGTAATGTAACTCCAATCTTTTCAAACTCTCTCCCTTATTTGCGGTATCTTCTGGCCTTATTGTCTGTCTCCCCATTCCTACTGTGATACAGCTTATACTTATCCATCCTGTAACAAGGATCCACCACAATCTTCTGTTGACACGCATCTTCATTCTTATACGGCCTTGCTCTGTGGGAACACTAGATTCCATCATTAGAAACATATACATAACAAAAACAACAGGGGCCATTCTTTTTGCAAGTTTGTTCACGGCCCTGTAATCAATGGTAAGTCTCCATGATGAGGCAGCTTTTTCATCTCCATTCCCTTTTAACACAGCTTTTCTCACAGGCCAACATGGTGAGTTACATGCATACCCATTTCCAGATTTAATTATTCCAAGTCTCTCCAGCATTTCTATCATCTCGGTAATTGCCCAAACAGGTATGTCTTGGATTAGCTTCTGCAGCCATTCTGGTTGTCCGTCTAGTTTCAGTTTGTCTTTTTCCAGACTTTTTATCGGAGAGACAATATATGCCATTGGGAGCACAACCCCTTTCGTCAACTCTGTACTTACCTCATTCACCTTTTCTGTCTTCCACAAACAAAAATTGGCAAGATCTACAATGAAATTTCCTTTTTTTAAAGCTTCTATTCCCAATATTTCCTCTGGCCAACCCACTATTGCTTCTACTTGTATTGTTTTTTCTCCAACTGCTACATCAATTGGACCTGCTCTAACCTTCTGTGGATTCCCAGTAACTCCCATAATACTTACTGACGAATCCCCATTTTTGACCCTGTTGGTCATTGTAACTGCTGCTCCTGTATCTACCAACATATTTTTCCCTAACCCTGCGATGACTGTATAACTGGTAGGCCGACCTGCCTCATCCATGGTTAAATTAGCTGAGTGAATGAGACGCTGAGGCGCAGGGGTTGGGATTTGTCATTGTGACTCACTTCTACTCTGTCCCTCTTTTATCATCTTTGCCTCATTTTCCTTCAATTTCCTCTCTGACTCAGCTACCTTGTTTTTAAGTATGTGATTTTCCTCTTCTATCCTATCCTTCTGTCTCCTGAGTTCCCAAAAGCCCATGTTACCGTTTCTCTCTCCCTCCTGATTAGCCCTCCAGTTGCTGCCATCCCTATTCCTATAGTCCCTAGGTGGATCTCTCCATCTTTTGTCAAAGTTCTGTTTTGGTCTCCAGTTTTGATCATCCTTCTTGTTCTGGGGTACATCCCACGTCTGGTTTCTCCAAATACCATCTATATCTCTACCAGACTCGACCTTAAATGTTCTTACAGCTGAAACAGAGCAGGCCTGTTCTGTGAAAGGATGCTTGATCCACCACTTATCAGCTCTAGTTAATAACATTTCCAAGTCTGTTGGTGTTGGATCAAAAAGCCTGATACATTCTTGACACTCCCGGGGAAGGGCTTCCATTACTTTTGCTATATGTTCTGGTGAGCCCAGCACTAGAGGCTGTTGAGGTTGTCGTAGAGTATACCAAAAAAAAATCCTTTGAGCTACCTCTCTAGGACCATCTGTTGGCCTCATGGTAATATTTGCTATTTCTTTCTCTATGCTAAGTAGATAGAAATTAGTTGCAGCAATTCTTCCTGCCTGATCAGACACACTGTTATTAAATCCCAATAGTCTACTAGCCAAAGGACCCATAGCGTATTCTAACAGTTCTGTCCATTCCTCTAAGTTAAGACCTCCTTTTTTAGCTCTATCTGCTCCCCTCATAAACCAATGTGTAAACGTATTAAAGTTGTTAGTTGGCATACTTCCCAACCATTTCTGGAAATTGTCTTTATCTGCCATAGACATCGGTCGAGTCTGCATAGAAAATCCTGTAGGTGTTTGCCTTGCATTAAATAATTCTGAAACAATAACTGGTGCTTGTGGTATGGTATCTACTTGTGCAACAGAATAACATAAGAAATCTTTTCTATCTTGGTTCATTTTCGGCACTGGTTCTTTATTTTGTGCCACGAACATATCCAGATCTGGATATATTTTGGCAATGTCTCTGACTCCTTTTATCCCTTCTAACTTTGTTTTATTTTTATAGTCCATTATTATGTTTTGAAGTTCTGTTATTTTTACTCCATAAGCATCCCTCTGTTCTTCTATTTCCCTTAACTCCCTTTCTAGTTCCCCCACAATTGTAGTTGTTCTCAAAGCTGCAATTTTTAAACAATCCCTTTTGTCCATTGCTTCCTCCATTTTTTTTGTTGTTTCCAAATTATGCTGCCGTAATTCTACAACTAAGTCTATTAGGCCTCCTATTGTGGCTACAACAGCTTGTGTGACCAAACTTTTTCTCTTCTTTGTTCTATACTTTTTGTTATTTACAATTTGTGTTAGAACATCCATTAATCTCTTCTCTTTTTCACTGTCTGGGTTTGCTGGCTCTGGAAGCTCATATGGACCATCATGTTTTTGAATATGTTTCCTAAAGTACTCACGCACTTCTGTGGGAAAGTATTTGGCCCCTTGAAAAGACATTCCTACTCTTTTACTCACCCAAGTAAGAATCCAAATCAATTTGCGACTAAAGTAGCATGCTTCTGAGTAGCCAACAATAGTTGATGACTATTCAGTAGGCCAGGTGTAATATGTAGAAAAATAGATTAGTACCCACAATGCAAATTATACTTACCTTAGTATGGTGAAGGTAATACTTGCTAATTAACTTAAAATATAATAGCAAGGCCTGCAGGGTAGGAGATATACCTGAACTAGGATATGCAAGACACCCAAAATGTATAAGGTATGGAAGCCTATAGTGTATTAAAATGCACGCCTGAAATAATATATATATATATATATATATATATATATATATAATATTTAAAATGGTTTATTTATTATTTTTCTCCAGGCCTGTACTATGATAAAGGACTAGAGAAAGAAAAAGAAAGAAGAGAGAATTTTTTTTTTTTCTTCTTTTAAAAAAAAACAACAAAAAACAAAAACAAAACAAAAATAATAGTATTAACAAACTCAGGTATTTGAAACACACAACAAACTAATTGTGGCCTGATGCCCAAGCTTGTATATTAAAAATGGAGGCTTGAATTAGCATTTAAATACACAAAGAAGCCACATGGAGCCTTATTCAAATGCAGGCCTAGGCCTGTACTTTGATAGTCAAAAGCACGACAAAACTCATCTCAGATAAACCCACAAAAACAACCTGTATGATATATATTTGTTTTATGTATCAAAATAAGCTAGTACGAACAAAACTCAAGTCAGATAAACCCACAAAAACAACCTGTATGATATATATTTGTTTTATGTATCAAAATAAGCTAGTACGAACACAACTCAACTCAGAAGCTAGTACGATATATATATAAAATGGAGGCTTAACCTAGACTCCGCACACAATCAGCACTTGATTTCCCATGCAGATGAATATAATAGCAAGGCCTGCAGGGTAGGAGATATACCTGAACTAGGATATGCAAGACACCCAAAATGTATAAGGTATGGAAGCTATAGTGTATTAAAATGCACGCCTGAAATAATATATATATATATATATATATATATATATAATATTTAAAATGGTTTATTTATTATTTTTCTCCAGGCCTGTACTATGATAAAGGACTAGAGAAAGAAAAAGAAAGAAGAGAAAAAAACAAAAAACAAAAACAAAACAAAAATAATAGTATTAACAAACTCAGGTATTTGAAACACACAACAAACTAATTGTGGCCTGATGCCCAAGCTTGTATATTAAAAATGGAGGCTTGAATTAGCATTTAAATACACAAAGAAGCCACATGGAGCCTTATTCAAATGCAGACCTAGGCCTGTACTTTGATAGTCAAAAGCACAACAAAACTCAACTCAGATAAACCCACAAAAACAACCTGTATGATATATATTTGTTTTATGTATCAAAATAAGCTAGTACGAACAAAACTCAACTCAGAAGCTAGTACGATATATATTAAAAATGGAGGCTTAACCTAGACTCCACACACAATCAGCACTTGATTTCCCATGCAGAGGATAATTAGACAAAGTACTTTTTTTTTCCTCCCCCCCCAAAAAAAAATAAATAAATCTGACTATCTATTAATGTGATACCTCATAAATAACCTTTGTAGAAGTCTAAAATTCGTGGTCGCCAAATGTGGTGTATCACCAAATTAATATATATATAAATATTACACAAGGTTCGTCTACATTAAAAGGTATTTATTAAAAAGCAACAACACAATACTATAAATGTATCACAAACACACAGCCCAGACCCACGGAGCAACACCCCTTTTTAAATCTATCTATCTATATAGTAATTCCCTTCCCCAAACGCTTGATCTTACCCACGGTTAGACCATTGCCATCAGTACACCATCAACCATCACCAACACCATCCAGCAAGAAAACAGGAAACAGCACCAGTTTCCTGCCTGGATATATCCTTAGTTGAGATGATGTAATTTACATCACATCCTGTCCATGAGCAATTGTGGGAGGGAAGTAAAGATTCTCAGCCCTCCTACAAAGGCCCGTTTGAGGAAGTCCTGAATTACCATTCAAGGAAGACAAGTTACCACATCCTGTTCAGATTTTTACAGAGGATCCTGGTGATGAAGTAGCGGATCTTAGGGCTGGATCTGCTTGCTTGCTTTGTCGTCTAGGCCTTTGGACCTCTGTCCATTGTCTCGCCGGTCTAGGAGGTAGATTTATTTCTTGAATAGTTTCCAAAGTGTCCTCTCTGGACAAAAGATTTAGATCTGTAAGGACTGCATTGCACTCGGTCAGAGTGTGGACTGTGTAATTTGTCGTCTCCACTTGAAACGATAGGCTGAAGGGGAACCCCCATCTGTACTTAATACCTTTTTGGATCAGGATTAATAAGGCTGGTTTTAGTTGTTTTCGCTTTATAAGAGTGGAGGGAGCTAGGTCCGCATATATTTGTATCTGGGCGCCATCAGGGCCAACAATGGACTTCGTCTTTTGTGATGTTGCCAATACTAAGTCTCTTGTTCCTTGACGAAGAAATCGAGCTATGACATCTTTCGGATGCTCTGGTAAATTTGGGCCCCCCATGGCCCTATGCGCCCTTTCAATTTCCCAGGTCATCTTGAGGGAGGTCAGGCAGTAAGCTGTGGACAATTGCATTCAAATATAGTTTCAGATCTCCCACTGTTTTAGGTATGCCTCTGAATCTTATATTATTGCGTCTGGACCTATTTTGAAGGTCTTCTAGCTTATTTTCTAGCACCTCAATATGTGCCCAGTTCTGGGTTATGTCCAGACTGTCTTTGTGCTGGGTATCTATAATCTGATCAGTTATTGTTTCCAGTGTGTGGGTCCGGTGCCCAAGGTCTTGCAAATATTGCCTGATCTCCTTCACAGCCTTATCAAAATGAGATCCAAGAGGGTTATTGAATTCAGCCAGTGAGATGTCTGACAATTTCATTGGTTGTTTTGTGTGAAAGGTATCCTCTTCAATATCTGAGCCTTCTGATGAGCCTACTGTGGATGCATGTGGGGAGGCACCAGCTTGTTGTTGTGCTTTGAAATGGTCCTGGATGCTCTTTGAGGGTAGGTTCCGTTTTGATTTACCCATGTTAGAGTTTAGATCTGTAATATAGTCCAGCACTTTTTAAAGGTATGATTTAGAGGTTATAATCTCTCAGGGCTATTTCAATAATATCAAGTATTTGTCCCCTCCAGCCCAAGCCTATCAGTTCACAGCATCCGGGGGTCAATCGGTCAGTCCTAGAGACTCATTTGAGGGCTATAAATTAGGAACATTCATTATCAGGAGCAAATTGCCTTATCTGGGCTGCGTCTTCTTGCATTTGGTCTGTAATGTGAGTTTGTGATATATATTCGTATATATTTAACGCTATTGATTAACTTCAGCTGTCCTTCCAGCTTTAACTATACTGTGTTTAATGTAGTGTGCTTATCCTTATGTAGTTTTCCAGCCCTTATTTGTTATTAGGCTGATTGGATAGCCAATTATATATTTAGCTTTAATATAAATTCTATAGGGAGTCTTGTCTCTGTATTCTTTTAGCCTGCTTGTTGGTCCTAGGCTGTTAAAATGTCCCAGGGGGAGCCAAGATGGCCGCAGTTCATTTGGTAGGAAAACTTCCCTTTGTGTTGCAGGGTCTGATCCCTCCACCTCCTCTCAGGCCCCTGTCCTCCTAGCTGGGCTTGGGCTCTGGGACTTTCCAATGCCCAGGTTGGCCCTCCACCACCTGACCACCCTATTGTGTGCCGTCCTCTGCCTCTCCTTGCCTGTATTCTCCCAGGGCCCCAGCCACCTGGGGAAGATGGCCGCCTCCTCATGGGTGCTCCCCTACTCAAAGTGGGAGACAGGGAAGAGAGAAAAAAAAAACAGAAAAAAACCTTATATGGTGCCTTTATTCTATAAAATGTAAAAAAAATTCATTTAAGCATACTAATTTAAATTTGTTATATATAAATTGAAGAAAAAATAAGCATATCAACCAAAAACCCCTTTCAAACCCACAGCAAAACCAATTTATTGTGTGATCCACATTAATCCATACCATAAATAATCTCATACCTTTAAACTTAAAATTTGATAAGACAATTGTGAATTATTTCCAATTAATTAGTTGTTGTTACTAAACTAACTATAAAGCACCTCGAAGGTATAATATAAATAAGAATCTATTATCTCAGTCTCATCGTTTTCGATATAATATTACTAACTAGAACATGATAAACTCCATCCATAATATTAAATAAACGTGATAAAGTGCAAAGTGCAACAAAGTGCAATTCATACTTCAAGTAAAAAAAAGTGCTAAGCCACCAACTCTTTTCCACCCTTTTTTTCTCCTCTCCCACTTCCACTTTACTCCTTACAAATCTAATCCAATCCTTCCTATGAAACACCCAGGTCTTTTATACATTTTCCCCCTTCCAAACGTGTGGTAATGGGAATTTTTTTACCATCTTTTAAAAATTTTTAATTTTGTGGGAAATCCCCATCTGTATCTAAGATTCCTTGCTCTTAGCTGTTTTGTAGTTTCTATGAACTCTTTTCTTTTAAGTAAGGATTCCCTAGACAGATCTGCGAATATCTTTAAGTTATCATTGGGAAGATTGAAGGATTTTAACTCAAAAGACTTTTTCAGCAATGCTTCCTTATAAGAAAAGTAATGGCGTTTAACAATTACATTCCTTGGTAGTTCTCTCTCAGTGCTTGAGAGAGCCTATACTCTGTGAGTTCTATCAATCATGTGATCATTTAAGAATTGAAAGGGAACCAGGGAGGAGATTATGTACTGAGACAAATATTTATAGCCAACTTTTTCTGGGATACCCCTCTTCCCGAGAGCTCAGTAATAGCAGCTGTATTATTTGCTATTTCTGCCATAAGGTCTGATATCAGAGTAGTTCTAAAATCAGCTAAGAGTTTTTTCATAGTTTTAACAGTTAAAGTATCTTCCTCAATTGAGTCAGAGGCTATGGTATTATCTGCACTAAGGGCTTCTCTAAATTCTGATGAGGAAACGGACGTTTCTAGAGGGTTATCTATGTTTTCTTCCATAAAGCCTTTGTTCCTAATGCCAGATTTAGGAAGAAAAAATCACTTTTTAAATTACCATTTCTTTCTTTTTTCCCTTTTTGGGTTTAGACTTCGAGGTATACCTACTTTCTTCATCATGCTAATAAAGTTTTTAAGCCTTTACAGAATTCTATATTTGTTGGTTATAACATATCCTATGCTATATCTAATGTCAGCTAACACTCTAAACAGAAGAGAGAGAGAGCTGTTCCAATTTGCCTAGAGATCTATATATATCTACTCCATTAACCCATTAAATAGGAGGTGTTTGATACTTTCAGAAAGACAGAAACGATATTTGCCAAAAGTCTATAAAAGTTCTCTTATCTTGTTGAAAAGAACACAGTTCCATCTGTAGTAACCAAGTTCCAGGTCCTCAGATATCTTCTACCACTTGTTTAGAAGATGGTTTATCTGCATTTATTTACATTAATTTGTCTGTCTTATTTAATTGTAAAAAAAAAAAAAAGGAATATAGCTAAAAAAAAACGTAATGTTTAATCCCATGCTGGACACAAGGAAATATTTAGTTATTTAAACATCTGCTCTGATTATATGCAGTTTCACTGATATCCCTTCAATTGGCAATGGATAACCAAAAACTCAACTAGTTCCCCCAGCATCCATCCCCAGTATGCCAAAAAAGCTGTAGAAAGAGACTCTCCCCAGCTCTTCTAGGCAATTATTGGGTGTATAGAGCATGGTATGAAGCTATAGGGTTTTCTTCTATGAGTTCATGGATTAAATATGCATAGAGACCAGACCATACCTTCTCAGCATTGGCTTAGGATAAAGTTTTTATCCATATGAGCTTGCATCATCTACAGATACTTGCATGAGAGGTCTCTTAGCATGAGACCAACAGATCAATTCTTCTCCTGTCTCAGCCTGGAAACAATGGTCATAGAAGGAGCATACTACTGCTCAACCTCTCTCGGCTTACTCCAATTCGATCTACCCTCGTTATCTGGTGCTGACAAACACGCGCCTCAGAGGCTCGCCTAGGGCCAAGTGCCCCTCTAGCATCTCAGTGCTACATGCAGCGACTCCACCAGGGCACACGCTGCCTCACTCAGTCTCTCAACCAAACTTCTGATGGAAGGCACTGCGTGGTTCAACCTCTCAACCTCCCACACTGCCTCTCCTGCAGCTCTCAGATAGGAGGAACTTCACATAGCAGGCTAATAGGATAATTGGAGCTGAGTGTTGAAGTGCATCTCAGCTAGATTTTCACCATTGCCACTGCCCTGCTAGCTGCGCATGCTAGCGTCTCCTGGGCGTGTTTCTCCATTCTCTCCCTCTCTTGTGTTTCATTTTCCCCCTCCTTGTGTCTCATTTCCCCCTCCTCTCCCTCCTTTGTGTCTCATCCCCTCACTTATGTCTCATTCCCCTCTCCCTCACTTGTGTCTCATTCCCCTCTCCCTCTCTTGTGTCTCATTCTCCTCTTCCTCCCTTGTGTCTCTTTAACCCCCTCTCTCCATTGTGTCTCATTCCCCCCTTGTGTCTCATTTGCCCCTCCTCTCCCTCCCTTTTGTCTCCTTTTCTCCCTCCTCTCCCTCCCTTGTGTTTCATTCCCCCCTCACTCCCTTGTGTCTCATTCCCCCCTCCCTTGTGTCTCATTTCCCCCTCCTCTCCCTCCCTTGTTTCTCATTACCCATTCCTCACTCTCCCTTGTGTCTCATTTCCACCCTCCCCTCTCTCCTTTGTGTCTCATTTCCCCCTCCTCTCTTTCCCTTGTGCCTCATGTCCCCCTCCCTTGTCCATCCCTTGTGTCTCATTCCCCCCTCCCTTGTGACTCATTTCCCCCTCCCTTCCTTGTGTCTCATTTCCCCCTCCCTTCTTTGTGTCTCATTTCCCCCTCCCTTCCTTGTGTCTCATCTCCGCTGTTCTCTCTCTCCCTTGTGTCTTCTTCCCCCCTCCATTGGGTCTCATCCTCCTGCCTCCCTTGTGTCTCATTTCCCCCCTCTTCTCCCTCCCTTGTTTCTCATTTCCCCCTCCCTTCCTTGTGTCTCATTCCCCACTACCTTGTGTCTCATCCCCCCTTTTGTCTCCTTTTCCCCGTTCTCTCCCAGCCTTGTGTCTCATTCCCTCTTCTCCCTTCTTTGTGTATCATTTCCCCCTCCTCTCCCGCCCTTATTTCTCACCCCTCCTCTCCCTCTCTTGTGTCTCATTTACCCCTCCTTTCTGTCCTTTGTGTTCATTTACCGCTCCTCTCTCTTTCCCTTATGTATCATTTACCCCATTCTCTCACTCTCCTGTGTCTCATTTCCTCCTCCCACTCTCCCTTGTGTCTCATTTCCCCCTCCCTCCCTTGTGTCTCATTCCCCCTCCCTTGAGTCACATTTCCACCTCCTCTCTCTCCCTTGTGTTCCCCCCTCCTTTCTCTCCCTTGTGCCTCATTCCCCTCCTCCTCTCTCTTTCCCTTGTGTCTCATTCACCCCTCCTCTGCCTCCCTTGTTTCTCATTTCCCACCTCCATCCCTTGTGTCTCACTCCCCTCTCCCTTGTGTCTAATTTCTCACTCCCTTGTGTCTCATTTCCCCTGTGTGTCTCCTTTCCCCTCTCCCTCCCTTGTGTCTCATCCCCCCTCCTCTGCCTCCCTTGATTCTCATTTCTCCCCTCCATCCCTTGTGTCTCACTCCCCTCTCCCTTGTGTCTAATTTCTCACTCCCTTGTGTCTCATTTCCCCTGTGTGTCTCCTTTCCCCCTCCCTCCCTTGTGTCTCATTTCCCCTTCCTCTCACTCCCTTGTGTCTCATTTTCCCTCCTCTCTTTTTCCCTTGTGTCTCATCTACCCCGATCTCTCTCTCCCTAGTGTCTCATTTCCCCCTCCCTCCATTGTGTCTCATCCCCACATCTCCATTTTGTCTCATTCCCCCCTCCTCTCCCTCCCTTGTTTCTCATTTCCCACTCCCTTCCTTGTGTCTCATTCCCCCTCTGTTGTGTCTCATCGCCCTTTTGTCTCCTTTTCCCTCTTCTCTCACAGCCTTGTGTCTCATTTTCCTCTCCACTCCCACCCTTGTGTCTCATTTACCCCTCCACTCTCTCTCTTGTGTCTCATTTCCCCCACCCTCTCTCCCTTGTGTCTCATTCCCCCTCCCTTGTGTCTCATTTCCCCCTTCCTCTCCCTCCATTGTGTCTCACCCCTCCTCTTCCTCCCTTGTGTCTAATTTTTCCCCTCTCCCTCCCTTGTGTCTTATTATCCCCTCCTCACTCTCCCTTTTGTCTAATTTTCCCCTCCTCTCTCTTCGTTGTGTCTCATTTCCCCCTCCTCTCTCTCCTTTGTGTCTCATTTTCCCCTCCTCTATCTCCCTTGTGTCTCATTCCCGCTCCTCTCCCTCCCTTGTGTCTAATTTCTCCCTCTCACCCTTATGTCTCATTGCACCATCCCTTGTGTCTCATTTCCCCCTCCCTTCATTGTGTCAAATTTCCCCTTTGTGTCTTCTTTTCCACCTTCTCTCCCAGCCTTGTGTCTCACCCTCCTCTCCCTCCTTTGTGTCTCCTTCCCCCTCCTCTCCCTCCCTTGTGTCTCTTTTCCCCCTCCTCTCACTCCCTTGTGTCTCATTCTCCCCTCTCTTGTTTTTCATTTCAGCCTCTCCCTCCCTTGTGTCTAATTTCCCCCTACTCTCTCTCCCTTGTGTCTCATTTCCCCCTCCTCTCTCTTTCCCTTATGTTTCATTTCCCCCATTCTCTCCCTCTCTTGTGTCGCATTTCCGCCCTCCTTGTGTCTCATTCCCCACTCCTCTCCCTTCTTTGTGTCTCACCCCCTCTCATGTTTCTCATTTCCCTCTCCTCTGCCTCCCTCATGTCTCATTTACCCCCTCTCTCCCTTCTGTCTCCTTTCCCCCTCCTCTTCCTTGCTTTTGTCTCCCCTGCTCCTGACACCCCCTTGTGTCTCAGTTTCTCCCTCCTCTCCCTCCCTTGTGTTTCATTTCCCCCTCACACCCTTGTGTCTCATTCCTCCCTCCCTTGTTTCTCATTTCCCCCTCCTCTCCCTCCCTTGTGTCTCACCCACTTCCTCTCCCTCCCTTGTGTCTCATTTCCCCTCCTCTCTTTCCCTTGTGTCTCATTCCCCCGCCTCTCCCTCCCTTGTTTCTCATTTCCCCCTCCATCCCTTGTGTCTCATTCCCCTCTCCCTTGTGTCTCATTTCCCCCTTCCTTCCTTGTGTCTCATTTCCCCTGTGTGTCTCCTTTCCCCCTCCCTCCCTTGTGTCTCATTTGCCCCTCCTCTCACTCTCTTGTGTCTCATTTCCCCTCCTATCTTTTTCCCTTGTGTCTCATCTGCCCCGTTCTCTCTCCCTTGTGTCTCATTCCCCCCTCCCTCCATTGTGTCTCATCCCCCACCTCCCTTGTGTCTCATTCCCCCCCTCCCTTGTGTCTCATCCCCCCTCTCGCCCATGTGTCTCATTTCCCCCTCCCTCCCTTGTGTCTTATTCCCCCCCTGTGCCTCATTTCCCACTCCTGTCCATCGCTTGTGTCTCACCCCTACTCTCCCTCCCTTGTGTCTCATTTCCCTCCTCCTCCCTCCCTTTTGTCTCATTCCCCCTTGTGTCTTTTCCCCCCCTTCTATCCCTCCCTTTTGTCTCACCCCCTCCTCTTCCTTCCTTGTGTCTCATTTCCCCCTCCTCTCTCTTCCTTGTGTCTCATTTCCCCCTCCTCTCTCTCCCTTGTATCTCATTTCCCCTCCTCTCTCTCCCTTGTGTCTCATTTCCCCTCATCTCTCTCCCTTGTGTCTCATTTCCCCTCCTCTCTCTCCTTTGTGCCTCATTTCCCCCATCTCTCCCTGGTGTCTCATTCCCCCTCCCTTGTGTCTCATTCCCCCTATCCCTCCCTTGTGTCTCATTTCCCCCTCTCTCCCTCCCTTGTCTTATTTCCCCCTTTCTCCCTCCCATGTGTTCCATTTCCCTCTCCTCTCTTTCCCTTGTGCCTTATCCCCCCTCCTCTCTCTTTCACTTTTTTCTCATTCCCCCCTTGTGTCTCCTTTTCCCCTTCTCTCCCTCCCTTGTGTATCACCCCCTCCTCTCCCTCCCTTGTGTCTCATTTCCCCCTCCTCTCTCTCCCTTGTGTCTCATTTCCCTCTCCTCTCTCCCTTGTGTCTCATTTACCCCCTCCTCTCTCTCCTTTGTGTCTCATTTCCCCCCTTACCTCCCTTGTGCCTCATCCCCCCCTCCCTTGTGTCTCATTTTCCCCTCCTCTCCCCCCTTGTGTCGCATTCCCCCCTCCTCTCCCTCCCTTGTGTTTCATTCCCCCCTCACTCCCCTGTGTCCCATTCCCTCCTCCCTTGTGTCTCATGTGCCCCCTCCTCTCCCTCCCTTGTGTCTCACCCCCTTCCTTGCCCTCCCTTGTGTCTCATTTCCCCCTCTCCCTCCCTTGTGTCTCATTTCCCCCCTCCTCTCTCTCTTTTATGTCTCTCCCCCTCTCTCCTTTGTGTCTCATTTTACCCTCCTCTCCCTCCCTTGTGCCTCATTCCCCCCTCCTCTCTCTTTCACTTTTTTCTCATCCCCACCTTGTGTCTCCTTTCCCCCTTCTCTCCCTCCCTTGTGTATCACCCCCTCCTCTCCCTCCCTTGTGTCTGATTTCCCCCTCCTCTCTCTCCCTTGTGTCTCATTTCCCCCTCCCTTCTTTCCCTTGTGCCTCATTTCCACCCTCCCTCCCTCCCTTGTGTCTCCTTTCCCCCCTCCCTCCCTTGTGTCTCGTTTCCCCCTCCTCTCACTCCCTTGTGTCTCATTTCCCCTCCTCTCTGTTTACCTTGTGTCTCATCTCACCCGTTCTCTCTCTCCCTTGTGTCTCCTTTCCCCCCTCCCTCCCTTGTGTCTCGTTTCCCTCCTCTCACTCCCTTGTGTCTCATTTCCCCTCCTCTTTTTTTACCTTGTGTCTCATCTCCCCCTTTCTCTCTCTCCCTTGTGTCTCATTTCTCCCCTCCCTTGTGTCTCATATCCCCTCGCACCCATGTGTCTCATTTCCCCCTCCCTCCCTTGTGTCTTATTCCCCCCCTTGTGTTACATTTCCCCCTCCTGTCCATTGCTTGAGTCTCACCCCCTCCTCTCCCTCCCCTGTGTCTCCTTTTCTCCATTTTCTCCCTCTCTTGTGTCTCATTGCCCCTCCCTTGTGTCTCATTTCCGCCTCCTCTCACTCCATTGTGTCTCATTTCCCTCTCCTCTCTTTTTCCTTGTGTCTCATTTCCCCCCCTCTTGTGTCTCATTTCCCCCTCCTGTCCATCCCTTGTGTCTCACTCCCTCCACTGCCTCCCATGAGTCTTATTTTCTCCCTCTTCTCCCTCTCTTGTGTCTCATTCCCCCCTCATCTCTCTCCCTTGTGCCTCATTTTCCCCTCTCTCCCTCCCTTGTGTCTCATTTCCCCCTCACTCCATTGTGTCTCATTCTCCCCCCTTGTGTCTCATTTCCCCCATCCACTCCCTCCCTTGCATCACATTTCCACCTCCCCTCTCTCCCTTGTGTCTCTTTTCCCCCTCCTCTCACTCCCTTGTGTCTCATTCTCCCCTCTCTTGTTTTTCATTTCAGCCTCTCCCTCCCTTGTGTCTCATTTCCCTCTACTCTCTCTCCCTTGTGTCTCATTTACCCCTCCTCTCTCTTTCCCTTATGTTTCATTTCCCCCATTCTCTCCCTCTCTAGTGTCGCTTTTCCGCCCTCCTTGTGTCTCATTCCCCCCTCCTCTCCCTTCTTTGTGTCTCACCCCCTCTCATGTTTCTCATTTCCCTCTCCTCTCCCTCCCTCATGTCTCATTTACCCCCTCTATCCCTTCTGTCTCCTTTCCCCCTCCTCTCCCTTGCTTTTGTCTCCCCTGCTCCTGACACCCCCTTGTGTCTCAGTTTCTCCCTCCTCTCCCTCCCTTGTGTTTCATTTCCCCCTCACACCCTTGTGTCTCATTCCCCCTCCCTAGTTTCTCATTTCCCCCTCCTCTCCCTCCCTTGTGTCTCACCCACTTCCTCTCCCTCCCTTGTGTCTCATTTCCCCTCCTCTCTTTCCCTTGTGTCTCATTCCCCCGCCTCTCCCTCCCTTGTTTCTCATTTCTCCCTCCATCCCTTGTGTCTCATTCTCCTCTCCCTTGTGTCTCATTTCCCCCTTCCTTCCTTGTGTCTCATTTCCCCCGTGTGTCTCCTTTCCCCCTCCCTCCCTTGTGTCTCATTTGCCCCTCCTCTCACTCCCTTGTGTCTCATTTCCCCTCCTATCTTTTTCCCTTGTGTCTCATCTGCCCCGTTCTCTCTCTCCCTTGTGTCTCATTCCCCCCTCCCTCCATTGTGTCTCATCCCCCACCTCCCTTGTGTCTCATTTCCCCCCTCCCTTGTGTCTCATCCCCCCTCTCGCCTATGTGTCTCATTTCCCCCTCCCTCCCTTGTGTCTTATTCCACCCCTGTGCCTCATTTCCAACTCCTGTCGATCGCTTGTGTCTCACCCCTACTCTCCCTCCCTTGTGTCTCATTTCCCCCTCCTCTCTCTCCCTTGTTTCTCATTTCCCTCCTCCTCCCTCCCTTTTGTCTCATTCCCCCTTGTGTCTTTTCCCCCACTTCTATCCCTCCCTTTTGTCTCACCCCCTCCTCTTCCTTCCTTGTGTCTCATTTCACCCTCCTCTCTCTTCCTTGTGTCTCATTTCCCCCTCCTCTCTCTCCCTTGTATCTCGTTTCCCCTCCTCTCTCTCCCTTGTGTCTCATTTCCCCTCATCTCTCTCCCTTGTGTCTCATTTCCCCTCCTCTCTCTCCTTTGTGCCTCATTTCCCCCATCTCTCCCTGGTGTCTCATTCCCCCTCCCTTGTGTCTCATTCCCCCTATCCCTCCCTTGTGTCTCATTTCCCCCTCTCTCCCTCCCTTGTCTTATTTCCCCCTTTCTCCCTCCCATGTGTTCCATTTCCCCCTCCTCTCTTTCCCTTGTGCCTTATCCCCCTCCTCTCTCTTTCACTTTTTTCTCATTCCCCCCTTGTGTCTCCTTTTCCCCTTCTCTCCCTCCCTTGTGTATCACCCCCTCCTCTCCCTCACTTGTGTCTCATTTCCCCTCCTCTCTCTCCCTTGTGTCTCATTTCCCTCTCCTCTCTCCCTTGTGTCTCATTTCCCCCCTCCTATCTCTCTCTTGTGTCTCATTTCCCCCCTTACCTCCCTTGTGCCTCATTCCCCCTCCCTTGTGTCTCATTTCCCCTTCCTCTCCCCCCCTTGTGTCTCATTCCCCCCTCCTCTCCCTCCCTTGTGTTTAATTCTCCCCTCACTCCCCTGTGTCCCATTCCCTCCTCCCTTGTGTCTCATGTCCCCCCTCCTCTCCCTCCCTTGTGTCTCACCCCCTTCCTTGCCCTCCCTTTTGTCTCATTTCCCCCTCTCCCTCCCTTGTGTCTCATTTCCCCCCTCCTCTCTCTCTTTTATGTCTCTCCCCCCTCTTTCCCTTGTGTCTCATTTCACTCTCCTCTCCCTCCCTTGTGCCTCATTCCCCCCTCCTCTCTCTTTCACTTTTTTCTCATCCCCACCTTGTGTCTCATATCCCCCTTCTCTCCCTCCCTAGTGTATCACCCCCTCCTCTCCCTCCCTTGTGTCTGATTTCCCCCTCCTCTCTCTCCCTTGTGTCTCATCTCCCCCTCCCTTCTTTCCCTTGTGCCTCATTTCCACCCTCCCTCCCTCCCTTGTGTCTCCTATCCCCCCTCCCTCCCTTGTGTCTCGTTTCCCCCTCCTCTCACTCCCTTGTGTCTCATTTCCCCTCCTCTCTGTTTACCTTGTGTCTCATCTCACCCGTTCTCTCTCTCCCTTGTGTCTCCTTTCCCCCCTCCCTCCCTTGTGTCTCGTTTCCCCCTCCTCTCAATCCCTTGTGTCTCATTTCCCCTCCTCTCTTTTTACCTTGTGTCTCATCTCCCCCATTCTCTCTCTCCCTTGTGTCTCATTTCTCCCCTCCCTTGTGTCTCATATCCCCTCGCGCCCATGTGTCTCATTTCCCCCTCCCTCCCTTGTGTCTTATTCCCCCCCTTGTGTTACATTTCCCCCTCCTGTCCATTGCTTGAGTCTCACCCCCTCCTCTCCCTCCCCTGTGTCTCCTTTTCTCCATTTTCTCCCTCCATTTGGTCTCATTTCCCTCCTCCTCCCTCCCTTGTGTCTCATTCTTCCCTTGTGTCTCCTTTCCCTCCCTTGTGTCTCATTTCCCACCTCCTCTCTCTCCCTTGTGTCTCATTTCCCCCTCCTCTCTCTCACTTGTGTCTTATTTCCCCCCTCCTCTCCCTCCCTGCTGTTTCATTTTCCTCTCCCTCCCTAGTGTCTCATTGCCCCTCCAGTGTGTCTCATTTCCCCCTCCTCTCACTCCATTGTGTCTCATTTCCCCTCCTCTCTTTTTCCCTTGTTTCTTATCTCCCCCGTTCGCTCTCTTCCTTGTGTCTCATTCCTCCCTCCATTGTGTCTCATGCCCCCACCTCCTTGTGTCTCATTTCCCCCCTCTCTTGTGTCTCATATCCCCTCCCGCCCATGTGTCTCATTTCCCCCTCCCTCCCTTGTGTCTTATTCCCCCCTTGTGTCTCATTTCCCCCTCCTGCCATCCCTTGTGTCTCATTCCCTCCTCTGCCTCCCATGTGTCTTCTTTTCTCCCTCTTCTCCCTCTCTTGTGTCTCATTCCCCCCTCATCTCTCTCCCTTGTGCCTCATTTTCCCCTCTCTCCCTCCCTTGTGTCTCATTTCCCCCTCACTCCCCTGTGTCTCATTCTTCCCCCTTGTGTCTCATTTCCCCCATCCACTCCCTCCCTTGCGTCACATTTCCACCTCCCCTCTCTCCCTTGTGTCTCATTTCCTCCCTCTTCTCTCTCCCTTGTCCCTCATTTGCCCCTCCTCTCTCTTTCCCTTGTGTCTCCCTAATTTTCCCTCTCCTCTCTCTACCTTGTGTCTCATTCCCCCCTCCTCTCTCTCCCTTGTGCCTCATCCACCCTTCCTCTCTCTTTCCCTTGTGTCTCATTTCCGCCCTCCTCTCCCTTGTGTCTCATTCCCCATCCCTTGTGCCCCATTTCCCCCCTCTCTCCCTCCCTTGTGTCTCATTCCTCCTCCCTTGTGTCTCATTTCCCTTTTCCTCCCTCCCTTGTGTCTCATGCCCCCCTTGTGTCTCATTTCCCCCCTCCTCTCCCTCCCTTGTGTCACATTTCCACCCCTTCTCTCTCCCTTGTGCCTCATCCCCCCTTCCTCTCTCTTTCCCTTGTGTCTCATTTCCGCCCTCCTCTCCCTTGTGTCTCATTCCCCATCCCTTGTGCCCCATTTCCCCCCTCTCTCCCTCCCTTGTGTCTCATTCCTCCTCACTTGTGTCTCATTTCCCTTTTCCTCCCTCCCTTGTGTCTCATGCCCCCCTTGTGTCTCATTTCCCCCCTCCTCTCCCTCCCTTGTGTCACATTTCCACCCCTTCTCCCTCCCTTGTGTCTTATTCCCCTTTTGTGTCTCATTTCCCCCTCCTGTCCATCCCTTGTGTCTCACTCCCTCCTCTGCCTCCCATGTGTCTTCTTTTCTCCCTCTTCTCACTCTCTTGTGTCTCATTCCCCCCTCATCTCTCTCCCTTGTGCCTCATTTTCCCCTCTCTCCCTCCGTTGTGTCTCATTTCCCCCTCACTCCCTTGTGTCTCATTCTCCCCCCTTGTGTCTCATTTCCCCCATCCACTCCCTCCCTTGCGTCACATTTCCACCTCCCCTCTCTCCCTTGTGTCTCATTTCCTCCCTCTTCTCTCTCCCTTGTGCCTCATTCCCCCTTCCTCTCTCTTTCCCTTGTGTCTCATTTCCGCCCTCCTCTCCCTTGTGTCTCATTCACCATCCCTTGTGCCCCATTTCCCCCCTCTCTCCCTCCCTTGTGTCTCATTCCTCCTCCCTTGTGTCTCATTTCCCTTTTCCTCCCTCCCTTGTGTCTCATGCCCCCTTGTGTCTCATTTCCCCCCTTCTCTCCCTCCATTGTGTCACATTTCCACCCCTTCTCTCTCTCTTGTGTCTCATTCCCCCCTCCTCTCCCTCCCTTGTGTCTCATTTCCCCTCTCTCCCCCTCTCTTGAGTCTCATTTCTCCCTCCTATCTCTTTCCCTTGTGTGTCATTTCCCCCTCCTCTCCCTCCCTTGTATCTCATTTCCCCCCTCCTCTCTCTCCCTTGTGCCTCATTTTCCCATCCTCTCTCTTTCCCTTTTTTCTCATTTCCCCCTCCTGTCTCTCCCTTGTGTCTCATTTCCACCCTCCTCTCTTTCCCTTGTGCCTCTTTCCCCCCCTCCTCTCTCATTTCCCCCTCCTCACCCTCCCTTGTTTCTCATTTCCCCCTCCCTTGTGTCTCATTCCTCCTCCCTTGTGTCTTAGTTCCCCTCCTCCATCCCTTTTGTCTCATTCCCCCCCCCCCTTTGTCTCATTTTCCCCTTCTCTCCTGCCCTTGTGTCTCACCCCTCTCCTCTCCCTCCTTTGTGTCTCCTTTTCCCGCTCCTGTTCCTCTATTGTGTCACATTTCCACCTCCTCTCCCTCCATTGTGTCTCATTTCGTCAATCCTCTCCCTCTATTGTGTCTCATATCCCTCTCCTCTCCCTCCCTTGTGTTTCCTTTCCCCCTCCTCTTCCTGTACCTGATGTCATTGGTTGTTCAGTGGAGCAATAGCATCCCACCCCTACTGGCACATCCTCTCTTCAGTGTAGGGACATAGTAATGATGTAATGACGCTGCAGAGAGGACGCGCTGGCAGCGGTGGGACGCCATTGGTCTGCTACACCACTAATGAAGGAGCAGCCTATGGAGGTCCCTAAGTCTTGGGAGATAAGTTTTGGGGTGCAGGGGAAGGCAAAGGGGAGATGAGAGAGAGGCAGAGGGGAGATGAGAGAGAGGCAGTGGAGAGATGAGAGAGAGAGAGAGAGAGGCAGATGGGAGATGAGAGAGAGGCAGGGGTAGATGAGAGAGTTGCACACAGTGGATGATTGGACCTCCGAGAGCCCTGCAATGAGTGCATTCGTCTCTCATCGCGAGGCCTTCATGAGACCTTTCGTCGATCAATGCAGCCCTGCAATTGCGGGCCTCGCAAAGTTGCGGCCCTCGCTGCGCAACGGTCTCAAATGCATTACCAACATCACAAAGGTGACCAACATCTGTAAGATCCACAACTATATATGTGATGCATCACCATTCGAAAAAAATTAAATAAATATACAGTATCTCACAAAAGTATACCCCTCATATTTTTGTAAATATTTTATTATATATTTTCATGTGACAACACTGAAGACATGACACTCTGCTACAATGTAAAGTAGTAAGTGTACAGCCTGTATAACAGTGCAAATTTGCTGTCCCCTCAAAATAACTCAACACACAGCCATTAATGTCTAAACCGTTGGCAACAAAAGTGAGTACAAGTGGAAATGTCCAAATTGGGCCCAAAGTGTCTATATTTTATGTGGCCACCATTATTTTCCAGCACTTCCTTAACCCTCATGGGCATGGCGTTCACCAGAGCTTCACAGGTTGACACTGGAGTCCTCTTCCACTCCTCCATAATGACATCATGGAGCTGGTGGATGTTAGAGACCTTACACTCCCCCACCTTCTGTTTGAAGATGCCCCACCGATGTTCAATAGGGTTTAAGTCTGGTGACATGCTTGGCCAGTTCCTCACCCTAAACTTCAGCTTCTTTAGCAAGTCAGTGGTCATCTTGGTGGTGTGTTTGGGGTCGTTATCATGTTGGAATACTGCCCTGCTGCTCAGTCTCCGAAGGGAGGGGATCATGCTCTGCTTCAGTATGTCACAGTACATGTTGGCATTCATGGTTCCCTCAATGAACTGTAGCTCCCCAATGACAGCCTTAGAAAAAGTCCTTTAAGAGGATGAAACGGACCATTGGCACTTTGTTTTTTAGTGGGACAGGCTCTTATCTCTACAATATGGCTCAATGGGTTCACTAGTCAACTTCTATAAGAAAAAGGAGTGTGGAGAGAGGGAAACTGAATTGCAAGTATCGTGTTTGCCACATGTTATTACCCTCCCGCATTTATTTAAGATTTGTAAATTTTACTCTTATTGCAACTATGAAATATTTTTTTTTTTTTGGAGATATAGAATACCTGTGTCCCTCCATTTGTGCTGTTTTTTTAATTTTTTTCAACTCTGTGATTATCAGTGTATCCTGTATTTACAGGATCATCAGTATAACCTGATATATGAGAGTTGATTTGCTCAGATTTAAAACAATAGTACTGTACCAGTTTATGAATGTATGGATCTAGACTAATTGAAATGGACAATTATAAATATTGAAATAATCAATTCTAAGTACTGTAATCTTGGCACCATGTAAAAGTTGTAAGAACTTTTTTAAACATTTCTTCAGTGTTTTCCAGGATCAATAGTATCATTTTCTAGATAGAAGTAAAGGGATGTTAAGCACCCAAAGGATACACAAAGAAAGGTCAATAGAAAAGATAATCTTTTGTTTACCAGCAATGTGACCAATCAGGGATGAACAGATTGAAACAGCTGTTTACAAGAATGGTTGATATCATCAGCAAGAGATGAAGAGTCCAGCAAAACTGGACATAGTCCCTACACTAACTTATCATTAGTTTGTAAGGAGATATAAAAACTTCCTCACAAAAAGACTGTCAATAACCTGAGTAAATTGGAACAGTTGGTGTTGACTGATCTCAAGAAACAGGATGAAATCATAGTGAGGCCTTCGGTTAAAGGAGGGAATACAGTGTTGATGAAGAAGTCTGATTATCATATGGAAAGCCTGAGACAACTAGGTAACAAAAAATGTTATAAAAGACTGAGTCAAGATCCAACAGATCCCTTTAAAGGGGAATTGAAGAACCTATTGTGATCTCTTCAAAGGAGTTTAAATTTATATCCAATAAACATCCTTTTTTTTCAAAAATACATAAAGATCTGGCAAAGCCACCAGGTGATGAGCTGTTAGAATACACAGAATACATAAGAAAATGGGCACGTTATATCAATTATATTTTCCTGACCTGGAATGGGTCTAAAAATGACTTAGAATCATTTATTGGCTCTCTATATAGGAATAACATCGGCCTAAAACTCACCTATGTTGTAAGTGCTCAACAGCTGGAGGTCTTGGACTTGGTGATTACAAATACAGAGTCCAGCGCTCTTACTACAAAAACCTTCTGCAAAAGTACTGCAACCAATAGCTTACTAATGGAGTCGAGCCAAAATCCTAAACACCTGTTGAATAATATACCATATGGCCAATATCTAAGGCTGAAGCATAATTGCTCTAATAATGATGATTATGAAGTTCAAGCCAGGGACCTGTACAAAAGGTTCAGAAAAAGAGGATATTCACACAACATTCTAAAAAGGGCCTACGCTCGTACCCAAGAAAGAACTAGGATGAACTGGCATGAGAAATAGTGAGGATGATTGGGACATACAATCCTCTACATAAAGAAATAACTTTTATCTTTCAGAAACACTGGCATATTCTCAAATCAGATGATGATCTGGATAAAGTGTTACCATAAAAACCTTCTATCATGTTTAGAAGAGCTCCAACCCTTAAAGATACATTGGTCCTTAGTCATTACGCCTCTCAATCATCTACAGGGAGTTTATGGCTTTATTCTGGAGCCCGTTGATAAAGAGCCTGTAACAAATGTAAAGCTTGTAGGCATATGACAACCATTATGAACATTTCCAATACTACTGGAACCAAGCAATACACCATCCACAAATGTATAAATTGCCTCACTACTGCAGTAATTTGCCTGATAAACTGCGGGTGTGGACAAGACAAGTCACCAACTAAGGTGTCGAATAGTGATGTCGCGAACATAAAATTTTCGGTTCGTGAACCGCGAACGCGAACCGCAAATGTTCGCGAACCGGCGAACCCGGCAAACCGCCATAGACTTCAATGGGCAGGCGGATTTTAAAACCCACAGGGACTCTTTCTGGCCACAATAGTGATGGGAAAGTTGTTTCAAGGGGACTAACACCTGGACTGTGGCATGCCGAAGGGGGAAACATGGCAAAACTCCCACGGAAAATTACATAGTTGATGCAGAGTCTGGTTTTAAGCCATAAAGGGCATAAATCACCTAACATTCCTAAATTGTTTAGAAAAACATGCTTTAAAACATCAGGTATGATGTTGTATCGATCAGGTAGTGTAAGGGTTACACCCGCTTCACAGTAACAGACCAATCTCCCTGTTTAATGCACCGCAAACAACCGCAAACAGTCCATTTGCACAACCGCAAACTCCCCATTTGCACAAGGTTGGATACCAAGCTAGCCATGTCCTGTTCCTTATAATCACTGATGTCATTGAAGGTCTCTTCCTCCACCCAGCCACCAAGGGTCCCCGAAAGGTGACAACAAGCCCCCTGAGACGCCTGCTGTGTGTGGTCTTCCACCTCCTCAAAGCCACCTTCCTCCTCTGACTCCTCTTCTTCAGACTCCTCTCACTGCGTTGCCTCTCTCTGCATTATTATAAGGTGTGTTAAGTAGTACTACTCTTATCAGTTTAATACCTGTTACAGCACCTATCAGGGGGCGTGTATAAGGCCTGGATTTTTGGAACCGGGAGATGGAAAAAGATGTTTGGTTGGTCGTATCACTTCAATTTTGGGGCCCGGCACGTGCAATCAAAGGTGCCACCAGATAGGAGTGGCGTGATTGTAAGTACTACTCTTATCAGTTTAATACTTGTTACGCCACCTATCAGGGGCGTGTATAAGGCCAGGATTTTTGGAACGGGGAGATGGAAAAAGATACTTGGTTGGTCGTATCACTTCAATTTTGGGGCATGGCACGTGCAATCAAAGGTGCCACCAGATAGGAGTGGCGTGTTTGTAAGTACTACTCTTATCAGTTTAATACCTGTTACAGCACCTATCAGGGGGCGTGTATAAGGCCTGGATTTTTGGAACCGGGAGATGGAAAAAGATACTTGGTTGGTCGTTTTACTTCAATTTTGGGGCACGGCACGTGCAATCAAAGGTGCCACCAGATAGGAGTGGCGTGTTTGTAAGTACTACTCTTATCAGTTTAATACTTGTTACGTCACCTATCAGGGCACGTGTATAAGGCCTGGATTTTTGGGACCGGGAGATGGAAAAAGATGCTTGGTTGGTCGTATCACTTCAAATTTGGGGCACTTTGTGACATTAGCTTCTTACGCTCAAACATGTCCTTTACAGGCACCTGACTATGGGCAGATGAGCAGGAACTGCTCAAGGCGAGAGACGGAGTGGCGGATGGTTGAGAGGGGGCAAGGAGGACAGCAGTGGTTGATGTGGCTGATGATGCTGGACCAGGAGGAGGATGGCGGTTTTGAGTTTGTGTGCTGCTTGTACTCATGTGTTGGTCTGGAGTCACCCAAACATTAGGTCTCAACCTGTAGAGGATAAGGGAACCAGGCTACTCTAGACTTCATTCATCATTACAGGTTTTGACAGATTGGTACTATGCGTGCAAGCTACTGTGACAACAGATATGAGTGGCACTGTGCACTTGCAGAAGTTATATCAACCTCATCATCCTCCCCTGTGTCTCTTTACCCCCTCCCTCATCATCCTCCCCTGTATCTCTTTACCCCCTCCCTCATCATCCTCCCCTGTGTCTCTTCCCCCCCTCCCTCATCATCCTCCCCTGTGTCTCTTTCCCCCTTCCTCATCACCCTCCCCTGTGTCTCATCCCCCTCCCTCATCATCCTCCCACCTCCCTCATCATCCTCCCCTGTGTCTCTTGCCCCCTCCATCATCATCCTCCCCTGTGTCTCTTTCCCCCCTCCCTCATCATCCTCCCTTGTGTCTCTTTCCCCCCTTCCTCATCACCCTCCCCTGTGTCTCATCCCCCTTCCTCATCATCCTCCCACCTCCCTCATCATCCTCCCCTGTATCTCTTTACCCCCTCCCTCATCATCCTACCCTGTGTCTCTTGCCCCCTCCATCATCATCCTCCCTTGTGTCTCTTTCCCCCCTCCATCATCATCTTCCCCTGTGTCTCTTTCCCCCTTCCTCATCACCCTCCCCTGTGTCTCATCCCCCTCCCTCATCATCCTCCCACCTCCCTCATCATCCTCCCCTGTATCTCTTTACCCCCTCCCTCATCCTCCTCCCCTGTGTCTCTTGCCCCCTCCATCATCATCCTCCCCTGTGTCTCTTTCCCCCCTCTCTCATCATCCTCCCCTGTGTCTCTTTCCTCCCTCCCTCATCATCCTCCCCTGTGTCTCTTTTCCCCCTCCTTCATCATCTTCCCCTTTGTCTCTTCCCCCCTTCCCTCATCATCCTCCCCTGTGTCTCTTTCCCCCCTCCCTCATCATCCTCCCCTGTGTCTCTTTCCCCCCTTCCTCATCACCCTCCCCTGTGTCTCATCCCCCTCCCTCATCATCCTCCCACCTCCCTAATCATCCTCCCCTGTGTCTCTTTCCCCCCTCCCTCATCATCCTCCCCTGTGTCTCTTTCCCCCCTCCCTCATCATCCTCCCCTGTGTCTCTTTCCCCCTCCCTCATCATCCTCCCCTGTGTCTCTTTCCCCCCTCCCTCATCATCCTCCCCTGTGTCTCTTTCCCCCCTCCCTCATCATCCTCCCCTGTGTCTCTTTTCCCCCTCCCTCATCATCTTCCCCTTTGTCTCTTCCCCCTTTCCCTCATCATCCTCCCCTGTGTCTCTTTCCCCCCTCCCTCATCATCTTCCCCTTTGTCTCTTCCCCCTCATCCTCATCACCCTCCCCTGTGTCTCTTTGCCCCCTTCCTCATCACCCTCCCCTGTGTCTCACCCCCCCTCCCTCATCATCCTCCCACCTCCCACAACATCCTCCCCTGTGTCTCTTTACCCCCTCTCTCATCACCCTCCCCTGTGTTTGTTTCCCCCCTCCCTCATCACCCTCTCCTGTGTCACATCCCCCCTCCCTCATCATCCTCCCACCTCCCACATCATCCTCCCCTGTGTCTCTTGCCCCCTCCATTATCATCCTCCCCTGTGTCTCTTCCCCCCCTCCTTAATCATCCTCCCCTGTGTCTCTTTCCCCCTTCCTCATCACCCTCCCCTGTGTCTCATCCCCCTCCCTCATCATCCTCCCACCTCCCTCATCATCCTCCCCTGTATCTCTTTACCCCCTCCCTCATCATTCTCCCCTGTGTCTCTTTCCCCCTCCCTCATCATCCTCCCCTGTGTCTCTTTCCCCCCTCCCTCATCATCCTCCCCTGTGTCTCTTTCCCCCCTCCCTCATCATCCTCCCCTGTGTCTCTTTTCCCCCTCCCTCATCATCTTCCCCTTTGTCTCTTCCCCCCCTCCCTCATCATCCTCCCCTGTGTTTCTTTCCCCCCTTCCTCATCACCCTCCCCTGTGTCTCATCCCCCTCCCTCATCATCCTCCCACCTCCCTCATCATCCTCCCCTGTATCTCTTTACCCGCTCCCTCATCATCCTCCCCTGTGTCTCTTGCCCCCTCCCTCATCATCCTCCCCTGTGTCTCTTTCCCCCCTCCCTCATCATCCTCCCCTGTGTCTCTTTTCCCCCTCCCTCATCATCCTCCCCTTTGTCTCTTTTCCCCCTCCCTCATCATCTTCCCCTTTGTCTCTTCCCCCCCTCCCTTATCATCCTCCCCTTTGTCTCTTTTCCCCCTCCCTCATCATCTTCCCCTCTGTCTCTTCCCCCCCTTCCTCATCACCCTCCCCTGTGTCTCTTCGCCCCCTTCCTCATCACCCTCCCCTGTGTCTCATCCCCCCTCCCTCATCATCCTCCCACCTCCCACATCATCCTCCCCTGTGTCTCTTTACCCCCTCCCTCATCATCCTCCCCTGTGTCTGTTTCCCTCCTCCCTCATCACCCTCCCCTGTGTCTCATCCCCCCTCCCTCATCATCCTCCCACCTCCCACATCATCCTCCTCTGTGTCTCTTTACCCCCTCCCTCATCATCATCCCCTGTGTCTGTTTCCCCCCTCCCTCATCATCCTCCTCTGTGTCTCTTCCCCCCTTCCTCATCATCCTCCTCCCTCCCTTGATGATAAGGGGGGGAAGAGACACAGGGATAAGTGTGAGGGGTGTTAGGTAAGGGGTGTTAGGGATAAGGGTGAGGGGGTTAGAAGTTAGGGTGAGGGGTGTTAGGGCTAAGTGTGAGGGGTGTTAGGGTGAGGCATGTTAGGGCTAAGTGTGAGGGGTGTTAGGGCTAAGTGTGAGGGGTGTTAGGGTGAGGCATTTTAGGGCTAAGTGTGAGGGGTGTTAGGGTGAGGCATGTTAGGGCTAAGTGTGAGGGGTGTTAGGGTGAGGCATGTTAGGAATAAGTGTGAGGGGTGTTAGGGTGAGGGGTGTTAGGTCTTAGGGATAAGGGTGAGGGGTGTTAGGTCTTAGGGATAAGGGTGAGGGGTGTTAGGGTGAGGGGTGTTAGGGTGAGGGGTGTGAGGTCTTAGGGATAAGGGTGAGGGGTGTTAGGGTGAGGGGTGTTAGGGTAAGGGGTGTTAGGTCTTAGGGATAAGGGTGAGGGGTGTTAGGGTGAGGGGTGTTAGGGTGAGGGGTGTTAGGTCGAGGGGTGTTAGGTCTTAGGGATAAGGGTGAGGGGTCTCTCAGTAAGACTGCAAGTTAGTTATGATTCCAAAATGGCTGCTGTCCATGAGTTAGTAGGCTCTGGAATGGAGTGTATGCTGCTGATTGGCTGGAATGTGTCTGCTGACTGTGACATGCAGGGTCAAAGTTTGCTCAATGATAAAGTATTGGGGGCGGGTCGAATCTCGCATATGTTCACCGCGAACGCGTTCATGCTATGTTCTCCGGGAACAGTCCACCGGCGAACTATTCGCGACATCTCTAGTGTCGAACACTTGAACATGTCAACTCCATCACTAACAAGTTGGAGGTACCAGTGGATAGACACCTAAATCAGATACATGATGGTGACAAGATCAAATTGACTAAACGTCGTGGTGACATTGATCAACATCTGCTTCAAAAAGAAGCTAAATGGATATTCTATTTGAACAGTTTGACACCAGCAGGCCTGAATGGAGGATTTAAGTATACTGCATTTATCTGATGAATAATTTAAAAAAAAAAACTTACAGTATCATATATTTCTACATAGTCCCCAGTAGTTTACTAGCTTAAGTGTATCAGCTAGTATGATAGACTTTCTACTTCTTTAGGCAGGTTTTCACCTTATGACAGTAGTTATTGGTTAGTCCTGGCCCAATATCAACTTTTCATGTTACATCTTCATATTTTAGCTTATATTTCGGAAAGGGAGTTTCTTTAAAAGAGTTATGGCAGATTCTCTGGTTAAAATTGATAATTCAAGTTAATAAGTAATTTAAATTCTAAACCCCCCTTATTCTGGACCAATATTATTTTAATTTCACCAAACTGGTAATCAAACATATTTGTAATGATATTGTGGAGGATGATCCCCTTTATTCCAGCCCTGGCTTCAGTTTAAACTACCTCGTTTGTCTGAGTGATTCTTATTTCTGTAGTCTTTAACATTTCAGACTCTATAGAAGTAATTGAAAAGTCACAAAGTGGGAGGAGCTTCCCCTTTAAATAATGGTGCGAGTAAAACGTTTTTCAGCATCCCTGATGAAACTGCGAGCTTACGCAGTAAAACGCCAGTCGGAGCTTTAACACTTCACTGAGGGATCCTAATATCCAGCTCTTCTACTCTCTGATTACAGGTATCGAGCTCCAGTATAATCTGTTCCAGGGAAGGAGTACACGACTTCTCTGCCAGTCAGTACCATATGACAGGTACTGTTGCAGCTTGACTGCAGGTTATTTCTGTGAATTGATTTAGCAATAAAGTGCAACTCAGACGCTGCAGACTGTGGATTTCTGTTGTCGCAGATGCTGGCAAGGAGTGCCGAAGGGACTCCTTGTGCTGCTGATGAGCACCCTCTACGACTTTAGGCCCGCAAATGCGGACCCTCGTGAAGTGAGGGGCCGCATTTGCGGAGGTGGAGGCTCCCACGTCGGCTGCATTGAGCCGCAGGCAGGACTTACACCGGAAAATTTACGGACTTTGCATCCACATATACAACCTTAACAGCCCGACCTGCGCGCACATGAATACATTAAAAACACAATAAATACACAACAATACATGAATAGCTTACCCACAGCAAGGGAGGGGGGGGGGGGGGGCACCCAGGACCTTTGCAAGTGAAGTTACACCTCTAAGCGAGAGAAAAAAATGGCCATCGAGAAAAATGAAAACAAGGCTACAGGACCCTACACACGCAAAACACCACCAAGCACATACGGATTTTCCAAAAAGCCGTACGAGGTCCAAGATACACTATTAACAAGGACGCTAAATCATCCACAGCCTCGTACCACATCCGCATTGTGTAAGTTAGTGTTGTAAAATGGCGACTAATGTGTAAGTACACAGCTACCCTAACGGATTTTCCTCACACACGCAGACTATTTACACTAGACACTGCACACATTGCTGACACTTACACCTCAGCTCCACAACAGTGCAAACCGACATTGTATGCTGAAGGAACATCAAAACAGATTGTCAGCTCTTCAACACAATGCTTCCTGCATATATTACTTCAAAATAGGTAAAGTATATTCATTTATTAATTTATTAATTATTTAATAAGCATAAAAAAACAAATATACACAAAAAACAAAAAAACACTCACAATAAACATAAAAGCCATTTACTGCGCCACTCACAACGACCTCCAACGCTGTTCATAGCACACAAAGCCTTGCAATAGGCGTAAAAAACACATCACCGCCGACCAAACAATAACATTAGAAAAACAAATACAACAACCAACAGCCTCGCAATGATCGCCGAAGGCGCACATTGTGAGCCATGCAATGAGTGCCGAAGGCTCGCAATGAGCACCAAAGGATCTCAGACCACTGTTATAAAAACGGTTAAATTAATTCATTACAATAATATTATTCATTAATCTTATCCTAATCTTGTTTTCTACGGATACACAAATAAATCACATATATAGTTGTGAGCGTACGAGTCGTTGCTCACGCTTGCGAAGCGAGGGCCCGCATTTGCGGTTGTGGAGGCTCAACGTCGGCTGTGTTAACACACACATACACACACACGACTTTTTTAACAGAATAAACCCAACCGCCCAGCCAACAAAAACCCAACAACGTCCCAGCAAATGCGGATCCTCGCGAAGCGAGGGTCCGCATTTGCGGTGGTGGGAGCATCCCAACATCGGCTGTGTTAACACACATACACACACACACAACTTCCTAACAAAAAAAAACTCAAAGTCGCCTCACACCCGCTTACACCCAGACACACAGACGCAAGACTTAACAAAAAAACAGTAAAAAAGGCCCTTCACACGCTCTTAACACACATACGCACGACTTAGAAACAAATACACTGCGTCGTACACGTAAAAGCTAATTGCGTATATCGCAAAAAAATACGGCAACATCGCAACAAAATACGGCCGCATCGGAAAAAAATACGGCCGTGAAAGACCCATTCCAACCGCCGCGCATCAAAACATCACAAACACAAGAAATAAACACAACAAACACATAAAAAGCTTACTTACAGCACGGGGGGGCATCCGGCACCTCCAAAAGTTCATTTACACGTCCATTTAAGTCAAAACAAAGAGTTTAAACGACCGAAAATCGGCTAAGCGAGAGAAAAAATGGCCGCCGAACAAAACGAAAACGAGGCTCCAGACGTAACTACACTACACTTACTCGCAATAATGAAACACATACTATGCGGAACGGATCACACTCATATTAAACACCATTTTAACCACTACTACGCACAAAATGGCGGATGGAACGCAAATTGTAAGCTGGAACGCAAATAGCGCATGCGTATTACGTTCTAACGGTCTAACTTTCCAGAATGTTCTACAAGTTTATAAATACTGTCTATTTCACAGAGAAAAATACATTTCTCCTCAGGTGATGAACAGAGTGACTTCGAAGATAACTGCTGCTAAAACTTGAGAAGATAATTCTTTCCTAATTTACTACTTTACATTGTGCAAATTACAACTGAGAGGTAAGCTATAATATATTACTTATTTTCAAGACAGGACATCAAAAAAAAAAATTAAAGAAGACAAAGAGGTTTATGTATACTGACATGTGACACGCACATATATGCGTATAATGTATACTGACAAGTGACACGCACATATATGCGTATAATGTATACTGACATGTGACACTGACATGTGACACGCACATATATGCGTATAATGTATAGTGACATGTGACACGCACATTTATGCGTATAATGTATACTGACAAGTGACACGCACATTTATGCGTATAATGTATAGTGACATGTGACACGCACATTTATGCGTATAATGTATACTGACAAGTGACACGCACATATATGCGTATAATGTATACTGACAAGTGACACGCACATTTATGCGTATAATGTATACTGACAAGTGACACGCACATTTATGCGTATAATGTATAGTGACATGTCACATGCACATTTATGTGTATTGCCCCTGCAACAAAATTATCTTAAAACAAACTAATTAAACAACTACATTTAAATTACATTAGAAAAAAATAAGTTGGGACTATTAAAATACTATTAAAATAGGAGTCATGTATACTGATATGTGACACGCACATATATGTGTATCATCTATAGTCACATGTCACACACACATTTATGTATGTTGGCCAAAAATAAAAATAAGGTTAATTTAACAATTAAAATATGATTCATGTATAGTGATATGTCACACGCACACAAAAAAATTACTTTCAACTATGGAAATGTGCTTCATGTATGTGACAAATGTGTGTAGACCCCACCAAAAAATAATGTTAATTCAAATTAATTACAGAAGTATATTTCAATGAAATTAATTTACTGCAATTTAATAGATCACCTAAAACTCAATCTTTCTACTTTTTTTTATATTCAAACAGACTCTGCATCAACAGCGTCTCTCAACAATTTGCACTGTGCACTGTGAAGCACAATCCCTTTTAAAGAACACCAACAAACAAGAAGAGGTAAGATACAAAAATACTTTAAATGCTGAAAAGGCCATGGTTTGTTAAATACAAATAAAAAATTCTATAATTCACTATTTCACTTTATTTTTCAAACAGACACTACAAGAAGACCGGCGGATTAAGATTGGCAGGAGGGGACCCTCTGTCATTCCACACTTCAATCAAGGTAAAGTATTAAGTATAAAAAAGAACCGAACCATGAGCCTTATTCAATTGTGAGTTGGCTAATTGAATAGGGCTTTATATAAGCACATAATAGGTCTTCACTAACTAAAAACTTCTGTCAAAAAATATTTTATGTGCTTATATAGAGCCCTATTCAATTGGTCAAAACGCAATTGATTCAGGACCTAAATATGTTTAATGGCCGAGGGCCTCATTCAAATCTGATTTGCCCATTTCAATAGGGCTCTATATAAGCACATTTGGCTCAATTTAACTAAAAACTTCTGTTCAAAAATATGCTCTGTGCTTATATAGAGCCCTATTGAAAAAACAAATTCAATGAGGACCTGACAATATAACAAATCCAGCAAACAAAGGCCCTCATTCAATTGATATTTTGGACAATTCAATAGGGCTCCAAATAAGCACATTTAGAACCCTATTGAATTGGCCAAACTGCAATTGAATGAGGGCCAAAGTATGCAACATATGGTACACACAAACTGGTACACACAAAACAGGATTGTAACAAACACATAGCAAACTAAATTCATATTCTTTTTGTTTACCAACCTATAACCATTAGAAAAAACACTACATAAGTATAACAAAAGTGGTGCCCATCAAACAGGATTGTACGAAAACTCACACAAACACATAGCAAAATACATTTAAATTCTTATTTTAATGTTTAATAACTCATAAGCCTTAGAAAGAAGCCTAAATAAGCATACCAACATTGGTGCCCACCAAACAGGATTGTATGAAAACTCACACAAACACATAGCAAACTACATTTAGATTCTTATTTAATGTTTAACAACCTATAAGCCTTAGAAAGAAGCCTAAATAAGCATACCAACATTGGTGCCCACCAAACAGGATTGTATGAAAACTCACACAAACACATAGCAAACTACATTTATATTCTTAATTTTATGTTTAACAACCTATAAGCCTTAGAAAGAAGCCTAAATGAGCATACCAACATTGGTGCCCACCAAACAGGATTGTATGAAAACTCACACAAACACATAGCAAACTACATTTATATTCTTAATTTTATGTTTAACAACCTATAAGCCTTAGAAAGAAGCCTAAATAAGCATACCAACAGTGGTGCCCACCAAACAGGATTGTATGAAAACTCACACAAACACATAGCAAACTACATTTACATTCTTATTTTATGTTTAACAACCTATTAGCATTACAAAACAACATTAATAAGCATACCAAGAGTGGTGTGCACCAAACAGGATTGTATGAAAACTCACACAAACACATAGCAAACTACATTTACATTCTTATTTTATGTTTAACAACCTATAAGCATTACAAAACAACATTAATAAGCATACCAACAGTGGTGCGCACCAAACAGGATTGTATGAAAACTCACACAAACACATAGCAAACTACATTTACATTCTTATTTTATGTTTAACAACCTATAAGCCTTAGAAAGAAGCCTAAATAAGCATACCAACAGTGGTGTGCACCAAACAGGATTGTATGAAAACTCACACAAACACATACCAAAGTACATTTAGATACTTATTTTATGTTTAACAATCTATAAGCCTTAGAAAAAGGCCTAAATAAGCATACCAAAAGTGGTGGACACCAAACGGGATTGTAGAAAAACAAAGAAATAATGTCATTTTTTAGTTCATACAAATACATTAAAATAATATTACATTTTCATTTTTATTTTATATCAGATACTGCGTCAAGAACATCGGAACAGGAGTTTCAACTGAGGACCACACCAGCGGACGAGGACTTTCAACAGAGGACCAGACCATTGGACGAGGACTTTCAACAGAGGACTACACCAGCGGACGAGGACTTTCAACAGAGGACCAGACGATTGGACGAGGACTTTCAACACAGGACCAGACCATCAGACGAAGGCTTTCAACACAGGACCAACAAAGATTCTGCTTCAAATCAAACTTCAACCAAGGTACAGTATAACAAGTAAAAAAAGAGAAAAATTAATTAATATTCTTCTTTAATGTTTAACCACCTATAAGCCTTAGAAAATAGCCTACAGAAGCATACCAAAATTGTGGCGCACCAAAAAGGATTGTAGAAAAACACAGAAATAATGCCATTTTTTCATTAATACAAAGACATTCAAATAACATAACATTTTCATTTTTATTTTATAACAGATACTGCGTCAAAAACATCGGAACAGGAGTTGGAACTGAGGACCACACCAGAGGACGAGGACTTTCAACAGAGGACTACACCATCGGACGAGGACTTTCAACACAGGACCAGACCATCGGACGAAGGCTTTCAACACAGGACCAACAAAGAATTTTGCTTGAAATCAAACTTCAACCTAGGTACAGTATAAAAAGTAATATCTATCATCTATCTCTTATTTGTCTTTTAGGGCCAATAATCTTTAACAGTTAATACAAACTTCAATGTAAACTTAAAAAATAAATTGGCATAGTCCAAAAAAGTCTAAAAACACAGAATCTATACAATTTGTCATTGTAACATTCCAGTCCTAAACCCTAATTTAATTGCCATTTGACAAATTGAAAAGTGCTGTAAATAAGGACATAACATCTTTTTTAAAATACCTTTTTAGTTACTGAAACACCTACTTTTGGATACATGTTTAATAAATAAAAATGTCTTTAAATAATTATCTCATGCCCTTATTTAGACTTTTATTCAATTGACCGCATTGAAATTGATTAACTATAAAATGTTAACACACTATTGATAACTATATGTCATGAAAAACAACTTAACATCTCAAAATAAACTAATGGTACATTATTTTATTTTTACAGATTAACATGGCTGATAATGAGAGTAAACAAGAAAAGAAAAGACGCCAAGCTAGAGAACGACGACAGAGAGCAGACAGCCAGCAGACACCGGAGAAGAAGGAAATTCGACGAGAAAAAGAACGCAAAAGAATTGCAAGCAAAAGACTGTCACTTGCAGAAATTAAAGATATGTCAAAAAAAACAACAAAGAAAATAAAGCATTTACAACCTGTTGCTCAAACATCAGATGACATTTTACCAGAAAAAAGACAAGAGATACCAAAAAAAGCAACAAAGAAAACAAAGCATTTAGAACCGTTTCATGAAACATTAGATGACATTTTACCTCAAACAATACAACATATACCAAGAAAAGCAACGAAAAAAACAAAACATTTAGAACCTGTTGTTGAAACATTATATGACATTTCACCTGATGAATATGAAAGGCAAAATCCTATATGCTTTGCAAATTGTCCTCTACTCAAGTCTTTAGCAGTAGAGGTTCATAGTTGTGGGGACATGACTACTCAATGTCAGTTTTGTGAGGCTTATTATTTTAAACAGGAGAGACCCAGAGATGGACAATTTATTAGTTGTTGTCAAAAAGGCAAGTTCAAACTTCCAGAAAGAATTTCCAATTTATTTACAAAATATTATGACTGAACCTACTTTTCCAAACTACAAAAATTTTAAGACAAACATAAGATCCTACAATAGTGCCATATCCTTTGCATCCATGGGGGCAACATTAGCTGCTAATGTACCAGGACATGGTCCTTACTGTTTTAAAGTCCAAGGACAAATTTATCATCGCACTTCCCATTTACATCCAGAGGAAGGAAATAAAAGAAAATTCGCTCAACTATATGTCCTAGATACAATGGAAGCTGTTGACCAACGTATGCAGATGGAAGAAAATAAAAAATGCTTACCCACTGTTTTCATAGAGCTAAATAACATTATGGACAACAATCCCTACAGTAAAGCTTATAAAAAATTGGCAGAAGTAGAAAATGAACAACTACTTCATTCACAAACACATCAATTACCAATGCCGAAGGTTAATATGGTGCTTAAAAGAGACAGACATACTGATAAACGTCGTTATAACTTGCCAACAACAAATGAGGTTGCAATGGTGTTTCACAATGATGAAGGAGAACCACCATTTCAAAGAGACATTCGAATATATCCTAGAAATGAGGACCAACCGTTTATTAATATGAGTATCTTAAGTCCAAATTTAGATCCAATGACATATCCCATCTTTTTCCCACACGGAGAAGCAGGTTGGCAACCAAAATTAACTCTTCCCAGTTACCCAAATGCTAAAGCCAGAATCCGAAATAATGTTTCTATGCTTGAATTTAAAGTAGCTCAAATTGCCATTCGCAATGTATTTAATCCAATTTTATGTGGTGGGAAACTAACACAACAATGGATTATTGATTCATATTTGCAAGTTGAGGCAAATAATTTAAACTTTATCAAATATCAACAAGATAAACTCCGTGTAGAACAATATTCTGGACTCATGGACTATGTTGCTGACGTGGCTACAAGCAGAGACATGACAGCTGGCAAAGCCATCATTTTACCATCTTCCTTTCAAGGATCTCCTCAGAATATGAGAGAAAGATACAATGATGCTATGGCTATTGTGACAAAATTTGGCAAACCCGATTTATTTGTGACATTTACATGTAATCCACAATGGCCAGAAATTACACTAAATCTACTTCTTGGACAAACTGCTTCAGATCGACCAGATTTAGTAGCCAGAGTTTTTAAGATTAAATTAAATGAATTAATACGTGACTTCACTATAAATCAGTTATTTGGCAAATGTCTTGCTTATGTATATACCATTGAATTTCAAAAAAGAGGCCTTCCACATGCACATCTTCTAATAATACTTCAAGAAAAAGATAAATTAGATACTTCAGACAAAGTGGATGCAGTCATTGTTGCTGAACTACCAGATCCAGAACTATATGGTAGACTATATGAGATTGTTACTCATCGCATGATTCATGGACCCTGTGGTGACCTTAATCCACAATCACCATGTATGGAAAATAATAAATGTTCCAAAGAATTTCCAAAAGATTATAGAGACAAAACCTATGCCAATTGTGATGGATATCCACTTTATAAAAGAAGAGAAGGAGATAGTGCCATTATTCGTGGGAAAAAAGTGGACAATAGATATGTAGTAACCTACAATCCACATTTACTCATGAAGTACAACGCCCACATCAACGTAGAAGCCTGCACTTCCATCAAATCCATTAAATATGTCTACAAATATATTTACAAAGGTTACGATGCAGCTACTGTAGTCGTCAAAAGTGCAGACAACCCTGAAAGTAGTGAGTTAGTACATGATGAACTTGCATCTCATGTAGATGCTCGCTATGTCAGTGCACCAGAAGCTATGTGGCGGCTTTTAAAATTTGAAATGCATGATAGATCACATGCAGTATATAGGTTAGCAGTACATTTGCCACAACGACATTTAGTCTATTTCCATGCTGGAAATGAAATGAATGCATTGGCCCAAAGTGAAGATCGTCACACTACACTAACTGCATGGTTTGCATTAAATTCCACTGATGCTGAAGCAACACAATACTTATATATTGAAATTCCATATCACTATGTTTTTGTGAATGGATTATGGAGACCAAGAAAAACCAGAGGCAATAAAATTATTCCAAGAATTTACACAGTCAGTCCAAGAGATGTGGAACGTTTTTGCTTACGGATATTACTTTTAAATGTTCCTGGAGCACAAAGTTTTGAACACTTAAGAACTGTTAATGACATTGTATATGAATCCTTCCATTTAGAAACTTACTCGCTGATGATACAGAGTGGGAAAGATGCTTAGAAGAAGCAGCACAATGTCAAATGCCACGACAGATGAGAGAACAATTTGCTTTTATTTGTATCTTCTCAAATGCTCCAAATGCATTAGCTTTGTGGGAGACTTTTAAAAGTAATATGGCTGAAGACTTTATGCGACGATACAATGAACCCATTGCACACTTAAAAGCGTTAATGGAAATCCAAGAAGTCTTTTTAACTCATGGATTAAGTTGTGCAAGTTTTAATTTGCCTGATCCAGGTCTTATAGATGACATTAACTTTGAAGACTATGACATTCAACTACAAGCAGAAAGAACAGAAGAAAGACTTGCAACTTTAAATACACTACAATTGGAAGCATTTCATGCCATTAAAAATGCTATAGATGATGACATGGTGACAGAGCGTTATTTCTATCTTGATGGACCTGGCGGATCAGGAAAAACATATTTGTACAATTTATTAATGAGTTCAGTACGAGCACAAGGAAAAATAGCAATGGCGTTTGCCACTACTGGAATTGCTGCACTTTTATTAGAAGGTGGAAGAACTGTTCATAGTGGATTTAAACTGCCCGTGCCTATTTTAGAAAATTCTGTGTCAGATATTCGCATGACATCCTTACAAGCAAAGAAATTGAAGAAATGTAAATTAATTATAATAGATGAGGCCACAATGATGTCATGCTATGCCCTCCAATGTATTGACCGTTTGCTTCGTGAAGTCATGGATAATATTTTTCCATTTGGTGGAAAGGTAATGTTGTTGGGTGGCGATTTTAGACAAACATTACCTGTCGTTGTACATGGAAATCGAACTGACATTATCGAAACATGTATAAAGTCAAGTACAGTATGGAAACATTTTACCCATCTTCAACTGCAACAAAATATGAGATCAGAAGGCCAAACTGATTTCAATGATTGGCTTATTAAAATTGGAGAAGGCAAAACAGAAAAAATACTACATTTACCTGACGACACTGTAGAGATCCCACCTCATATGATTTGTCAACAAGATATTATATCGGCTATATTTGAAGGGATCATAAATAACGAAGAATATTCCGAGCTTGCCAACCAAGTCATACTGACGTGTAAAAATAAAGATGCATTAATCCTCAATAATAAAATCTTTAAAAAAATGTATGCACCACAAAGAAATTATCACAGTGCTGATTCTGTACTTGCTGATGACAATGAAAGTCAGGCTAACTTTTCGACTGAATTCATAAACTCTTTAACTCCTTCTGGAATGCCACCACATATTTTGCAGCTAAAGAAAGGTGCAATTATCATGTTACTGCGAAATATGAACCCCAAAAAAGGCCTATGCAATGGCACAAGATTAATTGTTCAACAATTAAAGGACCATTTTATAGATGCTGAAATTTTAACTGGGACCCATAGAGGAGAGAGAGTTTTCATACCAAGAATAGATTTAGCACCAAGTGAAAGTAGTCTCCCTTTTATACTTCAAAGAAGACAATTTCCCATTATTATGGCATTTGCCATGACCATTAATAAATCACAAGGTCAAACTTTCAAATCTGTGGGTATTTTTTTGGAAGAACCAGTTTTTGCACATGGTCAATTGTACGTTGCGTTGTCAAGGTGCAAAAATCCACAGGCTATTAAAGTTTACATTGAAAACAATAAAAGTCAAGGTGATTTATTAGAAGATGGACGTATTTTTACTAAAAACATTGTCTACTATGAAGTACTATAACTTTGAAGGATACTAATTAAAGATGCCAAGATTTTTTAAAAGCATTGCAAAATACATAACAATTGGTTGTTTAATTCAGTCATAATTAATGGAAGTCATGTTTATGAATGATTCGCCTCACAAAATACTTGCCTTGCATTGTTAGTAAAAATTATGTTAAAATGTTAAGTCACTATGTTAATGTTTCTAATGTTACAAGTTTAAAAAATATATTTTCAAGTTATTTCATTCAACATATTACAAAGTAGATGTTAAGAGGTCAAGCAACTTTTAAGTCACAATGTAAATATTGTCTGTTATCTTAAGATTACTACCTACATTAATGTTTATCGCCAATTTATGTGCTCAGTAATAAATTACTTTAATTACGTACGTTTTAAGAAGAGTTTTACTGTATGCCTTCCTCTACATTCAATGTATATTCAAGTTAACAATTATTGTGATAGAAATTGAATTTTAATACTGATTAATTTAAATGTCAATTGTTTTTACATTCAAATGTTAATACTTTTAATAAAAAATTACGTAACAAAATGCATTCACTATGTTCCTGTTTATAATGTTCAAAATTATACCAATGTTTTGTCAACTTCTAAACTTACATAAAAAATAAAGTTCAAGTTTAAAAATATATACTTTGATGGTTATTGCTTACATATATTTTAAACTTCATGTTAAAATTTGCAACGTTTAAAAAAGGCTTTTTACTTTTTGCTTTCCTATTCATTCAATGTATATTAAAGTTAACAATTCTTCAGATACTAATTACATTTTAAAAAACCATTACATCAACATTTTACAAAAATACACGTTCATATTAAAATACTTACAAGTGTCAAAAATATATGTTAATAACTAAACAACTTCACAAACATATACATCACATTGCCGTCATTTTTTGACGGGCAAGTCGCTAGTAAATATATATTCAAGAGGCGTTACAGATTTATGGTTACAAAATGTGCACTTAGCAGAACACAATACTTAATACAAATACATTAATAATATATGATAATACTATGGAATCTCTTAACTTAGCAGAAAGGCATTCTAATAGCTACCAATTATGTCCATGTGTGTGTGTGAAGTATAATACTTTACCAGGCCTCCGCAGTTTAGTGAAGAGCGCTAAGAGAGTTGTAGATTGCAAAGAGCCAGGAAGCCAAAGAGACAGAAAATAACCCTGGTATACTACCTATATCCTGTATATTTAAATACCACCCGCATACTCATATCCTAGCTCTCATTGGTCAATTAGGTCACATGTCCTTCACAAAGTCCTCTCACTGGTCAGCTGTCCACACAAAGGAATCCTTAAGCCACATGTAAAACTAGACATATCTGAAAGTTACACACACAGCCATGCGTTCAAGAATACCATATATGGTCTTCTTCTAATTCTCTGGATAAACATGTGATTAGTAAAATCCAGCGCCATCATGTGTTCATTCGGCAAATCCATCCACTATTCAGAGTGTACTCTCCAACTTAGTGAGGAAAAGAACGAATATAGATAGCCTTTCAGCCTTATATTAAAGCTGGTAATTATTCCTTACTTCTAATGCTAGGTGTGTGTTACATCCCCCCTTTGGCAATGAAAGACACATGAACCTTTTCATTCCAATAGAAGCTTAAGAAGAGTATAAGAGTGAGTATATGATTCATTTGAAAAGTTTGCTATACCCCGCTATGTGTGTGTGTTTCTCCTATGTTACTAGAGCTGTTTCAATACGTATACCATAGTACAAATGATATATACATGCTATCATGGATTTTAGATAGCAACACATGCATATCTGAACAATAATACATAATATAGACATAATAAAAATTATTATGAATGGATGTAATATAAGGTTTCCAAAAGCAGAACACCATGACGAGTGTTTTGAAAAGGAATTAACTAATTTCTGCCACCAGGATGCACTTGACAGATCAGAAAATCTATGTTCAATCCTTTGGAGTTCTTGCTGTTGATGGTGAAAATGTACCCTTTCTCCAAAATTTTGTATGTGTTTGAGCAGTATATGATCATCTTTAAGTTGCATTACCCATTTCTGCCAAGGTGTGTTGTCTGATACAATTGGTACAATCAGAGGAGACCCCAGGGTTTTATTGTAGGTTAATATCTGTGGCACTGTGAGATTAAACTGCTGTGAACTTATTCTCACTGGATAGTCTATGACACAGTAAATTCCCTGAGTAATCTGTTCCCTAGATATACAATGTTTAAACCATATGTTTATCTCATCCCTTAGTTTCAACGAAACAAAACACACCTTTCCCTGTCCTAAGGGGAATATCATATCTTGGGGTTTAACCTTTTCTACAAACCCTTGACAGTATGAGTGGTTATGCCAGCATGAATCAAATACTGTTCTAACCTGATTGGGTAGACATAAGATTTTGGTGGGGAATCTCATGCAACCTTCCACATCTACTTGTTCGATGGTGGTACCATTTACTATGAAGTTGGGAAACTCTAACTCATGATGTAAAACATGTGATTCTGTTATTGAAGTTCCCAATGATGTCATATAGTAGATGTTTTTTGGTATGTTCCCCTGGTTGGTACTAATGAATTAGCTCTACATATATTTCCCTTGCAACCGAGCCAACTGTTCACCCATAACTCTTTGTGGTCAGAAGCAAACCTGTTAATTTTTAGCTTGCTGCCAACCTCCCAAAGGGGTATGGTATGGGTATGGGGTATTATCCATAGCTTGCGCCAGGATCTTAAAATCAGTTGATAGCTCGGTTTGCATGGAAAGACATACAAAATCCCAAGACACTTCCCTTAACCTCCCAATTACCCCTACCAATATCTCCTGAATATGCTGTACAGCAGGTCCCTGTATATCTATACCTGCCTTCGTCAGTCCCTCTACAAGTGTGTTTATGGTTTGTTGTGTGTGTAAACCTTTGGAATTTAACAAACCCTCAGACTGTGAGGTTGTAGTCAGACTGGAAATATTGATAGAATTCACAACCCCTAGACCAGTTCCTACACCTCCCAACACTGTATCCACAATATCCCTCTTACTTCTTTTTCTGGTACCCATTACCCATCTAATTAAAGACCTTTCCTAGTAGCTGTAATTGTGGAACAATTTTGAAAGTGTTTAGAAACTAGCCAATCTGTCAACCTTATTCTCCATGAAATCAGCTGAAATGTAGCATCCCTTAATATTGGTGTGGGGTTCACAGCACTAATTTGAAAGGGACCACTGGAAAGTACTTTCTTATCCCCACACATGGGATTGTCAGCATAGTTATCCACCCTTGGTGGAGCAAGTGTGGTAGAATAGGTCAGAGGAGGGGCTCTTGTTGTAGGTTCCCTCCCCTCATCTATTGTTAATGTTACCTTCACTTGTTCACCCCGGTTGGATCCCACTACCTCCAATTTTACACCTTCTTTGGTCATGTTCTCAGTGATCACTTTGGTTATGCTATACCCTTGCTGATTCAGGGACATAACAGGGTTTTGAATATTAAGGAAAAACCTAAACCTTCACCAATCAGACCTATTGTCCATTTTCCCCAGTTTGTCCATTCACACTCCCAGTTCCTTTTATTGCCTAGATTGTCTCTCCAAAACCCACTAATTTTATTATGACTTTTTGTCCCAACAATGTCCACAGTCCCACCCCCAATTAAAGTCAGTTGATCAAAACATGGTTCTTCTAAATTGTCATTGCTCCATATCTTTGTCCATGCCTTGATCGTCTGTGTATGACTTGATCTTCTTTGTCTTGTGGAAGAGGTAGTTTGTGGTCCATCGATTTCCTGATTAGTACATGTGAATATCATTGTCCATTCAATCCCCAAAAACAAATGCATTATCATCTTCCTTGTTGATTTCTCGTTGCCAAATTTGAAAAGATCAAACAAGTATCAGTTCTTACCAGAAATATCTACATCTGGGACTTCTGTCCCTTTATACAATTTACATTGGTCCACATGGACCCATTTGTGACCAGGCTGCCTTCTGTTTTTTCTGGGATTTGATCTCATTACCTTAAGCACTGTAGTACCTAATGTATCTAGAATGACATAGGGACCCTCCCAATTTGCATCCCATTGAGAATTTTTTTTGAAATTTTTAATGATGATCATTCCCCCCTTTTCAAACAAAGTTTGAATTTTAGATGACACTTTACAATCAGTTGGGGTCATATTAGAGGCAGCAAAATGTAGCAGTAATCTTAACTGCTCCTGAATTTGGGAGAGATATTGGTCTCTTGACACGGCTTCTCTCAGGGGAGTGGAAAATTGAGGATCACCTGGGTGGCCTAGAGCCATCTGTCTCCCTGTTATGAGCTCATAGGGAGAACATTTAGTAGGGGTGGCAGGTGTAGCTCTAATAGCCATTAGAACTGCTGGTAAGTGTGTAACCAAAGAATTACCATATTGTGTAAGCATTTTGGCTAACCTAGACTTAATGGTTCAATTCATTCGTTCTACTATACCCGAGGATTGTGGGTGATACGGAACATGGAATCCCTGCTGTATTCCCAGTAGGGCACAGAGGCTTTGCATTATCTGTCCAGTAAAATGTGTACCTCTGTCTGACTCAATGAGTTCAGGAAAACCCCACCTTGAAAACACATGTTCCCATAATGCTTTTGCAGTAGCTTGTGCAGTGTCACGCCTAAGAGGAAGAGCTTCAACCCATTTAGAAAAAATATCCACAATGACTAAGGCATATCTAAGACCCCCCTTTGATAGTGGAAGTGGACCTATAAAATCAATCTGAATAGATTCCCAGGGACCATCAGCTACTGGTACCCTCTGGAGAATTGGTCTTTGTCCTTTAGGGCGTGGAATTATCTGAGCACAGATAAGGCATTCTTGAATACACTGTTGAGCTGATGTTGCTAACTCTGGCCAAAAATATTTCTGTCTAAGGTGGTATTCTAAGGCACTGTGACCAATGTGTCCCAAAAGAGAGTGAGTTTGCTGTGTAATTTGTCTCTGTAAATGTTGTGGAACTACAAAAATATGTTTTGCCTGTGGTTCTGTAGGACTACTATAGCAAATTAACCCATCCTGAATAGAGTACCCACTAGGGAGACTTTGCTGGTTCTGTAATAAAAGAGAAAGGTTAGTATCTTTAGCCTGCTCTCTCTGTAGGTCTGGTACTTCTGATGTCTCTTTTGTAACCTTTGCTATATGTGTCACTTCCTTAGATACATGGTGTTCTCTCCATGCATCCCCTGCTTCTGTATCTGCCTCTCCTGGTTGCCATGGTTCCCCCTCTAAGGCTGCCTGTTTAGCCAACATATCCACATGTGCATTTCCACGTGAATGTTCATCAGTGGAATTTGTGTGTGCCTTAACCTTAAGTATAGCTGCCTGTAGTCGGTGTTGTGTTCCCCAGTCAACTAACTTCCTCAAAGCCATTGCATGTGACAAAGGTTTTCCTACTGAATCCACCATTCCCCTTAGATCCCATATTGGTATGTACTCTGTCAGTGACCTAGTAATATAGACACTGTCACTGTAAATACTAATATGTTGTGTGTCAAACCTGTGACATGCCATAGAAATGGCTTCTAGTTCTGCTCTCTGTGCTGAAAAGGAACTTGGCAACATAATCTTGACTTCCAATTGCATAGAAGGGACCCATATTGCAAATCCAGTATGTAATCTGCCATCCTGCCAAAATCTTGATCCATCCAAATAGATCTGTAGGTCTTGGGAGATGGTTTTGTCCATAAATAATTTAGGTGGTGACTCTCTGTGAATGTGGGTCTCTACACAATCATGTGGTTCTCCCTGTATGTACATTAACTGTGGCAAGATGTATTTTGCATTATGCTGTACAGTAATGGCACTGTGTTGTAAATCTGTCAGCCACCTGGTAAGGCACTGAGTTGAGACTCCACTTAAGGTTTTTTCAAACAACAACTTCAGTGGTGTATGTAAATCCCACTATATGCTCTGTAGCTTGAACTGTCCAATGTACCCCTAACAAAGCTTTGATGCACAAATCATATCCTCTCTCTACTGGAGTAAGGAGTCTGGAAAAATAGCCTACATGCCTCCATTTCCCAGCCTTCTCCTGCAGCAGAACTGAAGAAATTGAAGTGTCAGTAGTACATGTTTGTAGGGCAAATGGAGCGTGAGGCTCGTGGCAAGAGCTGGAGCTGATGCTAAATCCTCCTTCAACACCCTGAATGAAGCCTCATGTTCACTACCCCATGTAATCAGTCCTGTCTCTTCTCCTTTCAAGAAATCATAGAGAGGCTTTGCTTTTTCAGCAAAACCTTCAATGAAGTCTCATTAAAAATTCACCAATCCCCAAAATCTTCTTAATGACTGTCTATTGAAAGGTCTGGGTACCTGTAGTATTGCTACCACTCTATCCTTAGTAGGACATCTTGTTCCCCTTTGGATTGACACCCCCAAAAATGTTACCTTCTCTTTCATCAACTGAACCTTTGCAGTATTTAACTTCAGGCCCGATTTGGAAATTAAACCAAACAATTCTCTTAGCAATTCAATGTGTTCCTCAACTGTCTCTGTAACAAGATATCATCCACATATTGTGTGATACTATCTGGGGCAGAGAACATTTCTAATACCTTTGCTAGGGCCTGATGAAAGTAAGTAGGGGAACTATGGAAGCCTTGTGGGAGAGAATTGAATGTATACTGAATATTTCTGAAACTGAAAGCAAACTTATATTGACATTCTGGAGCAAGTTTAATAGCCCAGAATCCATTGGCTACATCTAGCACTGAATACCATAAGCAGGTGGCGCTCAGCTTAGAGATAACTTCAGGAGAGGAAGCAACTAAGTTTGTTACTGGAGGAGTAGATTTGTTGATCATCCTAAAATCTGCAGTTAATTCCCAGCTTCCATTACTCTTCTTTACTGGCCACAAAGGTGAATTATTGGAAGAAGAACATTTCCTAATCACACCCTGCTGTTCAAGCTGATCAATAATTTCAGTAACTGGTTCTATAGCCTCTGTTGGGAAGCGGTACTGTCTTTGTGGAGGAGGGTCAGGACCTGTAATCTTAATCTCTACATCTCTCAATATCCCACAATCATTTTTATGTTGAGCCCACATGTCAGGGAAATCCATAACCAACTTCCTCAGATCAGAGTGGCTACCAGTGTCCGGCCACACCCTTTCTGAAGGAACTGATACAATGGATGCCACTGGACTCAGGGAAGACTCATCTAACATAACAGGTTTCCTTCCTCTTGTGTCCCTCCACAGTACATTTTTTACAAAGATCCACTATCATCCCTTCTGCTCTCATAACATCAGCACCAAGTATAGTACCTTCTGTATTTCTACTCTGCCATATTGGAATTTCTTTAATCCACTGCTGTCCTAATGTCACAGTTACTTTTGGAATTAGAAAAGCCTAAGACTGGGATCCCCCAAGTCCCACTAGAAATGTCTGTTTTGCCCCATATGGGGGACTTTGAGTCTTTTTCCTCTGCCATCATTTGTATGCTAGGGTCCAAATAAGTAAATTTTCTTACTAGATACTGTAACATATCTGATGGAGTCTGATCTGGGGGCACTCTATGTGTGAGTCTGTAAACTTGCTCAAATTGAAAGCAAACAGCCATGGGTCATCCTGTACAGTTACTCTCATCTCAGCAAGGGAATGGCTATCTAAGTCTCTGTTCCCTGTGACTAACCTAGATACAGCTCTCAGCCTGTCCCCTTCTGTACCCCATTTTGTGTTCTTTAAACCAATCTCTATTGCTATCATTTGGGCCACTAACTGGGGCCTCTAATCTAGATGCTAGACCTCCTGGAAGCCACAATTTTAACATAACACATGCCTCTTTAGGAGAAAGCATGTACGGTTTCACAGATGACTCAAAATTAGACATATTGGACAACACATCTTTTTTGCATCATATTGTGGGAATAGTGGTTTAAACTTTATTAACTGTTTCACCATTTTATCTCGGTCTTGTTGCCTGATTATTGCAGATGCCTATGATGTTACAGAATTCCTCTCTCTATTTCTCTCACATGGTGTTGAATGTGAAGCATCTAGTACTTGACTTAAACTTAGTGGGTGAGATCTTACTATGTGAGGGGTTAAGTCTGGTATAGTCCTACTAACATCAGAACTATCCCTTACATAATTTATTTCTCTTACTTGCTGCTCTTCTACAAAATGTAATCCACCCTCTTCCTCTGCTGATGTACAAGCTAGCACATTAATATTAATTACTGCAATCTGATGTTGTTGATCAGATAAACATGCTCTGAGTGAGGCTACTAATTGCCCCCTTGCATGATAATTATCCTCTAAAGTATCCACATAATCTGCACTTATGCCACATTTTGGACAACAGTCTGTTTCTTGACTAGTTTCTGTAACTGCTGCAACTAGAATACTCCCCATTATACCCATATTCATCTGGTTCTTAATACACATTAACAATTTCATACAGTTCTGTAACTTATTTCCCTCTTTAGTTAAACACCATTTTTTCTTATCAATTTGCTTATTTTGCTTTTCACACTGTAACCATAAATCATGTATTCTGCTAAGCATAATTTCATTTTCAACAATCACTGGTTCAAAATCGCTACATTCAGCATATTTAGCAATTATCTCCATTACTTACACTTTGATGTGTCTTCAGCACGGTCCCTAATCAAAGAAAGTGTGCACCCCAAATTGATGTCTCCGCCTGGATACCAATGGATCCCCAGAAATGACTTCCGTCTTACTCCAATTGCGTCTCACTCTGTTGCCCCTGGATCCCAAAAATCAAAAACGTTGTGGCCAATGACTTTCTTCATAGAAAACGCTCGACAATATCACCAATTACCACAGGTTAAATTTTTCGGCCGCTAAATTCACTTGTAACATCAAAGAGACTTTGGATTAAATCCCCCCCAAATGCAAGTGAATGTACACAGTAAGAAAAATGGGCAGACTCGCCATTAACTGTTATAAAAATGGTTAAATTAATTACAATATTATTATTCATAATCATATTAATTATTATTATAATAATTTTTCTAATCTCATCCTATGAGATTCTTGTTTTCTACGGATAAACAAATAAATAAATATATATTCAAGAGGCGTTACAGATTTATGGTTACAAAATGTGCATTTATTAGAACACAATACTTAATACAAATACATTAATAATATATGATAATACTATGGAAACCACATCTCTTAACTTAGCAGAAAGGCATTGTAATCGCTACCAATTATGTCCATGTGTGTGTGTAAAGTATAATACTTTACCAGGCCTCCGCAGTTTAGTGAAGAGCGCTAAGAGAGTTGTAGATTGCAAAGAGCCAGGAAGCCAAAGAGACAGAAAATAACCCTGGTATACTACCTATATCCTGTAAATTTAAATCCCAGCTGCATACTCATATCCTAGCTCTCATTGGTCAATTAGGTCACATGTCCTTCACAAAGTCCTCTCACTGGTCAGCTGTCCACACAAAGGAATCCTTAAGCCACATGTAAAACTAGACACATCTTGTTCTCAAAGTTACACACACACCCATGCGTTCAAGAATACCATATATGGTCTTCTTCTAATTCTCTGGATAAACCTGTGATTAGTGAAATCCAGTGCCATCATGTGTTCATTCGGCAAATCCATCCACTATTCAGAGTGTACTCTCCAACTTAGTGAGGAAAAGAATGAATATAGATAGCCTTTCAGCCTTATATTAAAGCTGGTAATTATTCCTTACTTCTAACGCTAGGTGTGTGTTACAACCACCAACAAAATTAATGTCTCGACCAAACAGCATTACCTGCCTTACAATCTTATTGCCGTCATTTTTTGACGGGCAAGTCGCTAGTTTGCATATAATATTGAGACTATTTCCCCTGCTCACTAATAAAGTTTATTGTTATTGTATCCTCTTTTTGTGTTTGAGTTGCTACAATTATAAAATAGAGGTCATTTTAATGCTGATGAGAAGGAGTCTTTGTCCCCCTAGGTTCAGTATTCTAGTTTATAGTTAACCTAAATGTAATAGGATAGAGGGCAATGGTTATCATTATTTTTGGATTATTTTTGCAAATTAACAACCATTACTGTCCCTGTCATTACACTTTTGTTATCTCAATACATGATACTTATGTTTTTGTTTTAGATTTCTTTTTTACTTTTTGCCTGAGAATTAATGTGTTAGAACCTATGTTCCTTATTTAGCCTTCTAGTTTTTTTATTTTCTGCTTCTGATGCAAAAGATAATGATATTGAAGCTCTGGGGTCACAATTCTCTGGCACAGTAGCTTTTCTGCCTTTTCCAGACCTGGCTTCAAGTTATAACCAAGAATCTTGGCTACCCCAGACTGGTATGGTTTCAGAGACTTGTCATGAAGTTTGTCTGCTTCTACCAAGAACTCATGATCAAAGCAGCTCCCTACTAGCTGAGCCCTCTTCCTTCTGAGCTCCTCAACCTCACTCTGCATTCGCTTCCTTCCAAACCGCTCTACACGATTCCAGAATGAGTTATTGAAGTAGACATACAGTTGCCAGTCCATTTTGTTCCAATTCTTGATCCTCTCCTGTGTTTCTTGATTGATGGAAAATTTACTGGTGTAATTCCTAATGTTAAGTGGAATAGAAAGTACATCATCTAAACTCCAGCACAGAGCATCCTTAAGGAGAACCAGTGATTCATCAAAATACTCAGTGATCATCACCAAATCGAATGTTGCTTCGACCGTCCTCCATGCTAATTGAAAATGTTTGACTGTGTCTAGCCCATTGTGATCGAAGCCTAGATCAAATGTCACCAAGTTCTTCGCAAAGTTATTGGTCGACCTTTTGGGTACGTAGAATGTGGAGTTGTTGTTGAGAAAATCTTCCAAATCCTTAGCTTTGGAGAAAGCATCTGAATATTTGAAGTATGAGAAGGCTGATTCCATGAGGGAAACGGGATTCCTCATGATTGTGAAGTAAAACGTGTCTTTGGGCATCACCTTCTCCACCTGTCAAGATTCACAACACAAAATTGTTACTTTCCATCTCTTAACATACAACCCCCAATTTAAAACAAACACAAAAAAAAAAAAAACAACCTTAAAATGAATATGCATCTGCGCATCCGGTTTCCTTTTCCAATATTGTGGGTCAACATGGGAATGCCAACAAATAGGAAAATTACATACTGTATAGTGTGATTGGTACAATATTGCCTCTATTATTTCCATTGTGCTTCTCTATCAATAATATACAGAAGAGTCATAGGATAGGGAGTAGATAATTGGTTAATGACTACATAAAATTACATTTTAAGAACATCTTGGACAGTATAGTATTTTGAATACACCATATCTAATAGGATGTTGCTATAACAGGTTTAATATTTCACTCTAAATGTAAAGTTTGTAAAAATACACAACTCTGTAGAAATATAATATATATGTTAAAGAATATGGGCCCTATGCAAATCAGATACGTTGGCAATTTCCATATCAAGATGACATTTAATTAGCAACATATCGATCCAAATCAAGAGAAAATTCAGTGCTGCATGAAAGCAGAGCTGAATAGTGGAAAATGACCTGCGTTGGCAAATTAGGGTTAGCTGACACATTCAATTTTCCTCCAAGCCATCACAAATTTCCCTCTAAGTCATCTTCACTCAAGTTACTCCCCAATCCTACACTCTCCAATCCTATGTGTACTCAAGACCACCCATAGAGGTAAAAAAATGCCTCTGAAAATGATTCCAGTTATGACCCTATGATCACACTAACACTTCAACCGAGTCCGATAGGAGGCTTGAGCCCTGATGTTCGACACAACTAAGGTGTTAATTATGTGCCCCCTAACACACTGATCATCACACAAACTTGGTAATAGGGTTAATTTTGTGTACCAGTGATAAAAGGGATTAGTATTAGAATACCATGTGCGTCCTTTAAGAACCACCATGGTACTAGTGGCCTTTTCAATACCATGAGAGTCCTTTGAAAACCCTCATGGCATGGGGATACATTTTAGAAGGACCACCGTGGCAAGGGTTAATATTAGAAGGGGCAGAGGTCCTTTAAGGACCGCTGTGGCACATTCTTCACAGGGGTCCTTATAGTTCTAATAGTGTTACATATAATTTAGCATTACATGTCTTAAAGGACCTCCATGGCATATAGCTTTATATGAACAATAAATCTAGCATCTAATAATAAATCCTGCAAGGACTTCCATGGCATATGGTACACTGTAAGTGCCATGAAGGTCCTTGCAGGATTTATTGTTAGATGCAAGATTTATCGTTAGATGCCACGGGGAACCACACAAAACCCCTGTGGCATAGAGGTTAATTTAGACTGCCATAGGGTCCATTATGGATTTGCTTAGTAGGGGTTAATTGTTAGGAGCCAGGAGGTTCTTTAAGGACCTTTATGGGACATGTTAACAGGTGCCATGGGGGTCCATTATAGCTATAAGTGTGGATTGGAGTAAGCAGGAGAAGGAATTCTCTGGGCTTCCATGGGCTCCAAGGGTGTGATTGACAGTCGGGTCATAAACCACCTGATTAAATATTAAGATTTTGAACCCCTTCCCAGCCATGAGAAGAGGTTTATATAGATTGATAAGGGGAAGGGATTAGTTTAGGGCTGTGTCTTAGTAATCTCTTTAGCAGTGCTGTACTACGATAACTGCTCAGTGTCTCTCGCAGCAGTCTGCACGAAGACCACAGAGCTTAGGAAAAAGGTTAATTTTTTTTTTTAAGGGTTGTGGAGGGTACGATTGGGATGGATATGTAGCTAGCACAAAAAAAAGCTCTCTCAGTTATGAGAGGAGTTTTGCACCTCCTAGGCCACATGCTAATATTCTTAGGTTGGCTTGTGCTTTCAATGCAAAATGTACTGCATATGAGGCACATGTGCCAAGTTTCAGTGTTGTATTCAGTTTTCCCAATTCCCTTCTCTAGCAACATGAGGACTTCTCTGAAGCCACTTCTGGTAGAATGACAGGATGAATATGAAGTTGCTCTAGAGCTACAGATGGGCATACTGTTTGTTTGATTTTGTGGTTTCTATGTGTTTGACCTTTCTGGTTCCCTCATTAATACAATGTCTGGATTCCTGACCCTTGAGATCCTGCAACCCAATAACTGTCTGACTACTATTTCTCCTGCTGTTATCTATACCATTGTCTTACAATCTCCTTTTTACTGGATTCTCCTAGTAAAAGGTCTGACCGATAATTACTCATAAACATAGAAGCAACACCCATGGGTAAATAGCTGTGAAGTTTTCAATTCTAAATTATAACTGCATCATCTTTCAACTAGACCCTATAACAGATATAGAAATCCAAGATTCTCTTCAACAATGCCATACAAAGGAAGGTTTACCGTGGAATATGATTACCATAGATAGATAAATATGTTTAAGATCTTGCTACCTTTTTAGCCTGTTAACCTTAAAATAAATTATGCAAAATAATATACTGTCATTCTTTTGTGTGAAGTCACTGACAATGGAAAGCAGAGATAAAACAGAAAAAAGGACAACTATAAAGGTTAGCTATCCTGATGAACCCTTAGTCTTTGCTGACCTTAAAGGCGTGGCTGTGAAGCTTAGTTTATGAGGAAGAGAGTGCACATTGATTTTAGTACTGTACACTTTCCCTTGTTTTGTGGAAGGGGTTGCTGTTAAACTGAGAGTTTTAAATTATAAAAGAGGAAGTTTTGGCTCACAATCAGATCATATGTAATTTATTGATCTTTTACAGTAGGAAGATGTGGAGGTAGGTGAAATAGAATGTAGGGCTCAGATGTTTGGGGAAGGATTGTTTCTAAAGGTTGCATTGGTTTTGCAAGAGAAGCTCTAACAATGCCAATTAAACCATACCTCTGCGAGGTGGAACCTCATATGATGACACATGATATTGAACATCTCACTGCTATTTGGTGAGTAACCTTCCACAAAGCGAGAAGAAAAAAATTGGGGGTACATAAACTGGGAATCTTCTTTTATAGGGAAGGCGAATGTCAAATTGTGATATTCTCCAAAACGAAACAATATGTTCATGACTGTGCTGCTGGCAGACTTGTGAGTTTTTAGGAAGAAAATGTGATTATGTGGATGGCAAGTCACTCTAACTTCTTTTGCAGCCGTTTTAGCAGAATCCTCTCTAAGGTCCATGTTACGCTTCAACAACAATTCCACACTTTCCAAGATCTCCTTCCACTCTTGCTTATGTTTGCTGCCTTGAATGGCACTTGTCTGCAGGAGACGAAGCAGCTCCGCACCAATATTTCTATTATTCATCACACTGATGGTTCCAGTAGCAAGTTCATAATTTGATTTATTTGCATAATGATTCCAATATTTATGACTCCTGTGAAGAAATTACAAAACAATTAATGACAATAATTAAGAGTAACAACTACATGTTTTGTGATTATATTTCATAGCATTTACGCTGTATAATAAATTCTGAGCAGAAATGATGAAATGAGTACTTACCAAGTGACAATGACCTACTGTAATCAATGTAAAGCTTGGATCTCATGCATTACAGGGGCAATTCCCTATGGCTGGGGGAGGTCACGGGGCAATTAAATAGAGCTGAGGCAGGTGAAGGGGTAAATCACTGGGGCTGGGGAGTTCATGGGGCGATTTACTGGGAATGGGGGGTAACAGGGGCAATTCACTGGGGCTGAGGCAGGTGATGGGGTAAATCACTGTGGCTGGGGAGGTCATGGGGCAAGTCACTGGGAATGGGGGGTAACAGGGGCAATTCACTGGGGCTGAGCAGCAATTCACTGGGGCTGTGGTAGGTAATGGGGCAATTCGCTGGGGAGGTCAGGAGCAATTCACTGAGGCTGGGCCGGGTAATGGTTCAATTCACTGGGGCTGGGGGAGGTCACGGGGCAATTCACTGGGACTTGGGGAGGTGATGTGGCAATTCAGTTGGGCTGGGTGAGGTCACTCAGCAATTCACTAGGACTGGGGGTGGTGATGTGGCAATTCACTGGGGCTGGGGGTGGTGATGGGGGGCAATTAACTGGGACTGGGGGAGGTCACGGGGCAATTCACTGGGGCTGGAGGTCAATTCACTGAGGCAGGGGAAATGATGGGGCAATTCACTTGGGCTGGATAAGGTCACGGGGCAATTCACTAGGGTTGGGGAGGTGATGGGGGCAATTCACTAGGGCTGGTGGGGGTCACAGGGCAATTCACTGGGGCTGGGGGAGATCACAGGGGCAATTCATCGAGGCTGGGGGAAGTATCACCTGGGATGTAGATAAAACAATCAGTGAATGAAGAACACAGACCTTGTTCTGCGTATTACATAAATCTAAAGGAAAGCATAAGCTCAATTCACAGACCAAAAATAAACAATGTACTGCTGATGCTGATTTTCAGGGGGTGTCAACATTGATAGAAAACAGTTTTCAAATGTAAGAAATTCAGCAAACTTCAGGGTAACAGTTTAAATGTTTACTTTGGTATTTTTTCATGCAAACATTTTTTTCATACACTACTAATTCTCCTCTATCAGATGCATTAATAACCCATCTCACTTGAATATACCTTTCATTATATATTTTTTTTATTGGACAGTATTTTAAATTCCTACATTTATTATTTTTTTTAGGAGTATTAATAAAAGTAATTTAAGTTGCAGTAATTATAAAATAGAGTCTTATGTGATCGTATTTGTCCTGGTTAGTATTCTATCTTGCACATTTATCCAAAAGTGGATATATATATATATATATATATATATATATATATATGCCATCTCATTTTTTATTTATATATATATATCACCTATATAGTTGTCGTCACACTTTGCGAGCCTCGCAAAGCGAGGCAAGCTGTTTGTTGGCCATAGGGCCGCAATTGCGAGCCATCAACAGAGAGCCTCGCGAGACGAGCGGTTGAGGCACGCGGGCGGCCGAAAAAAACGTAAACATTTTGAAACCGGATGGAAACAAGGCTCAGCAAGTCCAGGTACACAGAACTTAGAAAATACCACGACGCCAAAGACAGTAACACGAACAACAGGCACACTGACTTTGAAAATAAAACCAACGGCAGTCAGATCGCGCCAAGCAAATGGTGTTGAGAAGAGCAAAAGCCTCAAATTGTGTGGCAAACAGCATTGCCAGCAATTTCCTAGTATATATATGACCTGTTACCTTCTAGATTGACAGCAAGAAGTTCATGTGTTCTTTTAAACATTTTATTAAAAGTCCAAAAATGACACCACATAATAGCTTACATCAGCCAAATGTATAACAAAACACACAGTCCTCTTGTAAATGTCTTCATCAATAGAAATGGAAGCATTCAGCCCACCCGTCTCTCAGAAATACTCCAACCTCCAGGGATCCTTAAGCAGTCTTTTGAGATACTTTGTTCAATTCACAGTTATACTGCTGCCTTCTCCCTGGGGTTACTTTACACAGACTCTTGCAAGGAAAATATAATCCTTTGCTCACAGCCTCTGGAACACAGCTTCCTCTGCGAGCAATCTATGGTAAAATAGTCTTCAAACTGCAAACAGCTTCCTAGAACAGACTACAGTCTCTCAATGCAAATCACATATCAGATCCAAAAAGGAACAGTCAGCAAGCTTCTCTCTGTAGCTTGCTCTATGCTGCTAACAGCAGCTCACCAACAGGAGCAGATTTCACACACTGCTCACACTGCTTAAGCCCAAGCCTAAGTGAGAGACTCCACCCATCTCTCTGCTGTTGTCTTAAATGCAATCCACAGCTGGGCTTCAATTAGCCTCTGATCACTGCCTGGCTTTAACGCTTTCTTTCCCCAGAGCAATCTTCCAGCCTCTTTAATTAAACCCACCTCTAGGGACATTCTTTGCTTCACTCTGTTACTAACTATATATATATATATATATATATATATATACACACATACATATATACACACACACACACACATATACATACAGTGTATATAAAAAGTCTACACACCCCTGTTAAAATGTCAGGTTCCTGTGCTGTAAAAAAAATGAGACAAAGATAAATCATTTCAGAACTTTTTCCACCTTTAATGTGACCTATAAACTGTACAACTCAATTAAAAAACAAACTGAAATCTTTTAGGTAGAGGGAAGAAAAAATATAAAAATAAAATAATATGGTTGCATAAGTATGCACACCCTTAAACTAATACTTTGTTGAAGCACCTTTTGATTTTATTACAGCACTCAGACTCATACCCAAAAAGACTATCAGCATGGCACATTTTGACTTGGCAAGATTTGCCCACTCTTTGCAAAAACACTCCAAATCTGTCAGATTGCGAGAGCATCTCCTGTGCACAGCCCTCTTCAGATCACCCCAAAGATTTTCAATCGGATTCAGGTCTGGGCTTTGGCTGGGCCATTCCAAAACTTTAATCTTCTTCTGGTGAAGCCATTCCTTTGTTGATTTGGATGTATGCTTTGGGTCGTTATGCTGAAAGATGAAGTTCCTCTTCATGTTCAGCTTTCTAGCAGAAGTCTGAAGGTTTTGTGCCAATATTGACTGGTATTTGGAACTGTTCACAATTCCCTCTATCTTAACTAAGGCCCCAGTTCAGCTGAAGAAAAAAACAGCCCCAAAGCATGATGCTGCCACCACCATGCTTCACTGTGGGTATTGTGTTTTTTTGGTGATGTGCAGTGTTGTTTTTGCGCCAAACATATCTTTTGGAATTATGGCCAAAAAGTTCAACCTTGGTTTCATCAGACCATAACACCTTTTCCCACATGCTTTTGGGAGACTTCAGATGTGTTTTTGCAAAATGTAGCCTGTCTTGGATGTTTTTCTTCTTAAGAAAAGGCTTTCGTCTTGCCACTCTACCCCATAGCCCAGACATATGAAGAATACAGGAGATTGTTGTCACATGTACCACACAGCCAGTACTTGCCAGATATTGCTGCAGCTCCTTTAATGTTGCTGCAGGCCTCTTGGTAGCCTCCCAGACCAGTTTTCTTCTCGTCTTTTCATCAATTTTGGAGGGAGCTCCAGTTCTTGGTAATGTCACTGTTGTGCCATATTTTCTCTATTTGATGATGACTGTCTTCACTGTGTTCCATGGTATATCTAATGCCTTGGAAATTAGTTTGTACCCTTCTCCTGACTGATATCTTTTAACAATGAGATCCCTCTGATGCTTTGGAAGCTCTCTTTGGACCATGGCTTTTGCTGTGAGATGCAACTAAGGACATTTCAGGAAAGACCAACTAGAGCAGCTGAACTTTATTTGGGGTTGATCAGAGGCACTTTAAATGATGGCAGGTGTATGCAGACTCCTATTTAACACGATTTGGGATGTGATTGCTTAATTCTGAACACAGCTACATCCCCAGTTATAAGAGGGTGTGCAGACTTCTGCAACCACATTATTTTTATTTTTTATTTTTCTTCCCTCCACCTAAAAGATTTCAGTTTGTTTTTCAATTGAGTTGTACAATTTATAGGTCACATTAAAGGTGGAAAAAGTTCTGAAATGATTTATCTTTGTCTCATTTTTTTACAGCACAGAAACCTGACATTTTAACAGGGGTGTGTAGACTTTTTATATCCACTGTATCTCTGTTCAGGCTGATTGATTGATACGGATGAAGCAACATATTATACATTAATTTTACAATTTTGTACACTTTCAGAGGAGCTGCAGCTGAATCAACACACAGCATGACGTTTGCAGCCTTTGAACAACATAAAGATCACCTTCACAGGTATAACATTTAATTCTGAAGTGATGGAACAAAAAAGGCTATATTATATTTTGTTAAAATGGAGAGTACTTATTGATTAATTAACGTATAATAATTAGTCATCAGTTAAAAATACATGTTATAATATAAGAACAATTTTTAACATGCACTTATGTAAAGTTCGAAAGAGAATAATAATTGATAATAATATAAAAAAAAAAAAAAAAGAACGTTAGAAGACTTGCGAAAAAAAGTAATTCAATGTATGCTGTGAAGTCAAATCAAGAATGAATGGAATTGAAGGATTAATAATAAATATATATGTGCAGCTCTTTGCTATTTAATATATGACAATAAAAAAGTTTTGAAATGGTTTCATTTAATTCATTATAAAAAAGTACAAGATTTTAAAATGGTTGATTAGTTAATTCATCCAGTTTAATGTAACAGTAGAAAAAAGTAAAAACAATATGTACACAAAACAAACAATAATTACATCTCTATTTACAATTACAGATTAAAATGGCGGATAATGGAGAAGACAAAATTGAACGCAAAAGAAGATTGGCAAGGGAAAGGAAGCAAAGGTGGAGAGATGCTCAGACACCGGAAACTTCACAACGCTCGAGAGAAGAAGATCAACAGACTTTTAAATAAAATAAAAAATAGTAAGAAAGCAGCAAGTGAGTGTGCCGGGGCTTCCAAGAAAAGAAAAAGTAAACAAAAACATGTCTGTGAACCATTGTCCAATTATTCTATATTGCCTAATGACTTAAATGTAGAGACACATGACACCAATGAACATATAGAAAGTGGTTCTGATCTCTATGTTGAAAAAATGCATGACAATGTGTTTAGTACAGCACTACAAATAGACACTCATTATTGTGGATTACTTAATGTGGTTTGTCAGTTTTGTGGGGCCTATAATTTTCTAAAGGAAAGACCTACTGACGGAAATTTCATTAGTTGCTGTCAGAAAGGAAAGGTAAGACTTCCACTAAGACACCCATTTCCAGATTATTTAGAAAGTATTATGAGCGATCCAACATTTCCAAATTATACTAATTTCCAAAAAAACATAAGGTCTTATAACAGTGCAATTTCATTTGCTTCAATGTGTGCAACATTAGCAGAAAATGTACCAGGACATGGTCCTTACTGTTTTAGAGTTCAAGGTCAAATTTACCACCAAACTTCACATTTACACCCACAAGAAGGAGAGCAAAGGAAATTTGCACAGTTATATGTCTTAGATACAATGGAAGCTGTGCAACAAAGAATGACGCTTCCAGAAAATAAACAGTGTTTGAGCATAGTCTTTGAACAGCTGGATAAAATTATGACAAAAAAAAACAAAGCCAAGCATACAAACAATTAGCACAGCTTGAAAAAGAACAGGAACATGCTCAAAGACATCAATTGCCTACGCCAAGAGTAAATATGGTGTTAAAAAGAGATCACAACACTGATCAAAGACGATATAATTTACCAACAGTAAATGAGGTTGCCATGGTGTTTAAAAATGAAGATGGTGAACCACCTTTTCAGCGGGATATTAGAATATATCCACGCAATGAAGAACAACCATTTATCAACATAAATATATTAAGCTGTAATTTAGATCCAATGACATATCCCATTTTCTTTCCAAATGGGGAACCTGGATGGGAACCAAAATTACAATTGGAAAGTTATCCCAATACTAAACTTCGTCTTAGATCTAATATTTCCATGCTGGAATATAAAGTGGCTCAAACTGCTATTCAGGATTCTTTTAATCCAATTTTAAATGTGGGCAAACTCACTCAACAATGGATTATTGATTCATATCTACAAGTTGAAGCCAATAATCTAAATTTCATTAAATTTCAACAAAATAAGTTACGAGTAGAACAGTATTGTGGATTAATGGATTATGTGGCAAAATTAGCTTCCAACAGAGACATTCCAGCTGGAAGAGCAATTATTTTGCCATCCACTTTCCAAGGATCTCCTTGCAATATGCGAGGTATAATGATGCCATGGCTATTGTCACAAAATTTGGAAAACCAGATTTATTTATTACATTCACATGTAATCCACAATGGCCAGAGATCAAGGAAAATTTGAATCTGGGACAAACTTCTTCTGACCGACCAAATTTAGTGGCAAGAGTATTCAAAATCAAACTCAATTCATTAATACATGATATCACTAAAGCACACTTATTTGGACAATGTGTGGCTTTTGTTTACACCATTGAATTTCAAAAAAGTGGACTGCCACATGCTCACATACTTTTAATACTGCAGGAAAAAGATAAGTTGAATACTGCAGAGAGAGTGGATTCAGTAATTTCGGCTGACTTGCCAGACCAAGAAAAATATAACAAACTTTGGGAGATTGTTACACACAGAATGATTCATGGCCCATGTGGAGAGATGAATCCTAATTCACCATGTATGGAAAATAAAAAATGTACTAAAGAATTTCAAAAACAATTTCAAATGCAAACTTATTCAAATTGTGATGGATACCCTTTGTATAAAAGAACACAAGGACCAACAGCTATTATCCGTGGGCAAAAGGTTGATAATAGATTTGTCGTTCCATACAATCCACATTTGCTCATGAAGTACAATGCACACATCAATGTGGAAGCTTACACTTCTATTAAATCAATCAAGTATGTGTATAAATATATATACAAAGGATATGATGCAGCTACTGTTGTTGTGCAAGGTGCTGCAAACGAAACCGAAAATCCAATTTTACATGACGAACTATCAAATTATTTAGATGCTCGGTGAGTGCTCCTGAAGCAATGTGGCGCCTTTTGAAATTTGAGATGCATGATCGGTCACAGCTATCTATCTTTTAGCTGTACATTTGCCTCAAAGTCAGTTGGTTTGCTTTACTGCAAGAAATGAAAGCACTGCATTAGATCAAAGTGAACACAGAGATACCACACTTACTGCATGGTTTAAATTAAACTGCCAGGATACGCAGGCCAGACAATTTTTATACATAGAGATACCATATCACTATGTATTTGTAAATGGTCTATGGCGACAATGATGAAGAGATGCAGATAACATTATACCAGGCATTTATACAGTCAGTCCAAGGGACATTGAACGTTTCAGCTTAAGATTACTTCTGCTACATGTTCCCGGTGCACAGAGTTTTGAGCATTTACGTACAGTGAATGACATAGTTTATGATACATTCCTATTAGCTGCAAGACATCAAAACTTCATAGCTGATGAATCAGAATGGGAGAGGTGTCTGGAAGAAGCAGCACTATGTCAAATGCCAAAGCAAATGAGACAACAATTTGCATTAATTTGCATCTTTTGCAATGTACCTGATGCTTTTACATTGTGGGAAACATTTAAATTAAATATGTCAGAAGACTTCTTGAAACGTTACAAGGAACCAATAGCACTGTTAAAAACCTTGATGGAAATACAAGAAATATTGTTTGCTCATGGATTAAATTGTGCAAGTTTTAATTTGCCAGATCCAAGACTTATAGATGACATCAATTTTGATGATTATGACACTGAGCTACAAAAACAAAAAACTGAAGAAAAACTGGCAACTTTAAATACTTTACAGTTACAAGCATTTCATGCCATCACAAATGCTACAGATGATGAAATGGTCAAAGACCGGTATTTCTATCTAGACTGCCCGGGTGGATCAGGAAAAACTTATCTGTACAATTGTTTGATGAGTTATATTCGATCACAGGGTCAGATAGCTATGCCATTTTCAAAAACTGGAATTGCTGCACTTTTGTTAGATGGTGGTAGAACTGTGCATAGTGGATTTAAGCTGCCAGTTCCCATTTTGGAAACATCAGTGTCAGATATTCGACTGAATTCTTTACAAGCAAAAAAATTTAAACAAACTAAACTAATTATCATAGACGAGGCAACAATGATGTTATGTCATGCACTGCAATGTATTGACAGATTCTTAAAAGTAGTGATGGATAGTAAGTTGCCATTTGGTGGAAAGGTGATGCTGTTAGGAGGAGATTTTAGGCAAACATTACCTGCTGTGCCACATGGAAATAGAACAGAGATCATTGAAACATGTATCAAGACCAGTAAACTGTGGCAAATATTTACACATCTCAAATTCGATTTTAATGAGCCAATCATTGAATTCATTTGGGCCTTCAGATCTCATATTTAATTCTGAGAAGGAAAACATCCAGAAATACAGGATTTACCAAATGATACCATTGAAATTCCATCAGAAATGGTTTGCAATGAATGACTCAGATCAGCCATAATTCTAAACACTCTTAATAACGCGGAATACTTAGACATTGCAAACAAAGTGATATTAACATCAAAAAATATCGATGCCTTGAATGTAAATAACAAAATGTAAAAATACATCAATGCACCACAAAATAATTATTACAGTGCAGATTCAGTTCTGGCTGATGATAAAGACAGTGAATCGAATTTTAGTATCGAATTTATTAATTCGTTAACACCATCTGGAATGCCACCACATATTTTACAATTGAAAAAAGGGGCAATTGTCATGTTATTGAGAAATATGAATCCAAAAAAAGGACTTTGTAATGGGACCAGATTAATTGTGCATGAGTTAAAAGATCATTTTATACATGCAGAAATTATAACTGGGACCCATAAAGGTGAACAAGTTTTTATACCAAGAATTGATTTAGCTCCAAGTGAGAGTGGTTTGCCTTTTGTCCTGCAAAGGAGACAATTTCCAGTTATCATGGCATTTGCCATGACCATCAATAAATCCCAAGGATAAACTTTTAAGTCTGTTGGGATTTTTTTTAAAAGAACCAGTTTTTGCACATGGACAACTCTATGTTGCTTTTTCAAGGTGCACGAATCCAAACGAAATTAAAGTGCATGTTGAAGAAAACGAAAGTCAGGGTCATTTATTGGAAGATGGATGCGTTTATACCAAAAACATTGTGTACTATGAGGTGTTGGAAAGATAGAGGACAGTGGTTTCATTTCCACGACAACATTTTATGGTACTCGATTGCACAAAAACAATATTTCAAGAAGAAACTCTATAGAATGGGAAAAAAAACCCATAGAGAACAGTGGTTTTACTTCTAGTACAAAATTGAAGTACTCTGGGACTCTTTAAATAGGGGACCACTATTTCACTTACGAAACTCTATGTAACATTTGCACAAAGGACAAACCGAACAAAACAAAAAAAAGGAAACGACAAGAAAAACAACAGTAAAACATCCTTAAACATATTGGAATGGGATAAAAATTTCATATTCACATGAATGGCCCCACAAAACAATTATCTGACATTTTCGTGACTTGCAAGAGTTAAATGTTATTGTTTGATGTTACGATTTCATATGTTAAATATGTGTATTTTAAACGTTTTTGACAGTTAAATATATATATGGGATAGTCAAACATGTATATTACTACAAGTTGCAGCATTTCATAATAATTTGAACTGTATCATTTAAAGACAGAGTATTGATTCAGGGAGTAATCCGATCGCCAGTTAATGGGGTCAGGAAGGATTTTTTTTTTCCTCTTTGATACAATTGGCCAAGTTTCAATGGGGGGTTTTATTGTTTGCCTTCCTATGGATTCAATGCCAATTTAGTTTAACAAGAGTTTAACAAAAATGTAAAAAATTATAAAAAGCATGTCATTGTTAAAACAACTTAGTTACTCAAAGTTAATATAGTCTGCAGTTACTCATGGATAAACAACAATTTAAAAGTGTTAGTATTGTTAAAAAAATGTTTAAAGATAATTTAATATACAAGTTGCATGTTACAAACTTTGATGTTAGACTTTACAATATGTATGCATGAAAAAATAACACATTGTTATATTGTTATTATATATATCACAATTAAAAGACTGAAGATTGAAAAAATAAATTGAAACATGTTGGTTAAATATAAGTAAAAAAAAAATTGGGTATTTATTTTTATATAAAAAAAAAAGGTGACAAATGTATCAGACTCATATTGTGTTACAAAAAAAATTCACAACATTAACATTTTATTGACCGTCATTTTTTGACGGGCAAGTCACTAGTTAGATATACCATGGAACACAGTGAAGACAGTCATCATCAAGTGGAGAAAATATGGCACAACAGTGACATTACCAAAAACTGGAGCTCCCTCCAAAATTGATGAAAAGACGAGAAGAAAACTGGTCTTGGAGGCTACCAAGAGACCTACAGCAACATTAAAGGAGCTGCAGGAATATCTGGCAAGTACTGTCTGTGTGGTACATGTGACAACAATCTCCTGTATTCATCATATGTCTGGGCTATGGGGTAGAGTGGCAAGACGAAAGCCTTTTCTTAAGAAGAAAATCATCCAAGACAGGCTACATTTTGCAAAAACACATCTGAAGTCTCCCAAAAGCATGTGGGAAAAGGTGTTATGGTCTGATGAAACCAAGGTTGAACTTTTTGGCCATAATTCCAAAAGATATGTTTGGCGCAAAAACACTGCACATCACCAAAAGAACACCGTACCCACAGTGAAGCATGGTGATGGCAGCATCATGCTTTGGGTCTGTTTTTCTTCAGCTGGAACTGGGGCCTTAGTTAAGATAGAGGGAATTATGAACAGTTCCAAATACCAGTCAATATTGGCACAAAACCTTCAGGCTTCTGCTAGAAAGCTGAACATGAAGAGGAACTTCATCTTTCAGCATGACAACGACCCAAAGCATACATCCAAATCAACAAAGGAATGGCTTCACCAGAAGAAGATTAAAGTTTTGGAATGGCCCAGCCAGAGCCCAGACCTGAATCCAATTGAAAATTTGAGGGGTGATCTGAAGAGGGCTGTGCACAGGAGATGCCCTCACAATCTGACAGATTTGAAGTGTTTTTGCAAAGAAGAGTGGTCAAATCTTGCCAAGTCAAAATAAAGTGCTGTAATAAAATCAAAAGGTGCTTCAACAAAGTATTGGTTTAAGGGTGTGCATACTTATGCAACCATATTTTATTTTTATATTTTTTTCTTCCCTCTACCTAAAAGATTTCAGTTTGTTTTTCCAATTGAGTTTTACAGTTTATAGGTCACATTAAAGGTGGAAAAAGTTCTGAAATTATTTATCTTTGTCTCATTTTTTTACAGCACAGAAACGTGACATTTTAACAGGGGTGTGTAGACTTTTTTTATCCACTGTGTGTGTATATATATATACATATATATATATATTTGTGGTAGATTAGCCTGTTACCTTATAAATTAACAGCCAGGATTTCAAGTATTCTTTTCATATTTTATTAAAAGTCCAAATTCTGTACAAAAATAATACACACTCTGTGGGAAAAAGGAGGAGCATTCGGCCAGCCCGTCTCTCCAAAATACTCCAACCACCAAGGAACCTTTTAAATAGTCTTTTGAAAAAACAGTCACACTTGCAGTTATACTGCGGTCTTCTCCCTGGGGTTAAATGTCCACAGTCTCTAAACAGAAAAACTGCTTTCTTCCAGCAGATTTACTTGCCTTGTAGGCCTGAGTTGCTCCTGTAGACGGCTCTGCTCTGGTAACCAATGTTACTCCTGCAGACAGCTCTGTTCTGGAACCCAATGCTGCTCCTGCCGATAACTCTGCTCTGGGAATCAATGCTGCTCCTGTAGACGGCTCTGCTCTGGGAACCAATCTTTACTGCTACTCCAAACACCACACCCCTTGGTTTGCTTTTAAATCATCCTGATAAAGATCAGGTGCACTGGCTTGATTGAGCTGCAGTTCCAGTTAACTCTTACTTGTCCTGCCTGGATATATAGCTCTGCTCAATTTCAGGCTTATATACACTCCTTGCTTGACTTTATATGTGTGTATGTGTATAGAGTTGGCACCTGTTTTTTTTTTTGCACCGGTGCCCTCCATTCACTAGCTCCATCACTGCTCCAAAAAGTACTGATGGAACACACCCCACTCGACTCTACCACCAGGACATACTACCTTCAAAGTTAGATGGGGCAATCCAACCCCCCTGTAACAACCTGTATGTTGAATGAGGTATGATAAGAGCCTATTGCCCAAACCTCTCCCCACAGGTGTGCCCCATTAGTTTTACTTCTGTACAGCAGGAAGATTTTTTTTTTTAGCCCTAGGGTCAGACTGAGAGATGTCTGTGATCTTGTATAGCATAAAGATCTTTCTAAGTTCTGAAAAGCACTTACTCCAGCATCAATAACGAAATCCACACATTATGTGGACCAGTTATAGCATATTTATTACTGAAACAGAAATATTTGTACCGCACTCTTAGCACCAAAATACAAATTGGCATCCGTGGTTACCCCAATCACCTTCTAGCTCACATTATTACCCATGCCAGAAAGTCTAAGAGAATCCCCCATTGTTTACCCTCTTCACCGCTGTATTATTGACAAGGGGTAATTACACACAATACTGACACCAGGCTTGTGATAATAGAAAGAGAGACTTGTGTTATGTGACTCCTAGGAGCCAGTTATCTCCCAAATCTGGTTAATAAGAAATATTGGACATATAAAATATTTCACTTGTTAGTGCTAGCCCCCCCAAAGCATAATATAGACATACATCCCATTACTCATATCTAGAGATGTCGCGAATAGTTAGCCGGCGGATTGTTCCCGGCGAACATAGCATGTTCGCGTTTGCGGCGAACAGCGAACATATGCGAGATTCGACCCGCCCCCAATACTTTATGATTGAGCAAACTTTGACCCTGCATGTCACAGTCAGCAGACACATTTCAGCCAATCAGCAGCATACACTCCCTTCCAGAGCCTTCCATCTGAAGGACAGCAGCCATTTTGGAATCATAACTAACTTGCAGTCTTACTGAGAGGAGGGAGAGTGTAGGTGCTGCTGATTGAATAGGGAAATCAATAGCTAGGCAAGTTTATTCAGTGTCCAGTGCAGTGCTGAAGGACTCATCAGATCTCTGCTGTAAACACAGCACCCCAAAAAGCCCTTTTTAGGGCTATAACATCATTTTTTTTCCTTTGTTTTTTTATGTGTAATATAACTTCATTTGCCTGTCTCTCTGCTAGCCCCTGCTAGCAAGTGTGTGTGTCAGGCCCACAGCTTATACTGTGTGTGCACAGTGCCACCAATACAATCTTGTTTACTAGTTGTCTACTTTTAAAAAACCAAAACTTTTATTTTCTTAAATCAAAGTTCATTTGCTTGACCGCTAGGCAGTGTGTGGGTCAGGCTTACAAGTACTGTGCCAAGTACTTCAACCAATCCAATCTATTTGGGGTACCAACAGTCCACATTTAAAAAAACAATAATTTTTTTTAATTAAATCTAAGTGCATTTTCCTGACCGCCAATCAAAGTTCATTTGCTTGACCGCTAGCCAGTGTGTGGGTCAGGCTTACAAGTACTGTGCCAATTTCATCCAATCCAATCTATTTGGGGTACCAACAGTCCACATTTAAAAAAACAATAATTTTATTTTCTTAAATCTAAGTGCATTTTCCTGACCGCCAATCAAAGTTAATTTGCTTGACCGCTAGCCAGTGTGTGTGTCAGGCTTACAAGTACTGTGCCAATTTCAACCAATCCAATCTAGTTGGGGTACCAACAGTCCACATTTAAAAAAACAATAATTTTATTTTCTTAAATCTAAGTGCATTTGCCTGACCGCCAATCAAAGTTCATTTGCTTGACCGCTAGCCAGTGTGTGTGTCAGGCTTACAAGTACTGTGCCAATTTCAAATAATCCAATCTATTTGGGGTACCAGCAGTCTACATTTAAAAAAAAAATGACAGGCAGAGGCAGGACACCCCGCAGAGGACGTCGTGGTCGTGGTGCTGTGATTCCCTTTGGCCCTACAATAATGCCCAGTGTTCAGAGGCCAGTTACCCTGAACTTGAAAAGTTCAGAGGACGTAGTTGACTGGCTAACACAGGACACCCAATCTTCTACAGCTTCCGCTTGGAACATTGATGCACCATCCTCCTCCAGCTTAGCTTCGGGCACCTCTCAAGTTACCACTCACCCGCCTGCCGCCACCACCAACACTAGTACCACAGCCAATTCAATTGATCGGTCAGAAGAGTTATTTACACATCAGTTTGAAGAAATGAGTGATGCGCAACCATTATTGCCAGAGGATGTAGATAACAGGGATATGTCTCAGTCAAGCAGCATTACACACATGTACGTACGATGTGATGATGATGATGTACCCGCTGCTGCTTCCTTTGTTCAGTTGTCATATACAAGTGAGGCGGGTGATGATGATGACGATGCGTCCGTGGATGTCACGTGGGTGCCCGCTAGAAGAGAAGAAGAACAGGGGGAAAGTTCAGATGGGGAGACAGAGAGGAGGAGGAGACGAGTTGGAAGCAGAGGGAGGTCATCGCAACGAGCTAGTGGCACAGTCAGACAGCATGCATCAGCACCCGGGGTCAGCCAGACAGCACGCCAATCAACGCATGCTGTTGCCACCACCAGAATGCCTTCACCGCTGAGCTCAGCAGTGTGGCATTTTTTTTGTGTGTCTGCCTCTGACAACAGCGATGCCATTTGCAACCTGTGCCAAAAGAAACTGAGTCGTGGGAAGTCCAACACCCACCTAGGTACAACTGCTTTGCGAAGGCACATGATGTCACATGACAAACGCCAATGGGATCAACACATGAGTACAAGCAGCACACAAACTCAAACCTGCAATCCTCCTCCTGGTCCAGCATCTTCATCCATGTCAACCACTGCTGTCCTCTTTGCCCCCTCTCAACTATCCGCCACTCCGTCTCTCGCCTCTTGCTGTTCCTGCTCATCTCCCCACAGTCAGGTGTCTGTCAAGGGCATGTTTGAGCATAAGAAGCCAATGCCACAAAGTCACCCCCTTGCCCGGCGTCTGACAGCTGGCTTGCCTGAACTCTTAGCCCTCCAGCTTTTACCATACAAGCTGGTGGAGTCTGAGGCGTTCAAAAAATTTGTAGCGATTGGGATACCGCAGTGGAAGGTACCCGGCCGAAATTTCTTTGCCCAAAAGGCAATCCCCAACCTGTACTCGATTGTGCAAAAGGAAGTAATGGCATCTCTGGCACACAGTGTTGGGGCAAGGGTCCATCTGACCACTGATACCTGGTCTGCAAAGCATGGTCAGGGCAGGTATATCACCTACACTGCGCATTGGGCAAACCTGCTGACGCCTGCCAAGCATGGAATGCGTGGCGCTGCAGAGGAGTTGGTGACACCGCCATGATTTGCAGGCAGGCCTGCTGCCACCTCCTCTACTCCTCCTACTCCATCCTCTTCCATAACTTCCTCAGCTGAGTCCTCTTCTGCTGCTGCGTCTTGCTCCACATCAACGGCACCCCCCCAGCTCCCCAGATACTATTCCACATCCCGGATACGGCAGTGTCATGCCGTCTTGGGGTTGACTTAACTCAAAGCAGAGAGTCACACCGGGCCAGCACTCCTGTCCGCCCTGAACGCACAGGTGGATCAATGGCTGACTCCGCACCAACTAGAGATTGGCAAAGTGGTTTGTGACAACGGAAGAAATTTGTTGGCGGCATTTAATTTGGGCAAGTTGACGCATGTGCTGTGCATGGCACATGTGTGTAATCTGATCGTACAACGCTTTGTCCATAAGTATCCAGGCTTACAGGACGTCCTGAAGCAGGCCAGAAAGGTGTGTGGCCATTTCAGGCGTTCCTACACGGCCATGGCGCACTTTTCAGATATCCAGCGGCGAAACAACATGCCAGTGAGGCCCTTGATTTGTGACAGCCCCACACGTTGGAATTCAACACTCCTAATGTTCTACCGCCTGCTCCAACAAGTAAAAGCCATTAACGAGTATTTGTATGACAGGGGTGCTAGGACAGCCTCTGCGGAGCTGGGGATTTTTTTGCCACGTTACTGGACGCTCATGCGCAATGCCTGTAGGCTCATGCGTCCATTTGAGGAGGTGACAAACCTTGTCAGTCGCACCGAAGGCACCATCAGTGACATCATACCATTTGTTTTATTCCTGGAGCGTGCCCTGCGAAGAGTGCTGGATCAGGCCGTAGATGAGCGTGACGAGGAAGAGTTGTGGTCACCATCACCACCAGAATCAGCCTTATCAGCATCGCTTGCTGGACCTGCGGCAACGCTGGAAGAGGATTGTGAGGAAGAGGAGTCAGAGGAGGAATGTGGCTTTGAGGGGGAGGAGGAAGACAATCACAACAGGCATCCCAGGGTGGTCGTTGTCACCTATCTGGTACCCGTGGTGTTGTACGTGGCTGGGGGGAAGAACATATCTTCAGGGCGATCACTGAGGACGAGGAACGGGACATGGGTAGCTCGGCATCCAACTTTGTGCAAATGGGGTCTTTCATGCTGTCGTGCCTGTCGCAGGACCCTCGTATAAAAAGGCTGAAGGGGAACGACCTGTACTGGGTGTGCACGTTACTAGACCCCCAGTATAAGCAGAAAGTGCCTGATTTGTTACCAAATTACCGCAAGTCAGAAAGGATGCAGCAGGTCCAAAACAAATTAACAAGTATGCTTTACACAGCATATAAGGGTGATGTCACAGCACAAGGGCAATATAACAGAGGAAGAGGTGAAAGTAATCCACCTCCCACGACCACGCCGGCAAGGACAGGATGTTTAAAAAACGTGTTGTTGATGGAGGACATGCGGACCTTTTTCAGTCCTATGCATCGCATCAGCCCTTCGGGATCCACCCTCAGAGAACGACTTGACCGACAGGTAGCAGACTACCTCGCCTTAACTGCAGATATCGACACTCTGAGGAGCGATGAACCCCTTGACTACTGGGTATGCAGGCTAGACCTGTGGCCTGAGCTATCCCAATTTACAATTGAACTTCTGGCCTGCCCCGCTTCAAGTGTCCTGTCAGAAAGGACCTTCAATGTAGCAGAAGGTTTTGTCATTGAGAAGAGAAGTCGCCTAGGGCCAAAAAGTCTAGATTGCTTCACCTTTATAAAGATGAATGAGGGATGGATCCCGAAGGGACTGACACTGGGCGATACATTCGACTGAAAAAGGCCTGATGAGATGAGCTGCCTTCAGCTAAAAATGGTCCACACGCTGCTATATGTTATCTGTGAATGCCGGATGACTTGCTTGACTTATCCGCCACCAACTAGGGTTCAAGAAGACGCAATGTTTTATCGCACTTTCTGCCTGGGGAACAAAGGTCAATTTTTCTGGCCGCTGCAACAGCAACAATACCTAATTTTTGAATTTCAATTTTTATGTCAGAAGGCGTACGGCATGTAATGAAAAAGAAAGCATATTGAACAGTCTTGCATAACACAACAGTTGTGCAAAAATACATATTTACAATGAAGACATTTTGTTAAAATTAGCTGGCTAGGCCTTCTTATTTTTACTTTTTTGGTTAATACATTTTCTTTTTTTTTTACTGCGATTGCAATTTTTAAGAGAAACCTAAGACATGGTAAAACAGACAATAGTAAAGAGTATATCAGCAGTTAACACCAAAGTCCTATTATCTATCATCACTCCAGCAGTAGCTTATTATTTACAATATCTAACCTGCTCAATCGCCCTTGGGTTACCCTAGGGCAGGCAGATGATTTTGCCGCCGGTTGCTTCTGAAGGGTCTCCTCCAGGGCTCCCCCACTCCGGTCCTTCCCCCCGAGTCGCTTCAACCATTAACAAATGTTTTGTTATATTAGGGGGGCACTAAATGGGGATGTTATCCAGGGATCCCAAATTGTCTGGAACTGGGTGATTCTATCCAAGACTACATGGTTAAATCTCTCGTTGAGCAGTAAATAGTTGATTTTTTTTTATTAATTCCTGAAAGTTTTAATTTGGGGTTTTCCAACTACTAGCTATGTGTATTTTTTCCTTTCAAAAAATATTTTATTAGGTCAGGTAATATATCATATTCAAACAACCATTTCCATGTTACATATATATCCATACATGTTAATACATCACTGAGTTACCTTATCTCTATTAATACTCAGTTTACCCCTTTCCATTCCATAATCTTGGAGCTTATACCATATCCAGGGCTAGTATGTTATCTGGATTTGGTTGTACCTGTAGCCTAAAAATATATTTTTTTTACTTTTCAGTTATTAATATAGCTTTAATTCAGTTTGTTTTAAGTTGATTCCCTTTAAGTCTTGAATCCGACTATAATTGGGAAAAAAAATAACTAGTTTTAACATTTAACATGTTGGGAAAGGGAAAGGTCCACAAACATCCTCCTTTTTTACATAAATATGATGTAAAATATAGCACTTACCTCCGTCCTCCGCCCCTCTAAGGATCCACACATACCTCCATCAATCCCGTTCACTTAAGAATATCCTCTCCCATTTAGGGGAGCCCCTATTCCGGACCTAAATTTCTTTAATTGTCTCCAGATGATATGCTATCCCTTAATTGCAGCCACGGAGACCATATATCTCAAAATGAATCAATGGAGTTGTCTCCTAAATGGGTAAGGCGTTCATTTATAAGGATAAAGTTTAATTTATTTTGAACCACCTGAAAGTGTAGGGTATCCGATTTCCATTGTCTGGCTATATGGTTCTTTGTGGCCAACATGATGAACTTTAATAGCCTATTTTGAGCGGGCCAGAGAAAGACATGCGGAACACCCAGCATGCAGTTTTCTATATTAGCAGAAATCTGAATCTTAAACATTTTAGAAGCTAGTAAGCATGTTTCTTCCCATAGTCTTATGACTGCCGAACACTCCCACCAGACATGAATAAATGTAGCCTCATTACCACTGTTCCTAAAACATGAGCTGCTCCGTTTTGGATCCCATTTATTTAGCTTAAAAGGAGTAATATATGTCCTGTGTAGGACCTTTATTGAAGTCTCAAGCAGACTGTAATTTAAAGATCCCCTACTTAAGCCTTGCCAGCTTTTATCCCATGTGTTGTCTGCCAACTTGGTGCCCAAATCCTTCTCCCAGGCTTTGGTATAGTCTGGTTTGTTTGCCCATGAGTTTTCATTAAATAGTTCATACATGAAGCTAATAATACCAGGCTGAAAGGGGGAATCCCTAAATTTTTTGAGTAGCCAGGTGTTTCTTTGGGGGGGTTCCCCTACCACTTATCGTATATATAAAATGATGTATCCTGCAAAAATTATAGTGTTCAGCCAGGGGTAAATTGTATCTCTCTCTCACCCGCTTAAAGGTCATTATTTTGTCGTCATGCCACCATGGACCAACCCTTAGTAGGTTCTGAGACTTCCACCAACTGAGAGAGCTTTCCGGAAGATGTATCTTAAAGTGGGGATTGGGTACGATAGGGGTAAGATCTGATACCCGAGTGTCCAGTTTTTGTGTCCAGTTCATCTCCGTCCATATTTTGTATGAGTGCTTAATCAACGGGTTTTTCAAGTTTCTCAAAAAAGTATACAGACCTGGAATCCATATTACTGTATCCCATGTATAAGGTGACATGCTTACATTTTCCATAAATACCCAGAGCGGCTGATGTGTTTTGGAGAATGCGCCAGAGGAATGAAAGCCAACTGCGCTGCCTTGTAATACAGTTTGAGATTCGGGCACGATAGGCCCCCTTTCCCTTTTGGTCTATACATATTATTTTTTGAGATCCTCGGGGCTTTATGATTCCAAATAAATCTAAAAATTTGTTTTTTCCCCTTTGAATCTTTATGTGTTGTAAGCGATCTCCCGGGAGTTTTAATCTGGCTGACGGGGATTTGTAGTATGTATCTATCAAGTTCATAAATTTGCCTGCAAACCCAAATTTCTGTAATACTGCTTTTAAATAAGGCCATTCCAACGTATCAAAGGCCTTTTCTATATCTAACGCCAAAAGGCATGTGGGTATTTGATGTTGGGATGACCATGAGATTAAATTTTGTGTCCGTCTGATATTGTCCCCCGTTTGTCTATGGGGGATAAACCCTGTTTGGTCTTTATGGATTATGCAGGGGAGAAAATCGCAAAATCCTGTTTGCCATTAATTTGGACAAAATGTTTATATCCCCGTTTGGGAGTGATATGGGGCAGTAATTTTTAAGTTCTAATGGGTCTCGTCGTTCTTTCGGGAAACATATCATATTTGCATGGTTTAGTTCTTGTGGCATGGGAGAGCCTTCTAAAATTTGATTAAAAAGTGTGGCTAAGTGGGGTAATAACAAGTCTATAAAAGTTTGGTATTAGAGATTTGTAAATCCATCCAGGCCCGGGTAGCTATGTGTATTTTGAATGCTAAAGCCATTAATTGGAATAGCTTGTTCTAGGATTGAGATAAGTATTTTTTTATGTGTATCCCCAGTAAGCAGGATTCCATTGAAAGAGAAATATCCTTTTGCAAGGATTGGAGGCCCGAAATTTTGCTGAAGTCTTTTATAGTGGACATGAGTGCTGGTATAGAGAGAAGGGGCTTGGTCAGGGTGCAAAGCATATCGTCCGCGAAAAGTGAACACTTAAACTGATGGTGTCCTACTTGAACCCCTGGATGGCATGGTTGGTTCTGATTGCCTGCGCTAGGGGTTCAATGGCAAGAGCAAAGAGCAGTGGGGAGAGTGGGCATCCCTGCCTGGTCCCTCTCTGTACTTGGATTTTGGCCTTATGGTCCCCTGGTATCTTTAAGTTAGCTACTGGTGAGTCGTAGTACCTTCTGAGCAGGTTGAGAAAGCGTCCCTCAAATCCAAACTTATCTAGCATTTTGTACATATATGGCCATTCCACCGTATCAAAAGCCTTCTCTATGTCAAGGGCTAGAGGGCAAACTGGGTTTTTATAGTGTTGAGCCAAGAACTGGGCGTTCAGAACCCTCCTAACATTATCTCCTGCCTCTCTGAAAGGAATGAACCCCGTTTGCTCCTTGTGTATTTAGTCCAGTAAAAAGTTAGATATTCGTTTGGCCCTAATTTTAGCTACGATCTTGACATCCACATTTATCAGAGGTATGGGGCGATAATTTTTAACCTCTAAAGGGTCCCTACCCTCTTTTGGAAATGCTATGTGGTCGGCCTGATTCAATTAAGGGGGCATAGGTTCTCCATTTAGTATAGCGTTAAACAAAGATGTTAGGTGCGGGGGTAAGCAAGGGCTCAAATTTCTTATAGTACAGATGAGTAAAACCGTCTGGCCCTGGGGACTTGCCAAATTTAAGATCTTGGATTGTAGATTTAACTTCCTCTTGGGATATGTCTAGGTTCAAGCTGTCCAATTGAGGTACAGGTATTTTGTGGACTTCTTGCTGTAGTAGGAAGGACTCTATGTCAGATCCGCTGCAGCGGGATTGGGATGAATATATGGTCTGATAGAAGTTTTGAAATGTTTCTTAGATAGCATTGGGGTTAAAGGAGGTTTGGCCATCAGGTAGTCTAAAGATACCGTATATTATGTCCTCTCTTGGGGGGTAAAGACACTAATAATTCCTCCAATAAAATTCTGCATTTTTTTTTGTTGGCAAGGTCCCTGGTTAGCCCCTTGGGTTATCTGTTAAAAAGAGTGGTGCAGAGACTGTGGGGGCTGTTAGCCTCCTTATCCCCGTGTGGCCGTTTAGAATCCCTGCTGCTGCATGTTTCAGCTTTATTAAGGTGTAATTGTACAGCGTTTGACTCAAGTAGCTGCCTGTGCTGGGTCAGTTTGGCTTAATTGCTGGGCCCTTTTCCTGCCAAGATGGCGACCGTCAGTCCATGGGCCTCTATGTCCCCTTCACTACCTTTGTCCCCGCTTGTGTGCTTATTTGGGATGGCCCCCCTTTATATCTCCGGCCCGTGGCCTTTTAAGGGTCGCCCCCTGAATCTCTGAGTGTGGATATGCGGGGATGGGGCGTTGAATCAGGCCTACCTTCTTCTCTGCTCGCTGCAAGATCAACAATACCTAATTTTTCAGGCATGTGTACATGCCTAATTTTTCTGGCCTCTGGTGCTGCACTGTGGCTTCAACAACCAAACCCCAAAAAAAGGCACATAACAGGGATTAAACTGATAGGAGTAGTACTACTTAACACACCACTCATATCTGGTGTAACAGTAGTGTACATTTAAAACAAAGAAAAAATTTCTACTGTAATAGATTGCATAGCAGTTAGTTGTCTGCAAGCGTGTGTCAGACCTACAGCGTCTACTCTGCCAACGTTTGCAAGTGCACAGTGCCACTCATATCTGTTGTCACAGTAGCTTGCACGCATAGTACCGATCTGTCAAAATCTGTAATGATGAATGAGGTCTAGAGTAGCCTGGTTCCCTTATCCTCTACAGGTTGAGACGTAATGTTTGGGTGACTCCAGACCAACACATGAGTACAAGCAGCACACAAACTCAAAGCCGCCATCCTCCTCCTGGTGCAGCATCATAAGCCACATCAACCACTGCTGTCCTCCTTGTCCCCTCTCAACCATCCGCCACTACGTCTCTCGCCTTGAGCAGTTCATCACTACTCCTATCATGTTTTTACGCACACCCCAACTATAAACATGGGTACCATAGTATTAGCCTAGTGGTACCAAGGCAATTAATACTATCCTATGCTTTTAACAGGCATAACAAGGAATAACACACAAATCACAATGTCCTCAATGTTTTTTTGAGCTCTTCTACAAATTATTAGTTTCAACAAACTAGTATAGCAGAAAGACAAAGATAATGTGTTAAGAATATGTTTATAAGCAGCTACCATATGGAAGAGAGAGAGAAATGGAGAGTAGAAAGAGAAATGTAGTAATTAGGATTATGATTGCATCTAATTGATGAAAATCAGTAGTGTAGTGAAAAATACCAAAATAAACGTAAAATAAATGTAAAAACATATCTTGAAGATAGTAAAATGTTTTGTAATTTCTGACATTTGAAAATTAGAATAAACCCCCTTGAAACCAAGGCTAAATTAGCATACATTTTTTTTTTTACATTTATTTCAGGCTTTTTTACAAAATACAAAAAAAGAGAAAAACAACAAAACGAACAAATACAATATTGTACAAACGGAAATATAAAATAATTAACAAATGCAAACCTTGCAATATTAACTAAACATATAGGAGTGGAAGGGGAGGTCGAGTAAGGAAGCTGTTCAGTTGTCTTTTACGGAGTCCTTAGCCATATACTGGTCCCAAAGTGCCCATTTATAAGTGACGTTATTTCTTCTATTATCCAGGCGAAGTATTAAATAGTCTAATTCTACTTATTTATTACTCTTAATAACCGTGCACATTTCCTTCCAAATCGGAAATGATTCCCTTTTTCCAGTTTGCAACAATAAGCCATTTTGCTACGAACAGTACTTGCATTCCTATGCTCACACTATTCTTCTCAATGTCGCTTGGGAACATATGAAAGAGTAATATCTCTGGAGAGGGGTAAAGTTATTTTTTAATTATTAATGAAATATGGGCGCCACACATGCACCAAAAATTCTCAATTCCCCCACAAGCCCACCACATACGGATCTAGGTACCTTTCTCCAGACAACCTCTCCAACCATTACTCAGTCAAGTTCCTGGGTCTATTTTATTCAAGATGCTGGGCACTATATATCATCTTTGCAAAATCTTAAAAGGTCTCTATTAAAGAGGTGCATTTAGTATATTTACCAGTGAGGTCACGCGCTTTAAACCACTCTTTTGAGTCTCAGCTTGTGCCCAGGTCTGTCTCCCAGCTAATCATACCCTTTTGATTTACAAATCTTGCGCTGTTCTTCTAGTGTCCTAAAATAGTTTGAGATCGAAAAGTCATTCCTTTTCGCTATACAAAGTTTTTCACATGCTGTCTATTTGAATCCTACTCATTTTTTTTAAATTAGATTTAATCATCATTTGAATCAGAACTCTGTAATGGAGCCATAAAACAATGGGGATTTTATTATTTTGTGTCAAATCTTCCCCTGTTCTGATCTGGTCATCCTTAAATAGGTCTGCTAAGGTATGGAGATTCCACACCTTCCAGTTTATATATTTGACTTGTGTATTCATATTATAAAAGTATTGAAAAGGGGGTTGCTGGTGATGGTAATGGAAATGGGGCCAATTTCAACTTACTGTTAATTTTCTTCCATGTTAAAAGGCACACTTTTATCACAACTGGTGCTTTAACCAATGTACTTTTAGTTATTTTTGGGCTCCAAATTGGATATTCTCATTTTGGTTTTGAAAACAATTTTTCCTCTATCTCCATATATTTGGGAATATTAACATCAGTAATTCATTTTATGGTGGTGCAGGTTTATTGCCTCTACGTAATCCCCCAAATTGGGAGAGGACAGACCACCATATTTGAATTTACCCTTGAGAACATGCAGCCTTATTAAATTGCGATTCGGTAAATTTAAAAGTGCTCTATTTAAGCACACAGCATATTTTATTTACAGAAGTTTTTAGTTAGTGAAGACCTTGCTTTTGGATAAAAGTTCACTAACTAAAAACTTCTGTAAAAAAAAAATATGCTGTGTGCTTAAATAGAGCCCTTTTAATTTTACAGAATCACAATTTAATAAGGCTGATGGTTATTAACTCTGGCTTTCTGACCTTTCATTGATGAAAAAAAAATCTTAAATTACTCCCTTTGAAATATGCAATGAGATGCATCTTAAAATGTATGTTATCTTAGGAAGAATAAACATTTTAACACATGACCAGGATAGGTTCAGTCTACACCACTGTTTGTGGGACACATTGATGAATATACCTTTTCTAAGTTATCTTTCAGCATGCCATAAAGATTTTGATTGAAATCGCTACCTAGATGGCTAAACCCATTATGTTTTCACCTAAACGGGTGTTTTTTTTCTCCAGTTTTTCCAAATCTTCTAGGCTTAAATTCAACCGTAGAATTTCTGTCTATGTCTTTGTTGCATTAATTTTGTAGTAAGAGGTGTAACTATATTCCTTAATAGTGGACATGATAGGGCAGAGAGTTAACTGGATCTGTCAATAGAACCACAATATCATCAGCAAATATAGATAGTTTTGAATGTAGATTTCCTATATTAACACCCTTTATGTTTTCATTGCTCCTTATGATATAGGCCAGAGACTCCATACATAAATCAAAAATCAGAGGGGATAGGGGACAGCCCTGTCTAGTACCAAATGTAATATCAAATGTCTCTGAACAGAAACACGTCCCTGAAACATATGCAGAAGCAATAGATTACAGAGCCATTCCAAATCCCATGGCCTCCAACGTTAGTTTGATGAACTCCCAGTTAATTCTGTCAAACGCTTTTTCGGCGTCAAGCACCACTGCTAGCATAGATATTTTTTTGTTCTTTGAATTATCAAGGTTGTCTATTAGCTTGCGGATATTCCGGACCTTGTCTGGCTTTTATAAATCCCGTCTGATCTGAGTCTATTTGATGTAACAAGGGATTTAGACGTTGGGCTAATATTTTCGCGTATATCTTAATATCTGCGTTTAGCAAGGAGATTGGTCTGTAGCTTGAACATAGTAATTAATCTTTGTCTTCCTTAGGGATAGCAATAATGGCTGTTTCGAGCATTTCTTTTGGTGCCGTTCGGGCGTTTCTAATCTTATTAAAAGTGTTTGCCATGTACACTGTTAAAGATTTAGAAAAAAGTTTGTAGTATGTCGATGGAAACCCATCTGGGCCTGGAGCTTTGTTTTCCAGCGAAAGCGTACAATTTTGAATTTCCAAAGCTGCTATATCGGCTTCTAACACGGCTAGCTGATCACTGGAGATCTTGAGTAGATTCAGTTTATATAAAAAGCTACTTATTTTCTCTGGTAATGGTTTTGAAAAACCTGGCTGCTTTTCTAACAATGTCCAATGTACAATGTCTGATAATACTCAGAGAAAATATTGACTATTTGTTTTGGACTTTGGTTGATCTTGCCTCTAGAGTCTTTCATTTTAGCTATCCTTTTGTTATTGATTTTTCTTTTAATAAGGTTAACTAGTAAACTGCTCACTTTATTTCCTACATGATAGAATTTCTGTTGGAACAGCCATAGTTTTCTATCTATTTGAAGTTGGAAATTTGTTTTTATTTTATTTTGAATTGTAGAGATTTATTTTGCCCTACTAGGGTCTGGTGAGTTCTTATTTTGTCTTGTCAATTCATTCAATTCTATGTGTAGAATGCACAATGACTTGCCTCTATTTATTTTTCTGAGCTGCTCTGTATTTGAGGAGCCCTCTCATATAAGCTTTCTGTGTTCCACAATGTAATATGTGAACAAACAAACTTTACATTCCTAGTACTGGAGGAAACATACCCATTAAGAATGATTTAACAATCTTCCTTAGAGTATTGTGATCCAGTAAGAAGAAATCTATTCTGGTATGTGTTATGGCATCATGAATAGAATGTATAATCAAATTCCTTCTGGTGAGTCACCCGCCATGCATCAAATAGATTATATTTGTTTAATAACTCATTACATTGTTTCGCTGTTTGCACTGACTCCGAGTCAGGGGTTACTTTGTCCCCTGATCTTCTATCCATCTTTATATCAGGGCACATATTTAAATCCCCACATATGATTAGCTGTCTTGTATTTTTATTTGAAAAATTTGTTTCAAGCTCCTGTCTAAAAAGTGGATTTGATTGGCGTTAGGTGCTTAAAGATGAACTATGGTGTCTAGTTGATTATTTATTTAGCCTTTATTTAATCTGTTTCCACATGCTCGTTTACAACATTGTTCTTTCTATTGAACAAGATGGAAACACCTCTTGCCCTCTTACTGACGCTAGAATTAATGCATAGGTTGAAAACTATTTGGAAGGGATGGCTCTTTTCCCTTAATTTTTCCCCTTTTTATTAATGCCATTTAACTCGTTCGTGAAACCATCCCCTGGGCCACACAGTAAGCCCTCCAGGACTCTACTATTATCCCCATAAAAGTGTATTGTGCAACCTCCTTTTGACACATTGAACAGTGACCTCTCGCCCCCTTTAGCCAGGAATATACAACAAACAGTTACACAAAAAAGACCTATACACATAAACACAAATATGTACAGTTCTTCCTAATGTTTTGAGTATGGTCATAAAAGTTATTTGAACTGGGCAAGGTTGGAAAAGTGCCATTTTAAACCTATAAAACTATCTAAAAGAATACAGTATGTAGTTATCCAAAAGGCCTCAATAGCTAGATATAGTTAGCCAGGCCTGCTTCCATCCCCATTATTTCTCTAAATGTTTGCCCCAATAAACCTGTAGTGATTGTGAAAAGTATGATTGCTAATTCTCCGTTTCTAGGCTTGGGCCTACACACAAACCTAGAGTGGTTTAAACTTTCCGCCATTCTGGGGGACTAAGCTGTGGCTTATCTGGTTTATTTTTTGTGGGATCGATCAAAAAAATCGAGTTTTTACTCCCTCAAACTGTGTTTAAGGCAGTTTTTTGATCATTCTTAAATATAATTAGTCTGATTGGGAAGGCTTATTTATATTGTATCTGTTCTCTAAGTGTGCTGGTAATGGTGGAGAATTTCGTTTTATTTAGGCCCTCGCAGGACAGATCTTGAAAGATTTCTATATTTTTATAGGGAGAAGTACATTTCTTTAATTCTCTACTAGTTTGTAGAAATAATTGTTTAAAGGAGTAATAATGCACTATCTCCCAAGAAGTTACTGGGTAAAGGGATTCTATGGATTCTGTCAATTTTATTCTCGCTGTGGTTCTCCACCTTCAGCAAAGCGTTAAAAAGACTGCTAACAAATAGATCACTCACGGGTATCCTTTCTGTGGTGCCCCTAATTCTCAGATTGTTTGGTCTTGAGTGATCCTCAAATCTGCAGAATCTTTGTTTCAGTATTTTAACTTCTTCCTCTAGGGTGTTAACTTGAGCAGCTAATTTTATATTATCTGAGCAGATTTTCTCCCATAATTTTTCTAGGTGATCTATTCTTACTAATAGTGAATTTACAGCTTTAGTATTGTTAGAAACCTCAAGAAATCTCAAATCTACTGAATAGTCTTTCCATAGAGGCGACCGTTAATATATCTGCCTCTGCCCCAATGAGTTTCTAGGGAAGCATCTCGCCGCACTTTCCGCAGGCATCTAGTTAAGTCTCCGGTAGGACTCTTAAACTGACATCACCCCTCCTGGAGTCCCGGCCTGCAGAGGAAAGTCTCCAACGTACGTACAAGCAAAAGTCTCCGACTCCTCTCAGACGCTGCACACTCAGGCGGGTTAAAGCTCCTCAGGACACTTAATGTCGCTTGGCGAGGAGGTCAGGGTTGATTTGACCGTAGTCTCTCACCACCACAACCGATGCTTGTTCCACAATGATCAGTGCTCATAGGTGGGATCCTTAAGGACTCAGTGATCACAGTACTTGCGGCAGTGTTACGCCATCTGGGTCAGGCACTCATGCTAAGCTTCTTAGGCAATAGGTTCTGCTGTGTCTGCAAGGGATGGTTAGGCTCTAGATTTGCAAGAGCGGATGCATGAGACCTCTCTCGCTCAGAGGTTTGTGAAGCACTCCATTCTCCCGCATCAGCCCTTGCTACAGACCTTCCTGGGAGTGGCCATAATTAGCATACAATTCATAATTTGTTTTGGCCAATCAAGAGAAGCCTCAGGCAGCTGATACATTTGAATCAATCTCTGGGGTTCCTGTTTGTGCTGCAAACCAGCCTGAGATATGTAGTGTGGCACCATGTTAGAAGGGGCTATGTATTTTCATATGAGTCTCTCTGCAAAGCACATTCACACTTGATTACCAAACCTGCAGGTTGTTTATTTCCTGCATCAACTGCTACTACTACTGCTGATGTTTTCTTCTCGATCTCTCTCAATCTCTCAATCACACTCACACACACACATTCACTCACCTCTCACTCTCTCTGGTGACAGCTAACTCACACACAGTACGGCTATGTCTGTGCCGATATGTGGTGAGGGGTGGGGGCAGCACACAGAGAGCAGATACAGCAGGTGGGCAGGTCACATCCCAGCAGAGACTTTGGTGCTGACATTAGTGCTTTCCTATTTCCTATTGGCTAAGGAAGACACAGCAGAATAAGGGGTTAAAATTGGACCCCAAATGCGCCATGCTGATTGGGGGGGGGGGGATCAGGTGCCTTTGTAGCCACCCCTGGGGGAGTCAACATAGTGATTAGAGGGATTTTTAGATATTGATAAAAATAAAATGTTTTATGAAATGTGCTGCATATATAAAGGATGCTTTTTCCTTTAAGGAGTGCAGAAATGTATTAACCCATGAAACTTATATATGCCTTTAAGGAATCTATACATACCTAGGATAAGCATAAGGCCACCTTAAGGCTTAATAAGCCAGACTTTTAGGTTGATAGAATGGACAGATGGGCATTTTTAGTTATTATGTTTAAGGGAGGAGATTTGACAAAAGAGAAATAAATAAACAGACATGCAGAGAGTGAAATCACATATATAGATGTGAGCATGCGAGCTGTTGCTAACACTTGCGGGCTCGCACAGCATCTCTGCGCACTTTCCGCAGGCATCTAGTTAAGTCTCCTGATCATCTCTTAATACAAAGAGAATATATGTGTACTAGCGACTTGCCCTTTGGCGCTCATCACAAGTTTGGCGCTCATCACAAGTTTTGCAATGAGCCCCTTTGGAGCTCATTGCGAGTCTCTCCCTCTGTCTACTTCCTCCCTCGTGTCTTATTTGCCCCCTCCTCTCCCCCCTTGTGTCTCCTTCCGCCTCGTCTACCTCCCTTGTATCTCCTACCCCCTGTGTTTTTACCTCCCTCCCGTGTCTCTAAACCCCTCCCCTGTGTCTCCTTCCCCCTTCTCCCTCCCATGCATCTCTTCCCCCCCCTGTCTCCCCCAACCCTCCCCTGTGTCTGTTCCCCCCTGGCCTGTGTCTCTTTCCCCCTCCCCCTGTGTCTGTTCCCGCCTTCCTCGTGTCTCCATTTCCCTCCCTTGTGTATCTTCCCCCCCTGCACTCTCTCCCCTGTGTCTCTTCCCCGTCCTCTCACTCCCCTGTGTCTTCCCCCTCCTCTTTCTGTGCCTCTTCCTCCCTTTCTCTCTCTTCCCCCTCTGTGTCTCTTCCCCCCTCACCCTGTGTGTCTCTCCCCACTCTGTCTTCCACCCCTCTCCCTCTGTGCCTCTTCCCCCGCCTCTCTGTGTCTCTCGCCACTGTGTCTCTCCACCCCTTCCTCTGTGTCTCCCCCCTCTGTACCTCTTCCCCCCTTTCCCTCTGTATCTCTCCCCCCTGTGCCTCTTCCCCCCTCTCCCTCTGTGCCTCTTACCCCCTGGCCTGTGTCTCTTTCTCCCTTCTCCCTGTGTCTGTTCCCCCTTCCCCCTGTGTCTGTTCCCCTCTCCCCCCCCCATTTCCCTCCCATGTGTATCCTACCCCTGTTCTCCCTCCCCTCTGTTTCTTCCCCCTGTTCTCCCTCCCCTCTGTTTCTTCCCCCTGTTCTCCCTCCCCTCTGTTTCTTCCCCCTGTTCTCCCTTCCCTCTGTTTCTTCCCCCTGTTCTCCCTCCCCTCTGTTTCTTCCCCCTGTTCTCCCTCCAGTCTGTTTCTTCCCCCTGTTCTCCCTCCCTTCTGTTTCTTCCCCCTTCTCTCACTCCCGTGTCTTTTCCCCCTCATCTACCTCCCGTGTCTTTTCCCCCTCATCTACCTCCCGTGTCTTTTCCTCCTCCTCTACCTCCCCTGTGTCTCTTTCCCACCTATCCCTAGGTGTCTCTCCCCCCCTCCCTCTGTGTCTCTTACCCCCTCCCTCTGTGTCTCTTACCTCCTCACCCTGTGTGTCTCTCCCCACTCTGTCTTCCACCCCTCTCCCTCTGTGCCTCTTCCCCCGCCTCTCTCTGTCTCTCGCCACTGTGTCTCTCCACCCCTTCCTCTGTGTCTCCCCCCTCTGTGCCTCTTCCCCCCTCTCCCTCTGTACCTGTTCCCCCCTGGCCTGTGTCTCTTTCCCCCTTCCCCCTGTGTCTGTTCCCCTCTCCCCCCCATTTCCCTCCAATGTGTATCTTCCCCCTGTTCTCCCTCCCATGTGTATCTTCCCCCTGTTCTCCCTCCCCTCTGTCTCTTCCCCTTGTTCTCCCTCCCCTCTGTCTCTTCCCCCTCATCTACCTCCCGTGTCTTTTCCCCCTCATCTACCTCCCGTGTCTTTTCCCCCTCATCTACCTCCCGTGTCTTTTCCCCCTCATCTACCTCCCGTGTCTTTTCCCCCTCATCTACCTCCCCGGTGTCTCTTTCCCACCTATCCCTCTGTGTCTCTCCCCCCTCCCTCTGTATCTCTTACCCCCTCCCTCTGTATCTCTTCCCCACTCTCCCTCTGGGCCTCTCCCCCTCTCTTCCCCACTCTCCCCCCCGCTCGCGCCGCGCTGTGCGCATGCGCGGCTCGCGCCGCGATGTGCGCATGTGCTATATACAAATTGGGAAAATTACATAAAAAAATAATACATTTTTAATCTTTATCTATCACAACGGCGAAGATAAAAACTAGTTAAAAAATCCTGGATTAACACACAAGTTAAAAAAGAGGACTAGATTGTATGGGTAAAAATTAATACCTTTTACTTATCAGTAAAATAAATATTAGAAACCCTTTAATAGGGGGGTAATCATTATCCCACTCTGCAGTGTTGTGTCTTTTTTTAGGGGTAAAATTACTCCATTGCACGTGTACCCCAAACCATATTATGGTCCTAATACAGGCCTCAATTGCTTTTCTCCCTTATAAGCCAGAGAGATTAGGCTTTATTTCCAATGGAAGGATTTGTAATCCTGGCAAAAGACCAGGTGTATTTTATTTCATAATAGAAATTCCTCTCAGAAATATAGGAAATTGCAATAGGATTTCCAGCTGTGGAAGGAGCATGCAGAGGTCGCGTTCTAGCAGTGTGTGAGAGTGTCTGTGTGCCCTTACTCTTCCTAACACAATATGTATGCATTCGACTGGCGATTGAGATAATAAATCCTGTAAGCCAACAGAGATACTTTCTATTGGTATATCAGCCTATAGTCTACAATATACATCTCAGATTTAGGCCCTCATTCAATTGCAATTTGGCCAATTGAATAGGGGTCAAAATAAGCACATAACATTTTTTTTTATTTAAGAAATGTTTAGTTCGTAAACATCTATCCAAAAGCAAGGTTTTCACTAACTAAAAACTTATTTAAAAAAAATATGCTATGTGCTTATTTAGAGCCCTATTCAATTGGCCAAATCGCAATTGAATGAGGCCCTTAGAGTCTATCAGCTTATATTTGTTGGTAGTGAATATCAATGTTTATTACTGGCTATGGCCCTCATTCAATTGCGATTTGGCCAATTGAATAGGGGTCTAAATAAGCACATAGCATATTTTTTTAAAAGAAGTTTTTAGTTAGTAATAACCTTGATTTTGGATAGATGCTTACTAACTAAAAACTTCTTTAAAAAAAATATGTTATGTGCTTATTTAGACCCCTATTCAATTGGCCAAATTGCAATTGAATGAGGACCTATTTAACCACAGCTGGAAATCCTATTGCAATTTCCTATATTTCTGAGAGGAATTTATATTATGAAATAAAATACACCTGGTCTTTTGCCTGGATATACAAATCCTTCCATTAGAAATAAAGCCTAATCTCTCTGGCTTATAAGGGAGAAAAACAATTGAGTCCTGTATTAGGACCATAACATGGTTTGGGGTACACGTGCAATGGAGTAATTTTACCCCTAAAAAAAGACACAACACTGCAGAGTGGGATAATGATTACCCCCCTATTAAAGGGTTTCTAATATTTATTTTACTGATAATTAAAAAGTATTCATTTTCCCCATACAATCTAGTCCTCTTTTTTAACTTGTGTGTTAATCCAGGATTTTTTAACTAGTTTTTATCTTCGCCGTTGTGATAGATAAAGATTAAAAATGTATTATTTTTTTATATAATTTTCCCAATTTGTATATAGCAAATGATCACATACAATCACTCATAAAATCTTATCTTTTTCCTAATCAAAAATGACAAAATTATTAGTTTGCTCTTTCAATGTTTTTTGATTCAGTAATTATTTTGTGGCAATTAGCACATGGTTTTGCTCAAATACAGGCATCCTTTGGGATTGCAGTTGTGATTATATGTTATAGACCATAATTATTATTTTCTGGGAATATGAGTTGTATGTGTGGAAAAATGTAATTGTTTAATATTCGTATTTATAATCTCCATTGATATAATTATAATGGGGATATTTTAGTTTTTTCCTTCCCTGTCTCTTGAAAATATCTGTGGTCTTGGGGGCTGGACCAGAAATGGGAGGCTCGGCTGCTTGGCACGCCACAAGCACACTGAGAGAAGTATGCGAATGGCATCAGACCTCCAAAAGTAAGGTTGCGTTTTTGGAGAAGACCCATGACAGGCTGCCCAGAGAGGATTTCTCAGACTATGTTTGTGGGCATTAATAATGGTTCTTGGATTGCAGTATTGTTCAGCGTAAGCCTTTCCTAAACAACTCAGATATACTGCAAAGAATCATAGGTGGTACGCATCACAGGAGTAAGTGCATACAGATGAGCTTCAGTTCGAAAAAGTGCTTCTAAAAACAGCCTCACGAAACAAGGGACAGGTTACAACTTGGACGCAGACCGATCCTAAAACGCAAGTAAACCACATTTAAATATGGTCTGATACAGACTATGTGTATTTAAAGCATAGTTTGCACTGTGAGAAGGAAGGGTAACCCCCTAGTAACCCCTGTGCAGAACTATATATGCCCTTGTAAATGACTGCCTTTGAGTATTAACTTTTTTTGCTCTGGTATGGTGGACACTAAGGAACTTTGCAAATATCCTAATATAAAGTGCGCTCATTAGTGTATCAGTCTTGCACTTAATTGATCTGCTATAGACTTTGGCTAAACCTAGAGGCAAAGGTTAAACCTTCTAATCAAATCTCAGACTACAGCACTAGAAAGAAGGGTAACACATCTAATAATTGCACCGGAATACTTTGGTCCTTGCTGCGATTAATTGCTCTGTGATGTTAACCACTGTGATGTGTCCCACTTTTGGAAGGTACCCAGGGATATTGATAGTATTATAATAAAAATGGGTGCTGATTGGAAAGAGCTATCTTAGTCGTCTCTGATATATCAGTTTCAGGTGCTGGCTTGTTAACAAGGTCAGATTAGGACTCTCATATTAAACGATTATGAAACCAAGAGGTGAAGATAAGTAAGGAATTTACACAGAAATTCCCTGAGGATATAATCCGACTCTAGGAACCCATACTTCTCTGAAAAGAGAAGCGTGATCTGTACCATTCATTATGGTAATTTAACGGATAGTAAAGATCATATACAATGAGAAATAAGGACTCCTCTACTACAAAGATGAAGTCAAAAGATAAAAAAAAATAACAATCCAAAAGCCTCATCAAATGTCTTCTCTCCCCATAATAAAAGTTCCAAAAATGATACTTCAATCTCTGAATCTTCAATTATTGATCAGCCAAAGCTTCAGAGTACAAATGCCTCACTTGAATCAGCTTCTCAGGTAGCATTAATTCAGGAGCTTGAGGAACAACTCATGTTATCTAAGATGAAAGAATTGCGCTCGGATTTTAAATCCTCTTTTATTTTGAAAATTAAAAATCAAATAGTAGAAAATTCCAAAAATATTAAAGAAACTAATTCAAGATTGGATGCGTTGGAAGAAAAACATGAAAAGTTAATAAAAAGATAATAAAACCGTGCTCTCATTTCCAGTGCATCTACCAGATAATATGACTATTCTTAAAGATAATATATCCAACTTGGAGGATCGCTCAAGAAGGAACAACTGAAAGATCAGAGGCCTCCCAGAATCGGTACCAGATTTTATTATTATTCAGATTTTATTACTATTATTGAGCAGGCTTCCAGTGAAGATAATAAAATTGACATCATCCACAGGATTCCACTGCCTAAGAGAATAGAGCAAACTAAAGCCAGAGATGTGATGGTGAAGCTTCACTATTTGACATATAAGTCCGCAGTATTAAACTCAAGGACATAGATTTTTTTTCCAGATATTTCTCAAAGTACCTTGAGAAAAAGGAGAGAGTTTTTGAATATATCTCAAGCCTTAAGAAACCATATTATTATATATAAATGGGGATTCCTTTCAGATTAATAATACAAAAACACCTAAAATGGACCCTAGTAAGGACAGTAAGGGAAGCAGAATATATGTTAAAAACGTGGGAGATTCCGTTTGATTTACCATCCCAGATGTATACAACACCTACTCTTCAACTGAGTCTGAATGGCAGATAATTTCACATTAATTGTCTCATTAATTATACACATTGATTGACTCTTTGTTACTTTAGAAACTGTTATGGTTTAAGATAAAAAAAATATATTTTTTATTTTCCCTGTCAGAGGTTTGGAAGCTCCTAATTTCTTTTCCTTTTTTTTTTTTTTTTTATTGGTTTCTGATACAGATAAACAAATGTTGTTTATATTGCTATACAAGATGCTATTATTCTTTTGGCTCTATATACATTTTATTTGTGGTTTAATTGAAAGATAAAACACCTTCCACTTGAGAACAAGAGAAATTTTCGGCACTGCTTAAAATATATAAGAAATATGTTTAGATATGATTAATCACATAAAGATTAAGATGAGGTGTTTGATAATGAAAATAAGGTACACTATGCTGAGTTGTAGTAACAAATAACACACATTAGTACTCACTTAATTTTTTTATTGAATATGATATAGATTATAGGTAATAGATTATATAGTTAAAAAGGTTGAAAAGGCTGTGCACTTTGCACTACTAGTCCACAATTTAAAATTATTAAGCAACAGTCACAACTTAAGTTAAAGCAATTTAGTATGTAATAAATGAATAAGAGATACTTAAAGGTATAAAGAACAGTAAGAGCTTTGAGTAAAAGCACACAGTATAGTATGTACCCCCTTAATTTCTGAATTGAATAGGGTAAACAGTGGGTAATTAGATTACACAGTTAAAAAGATTGTGCACTTTGCACTTATAGTCTATCATTTAAAATAAGTAATAGTCACGACATAAGCGAACATAATTGTGTATGTAGTAAATGAACAACGATACTGAAAAGCATAAAATAGCAGGACCTGGGAATGAAAGAATAAGTAATGCGATAATATACATTTATGTTTTGTTTGTTTTTATTTATTTTTTCTCTCTCTATTTCCTTTTTTTAGGAGGTTCAACCTGGCTACCTCTCTGTTAGCCTACAAAGGTGGGCTATTGCTTGCCATTTTCCTCTATTAGCTAGCTCACCATGTCATCTAGTTGTAATGAAGAGCTAAAGACAATTAGAGCTTTATCTGGTTTGTGTTGTTTGTTAATGGTTGCCCTTGTTTCACCTCAATGCGTTGAAGAAAAATGATTCAATACATTGAACTTCAGATGGGAATTAGGATAGCTTCTCATAATGTTCATGGTCTCAATTCTCCATATAAGAGAAACTGCTATGTAGGATTTAAAACAAGTTAAAGCAGATATCATCTGTATACAAGAGACCCATTGGAAAGATGGCAAAGTTCCCACATTTTTTAATGAAACTTACACGGAAAGTATAAATGCCACCTTTTCCTCAAAATAGAGGGGTTTTCATTTTATTCAATAAAAAAAATAGCATTAGATGAAGAACATAAAGTAATAGACAGTGAGGGGAGATATATCATCTGGTTGGGTAAAATTAATAATAGAATCATCATGATTGTAAATCTATATGCACCAAATAAAGAACAGCTCAAATGTATCAGGAAGGTTTTAGTATTGGTTGATAAATTAAAAATGGGAAGACTCATAATCTGTGGAGACTTTAATGCAATTTTTGATCCACTTAAGGGCAGGGTATCCATGTCTAAAATAAGTCCAAATAAATCTGATAGACAAATGTCTAACTAATTAGCAGAGGAAATCAGGAAGTTTGACTTATGTGATATATGGAGAACATTAAATCCTGAAGCGAACGATTATACATTCTTTTCCATAAGACATAGTTCATATTCAATAATAGACTATTTTCTGACTGATTCTCAGACAATTAATATTAATAAATCTATTAAAATAGGAGATATCAGCTGGTCAGACCATGCAATGATCTTCATAGATATTGGAGATAAGATATATCCACCTTGAAATCCTGGAGAATAGACCTCCTGTTTAGTTCTTCAAACCTATTGATGAAATCAAAACTAGAGGAATTTTTTTGATTTAAACAAAAGCTCAGTTTCACTTCAGTCAACAATCTGGTGCGCTCAAAAAAATAAAGAAGTTTAAGCAGATTATATATAAATTTGAATAAACTACAAACACTTAACAAAATTAGCCCAAGTAAAGAACTTTGTATACAAATTTAGGTTATTAGCTTGCAAATTAAAAAACTATGGCAAATTTCTATTGATAGGATGATTATGAGATTACAACAAAAATGCTATATTGAAGATAAAGCTGGAAAATCTCTTGCTAATAAAATTAACAACCAGAGAATATCCAGAAGAATAAAAACTTTGAAAGATCATGCTAATACTCCCTTTTCTCAACCCATAAAGATTCGGGAGATCTTTGAAAACTACATCCAGTAGTTATATAATTTGGAAGCAGAACAATGGGTTTTGACTCTGAATTAATCAATATAAGAAATGGTCCCCGCCAAGGCTGCCTGCTGTTATCATTGATCTTTATCTTGACAATGGAAACCCTTGCTGATCTTCTACATACATAAAAGGCTTTAAAATAGGTCCCGCTCAATATAAGATCTCGTTATATGCGGATGATATAGTTTCAATGATTACTGAACTGATTCCCTCTTTAGCAAACTTGTTCTAAATTATAAATGACTTTAAGAAATGTTCCTATCTCAAAATCAATCATTCTAAATCTGAGGTGTTCAAAAAGAGGTATTCAGTTAGAGCAGCTTAATTATTTAAAGCAAAAATATAAATTGAATTGGAGTTCAAAAAGTGTCAAACATTTGGGTATAAAACTCACTCCTGCTTTAGGCAATTTGACAAAAGACAACCTATTTCCAGTATATGATTATATTAAGAAGATCTTGTCATATTGGAAAGATACACATCTATCATGGTCCGGCAGAATTAAAGCTATCAAAATGGTGATAATCCCTAAGGTTACTTATATTTTGAGAGCCATCCCCATGAGATTACCTAAATATATATTAAATCGTTTTCAAACTCTAATTAATAGATTCTTAAATAGAGGAATACAATATTGTGTGGGAATTGATTGTATTAAAATGAAATTAGCCACTCTTTCCATCTTAGATATTCATGACCCAATTCTGTTGAACCATGTTAATTGATGGAACTCTCAAACTATTTTTGCTAAATGGAAGAAAATTATGGAGGATATAGTAGATATGTCTCCAGAAAGCTCCTTCTCATTAATTCTGATAAGACCCTTTTTAAAAAGCTACCTGAAGGGATTCACTCAATTTTGGTATAAAAATAGAAGTAAGCTGAAATTGACTAACTGAGCACCTTTAGATATCCTAATTGATACCTATAATCAGAATATTCTTACGAGGCGGAAAAGCTTTGGTATAAAAATTATTGGAGACTTGTATTCAGAAAGATCTCTGTTATCCACACAAGATCTATTCCTCAAATTCCAAATTCAACATATCTCATGAAATTATTAGAGCCAAAAAAGAGACTGGAAAAATGAAGGAATTGTTAAAATGGGAATCTGATTTAGATAACTTGTGGCCGGAACAGGATTGGTATAAAGACTGCGGTTTGGTTAAAAAAAATCTTCCATTTGCTCACCTTAGAGAATTATTTTTTAAAGTGACACATAGGTGGCATCTGGTCCCAATATTTATGAATAAAATAGACCCACACGACGCAGCACTTTGCTGGAGAAATTGCGGGAAAATAGGTTTTTCATCTACATGTGTGATGGGATTGTACTAAGACTCAGGCTTTTTGGAAACAATGTGATTCTCTAATTTCCTTAATTACAAAGCTGAAAGTTGTTTGTTTCATATGTTTCCGGATTCCATCCCTGTGAGTTTGAGATTATTGATCTCCCATATTTTGCTTTCAGCCAAATGGCACATGGCAAAGTGTTGGAAATAGTACCAACCTCTTTCTTGGTTGGAGGTTAAACGGGATTATATCTAGAGATAGAGAATTGGAATGAAACGCTCTGCTTCTGGAGAATAGGAAAACAGAAATTGTTCCCAAGTGGAAGGTTTGGGACCTTAATATGTACCAACCCTCTCTAACTACATTGATATTTAAGCTCTGAGGTAATAACTTCTACAACCCATCTCATGTCTTGTCTCTTGTTTTGATGCTATTTGTCCATTTAGGCACTATATAATATATCATTTAAACAGACATTGTCCTATTTTCGAATGCACATCTTGTTTTTTTAACTATGTAACGTGTCAAAAAAGAACTAAGATAAAAATAAAAAAAGAAAAAGAAAATATTTCATTAGTTTTATCATCCGTGTGCTAATAAAAACTGCACTAACAGCGCTATTAAATTCCCCCAACGTGAAACCCCCTAGCCAGTAACGGAGCCGGCTAGACTTACGGCTATTAAATTAACCTCTTACAGCTACCCGCAAACGATCTGCGTGTTACATGAGGAAAAACTCTACAGGCTGTCGAAACGGGAACTTTGTTGCTGCAAAGCCTTTGATCTGTCAAGCCCGTAAATGTTATGTTCCTAAATCGCTATTAAATTTCTATGAATGCACTGCCCTTCAAATCCATAACCCGCAAATGGAGCCAAAAAGCCTACGGGTACTAGAGAGGATCTGCACGGGGGTTAACGTCCTATCTGTAGATGCAAATATCAACACAATACTGTATTTTAAAAGTAAAGGGAAAGTGATGTTAGGTATTAAAATTAATAGCACAACATTCTCAAGCTCGTAAATCTGAAATATAAAATACTTTTGTTATGTTTAATTTTGATCCCGGCAATCAATGTGTTAATATATAATGGAACTTGCATAGCTTGAATATCATATTTACTAATTTATTAATATTGCATTTTTTTCTGTAATGTGGGTCCGATCGTAACTCGTACTTCAAACTCGTAAGGGATTGAAATATAACCTCCATGTTTTCAGTGACTTAATGATGACCATCTCTTTTACCATTGCTCCATCTAAACTTGTAACTACGGGTTTGACTAATGGATCATGTTCACAGCCGCACATGCAACGTGTGTAAGAACAGTTTAAGGGTTTTGATGTCAGACATGTCTGTTGGCTTGGATAATGTAATAGCTCTAACTCCGGCCAATTTCAAGCCTGCAGGCTTTGCGGGTAATCTGGCCCCTCCTTGCTTATCTCGGACAGGGGACCAAGGGCCATATTAAATTCAACCCACAAAGCCTGAGGGCCTAGAAATTCTAAACACAAATTATCTATCTATACAGGTCCTACCTATCCTAATCTAGGGTGAGTACTTAATTCTCTCAGAGGGTGTTGATAAGGACGATAATCATGTACAATTCATATCAGCATGTATAATGACCAAGAGCCTCATTCAATTAGAAGCCTGCATCTTGTGGTATACAAGCCATATGTCTGCAGGCCTCCTGCAATTACGGTGCTAATCAATTAGACAAACACGCAAGTTTGGGGGCGAAAGCTGAAACTGTAAATCATGCACTCCTATGAAGCATTTCATCGGTGTGAACATGATCAATTAAGTAAGGTCGTAAATACCCATTTTGAAACAGCCAATAGAAAATGAGACCGTTATCATTATGGCAGTATAATTACGTTAATCAATTTAGTTTAGAGGTCCGATATGCGATTAAACTCGCAAAATCCAAAATAATAAAATAATAATAATAAAAACTTACCATTTGTTTCCAACATCCAGGACTTTAAAACTGATTGTGATAAAAATGACTAAGAACACAGCAAATGACAGCTTCAAATAATGAGGGTTCCTGCAGATAGAAATAAGTGAAGATGTAAATATGTAATTTTATCCTCATTTAATATCTTAACTCTTTCAGCTAAAATAAGGTTTAATATTCTGTAATCATCATCAGTTTAATACTTTGTAATCATTATCAATTGAAATACAAAAAAGGAATATTATTTTATGACGTAATTATTTATATTCACTACAAGCAATATATGAACAATTCAATTATATACCATGTATAACATTGACATTGTAAATATAAATATAAAATATTTTAGACTTTGCGAGGATCGCAGTGCAATAAGCGCCTTTGGCGCTCATTGCAGCCTAAGTCCTGCGTGGTCGATGACGGCTCGCAAAGTGTGACCAACATCGCAAATGTTACACACACTGACAACTATATATGTGATTATTTAAACACATTTAGTTTATTACATTCTGAAATACACAGATTTTTTTCTGCACAAACATGTTTAGGATCATAGTATTGAAACTTGTCAAGTAAGTACCAAACTAACAATATTAGTAGTTGTATAAGCCATGGACATAAAACAGTTTTTTGTCAAAATATGAATTTTTTAACATATTGTTGAGTATAGGAATCCATTTTATATTGGTTACATGACATGTTGAGAGCTGGGGGTGTACGTTTGTTTAAAATCAGTGGAGCGGAGGGGTGAGGGAGGGAACAGACAGAAGTCTGGGGCTTTCGTTCGATAATAGGATAATATTGAAATTGACACCAGCCAACCTAACTCCTAACTATCCAAGAAGCAGACACCTTGTATCATTTAATCCACAGCTCTTTAGAAATGTAAACTCTCCTCTCACACATACCTTCCACCAATACAAACCTCCCTACATATTTACTCGGGGGTGACAGAAACAGTGTCTAATTCTTAACTTTATTATCTACTAGAAAATTGCCCATCTATGGGCCCTCTGAGCACTTTTTATGTTATTCGGGCTAGTTTTGCGTCTTGGGCTAGTTTTATATCCTTCGGCCTTGTTATCGTTGCTTTGCGATTTTTCGGCAGCCATTTTTTTTCTTGCTTAGGCGATTTTCTTTCATGAAAAAACGCCAAATACGCCTCAAAATACTTGCAACCTTACTCACAGGCTCCCTGGCTCTCCCACTGTGCTGTGTGTGAGTGTTTAAGTTAATTTGAGGCATATTAGTTTTTTTCAGGGCTTTCAAGTTCCGTGGTCGGGCCTGAAAGTGGGATTTTTGCAAGCCGCACAGTGCATGTATGGGTTTCGCTCCTAAGTCGTATGGGTCATAAGTCCCACTTGCACCGCAGGTGATGAGTCGTACGTGTCGCGAGCCCTGCAGCCTAAGTCCTGCGTGCCTCAACTCTCCGCTCACACATACCTTCCACCAATACATCTTAGATATCTATAGGGTTTTGCAGAGATATTAAAAATATATTTTTCCAATTAAAAATGAGCTTTGTGACTTTTCTCCTGACTAATTATGCTCTTAGTCAGACAATGTTTTGAAAAAAAGCTTTTTCATTGGCAGTGTTCTTTTAATAAATAAGAATAGAAAGCTGGATTGAGCAAATGTGAGCAGAGCTAAATTTGCTACTCAGTTTAGTTTTGTAGCTCACTAAAAGCAAATCAAATCAGCTGCATTGAGTTATCAACACAGATGAAAGAAGATTTCAATTAATACTGTTGCTAAAATGCCCTCCCTGGCTGGTGAGGAGAGCATTTCTAATATAAAACAGAGGAACTCCCCTGATCTAGACAGTCATGTCACAGTCATTAGTTTTAACAGAAAGGTGATCATCTCTAAGTCTTGCAAAGTCTTTGTGTCAAATGATGTGCACTCAACATTTCATAAGTATTATCATAATATGTGTAATGATCCCATAAGTACCAATAATGTGTTTTCCTTATGGCTGTTCTTCAGCATTAGTATATCACTGCAGATTATGGTATCCTAGGATCTAGAAGTCAGATTGCAGTGGTACATTGACATAATTATACTGAACAGTGTATTATACAAATTCCTCAGACAACATAACTGACTTTTTCAAATATGGGAGACATCAGGAATGGACAGTGTAAAAGTTGGAACGGGCCCTTTATAAAAGAAATGTATGTGAATATCACTGGAATGTATTAAATGTTCTTGAGTGCCCATTGAATATTACTTTATTAACCCTAAATATCACCTGAAAAAGACCGGAACCGGTGAAAACACACTCTTTATAAAATACATTTATGCTAAAATCATTGGAATGTGTTAAATAGAATTGAGAACAATGAGCCAAAACCCATCTGATAGTATGCTTTATTAAACCGGTAAAAAAGGGAGAATACAATAGTTTGTAAAATGACCTGGAATGGCAATTTCCCAGAGCACTTAAAATACAAAATTCAACAGACACTCATGACTAACTGGTAGTCATGTAATAAGCTTAAAAGATTCTACAGAAATTAGTTTCAAGTACTCGGTCCGGGCCATAATACAATATTTCATAAAACAAGCCAGAACAGGTACTTCCCAGACAGCCAGAAATACAAAATTCCCAGACACATTATTATATTGGATTCATATAATGAGACTCAAAACTTCTAGGGAAACTGGTTTTCAAGTACCCGTTCCATGCCAAAATACAGTATTTCATAAAAGAATCCAAAACAGCGACTTTTCAGAGAACCAAAATACAAAATTCCCCAGACTCACTAGATTAGATGGGATTCATGAAATAAGCTTCAATAAACTTCTAGGAAAATTTATGTTAAGATATGCACAACTAAATGGAATTCATATAATTAATAAAACAAAAGAAAAAAAAAGAAACATAATTCATATACAAGCATTCTAGTATACCTTATAATAATAGCTAAAATGAGCTAAATTAGAAAATAAAGTCATGAATATATCCCTATAAATGACAGCAAGCTGACAGTGAAAATGCTCCTGATATATAACTTAAAGCAACAGGCTATAACATGTGTTAAAAAAGAAATTCCCATAATATAATAATCCATTATTTCCTACTGAGGTGCCAAATATGTATCAGGATTAAATTCCTATTATGATAACCCTGTAACTATACCAAATGTCTCCAACCCAAGGTGTATTAAAGGCTGGACTCAAGAGATAAAGTCTCACAGTATCAGTTATTTTGCAAACATTTATAGGGATATATTCATCTCCTTTTTTTATAATTCCTTTTCTATGGCTGGTTATTATAAATGTTCTAATTTAAATATGTTTTTTTAGCTAATATTATAGTGTGTATACTACAGAGCCTGTATATGTATTATGTTTTTTGTTTTGCCAATTTATATGAATCCCATATAGTCAGTCACCCATGCCTGGTGAATTTGGTCTTTGGGTTGCTGCTCTGAGATGTTTTTTGTAAAATCATAATCTGTCCTGGAACAATTACTTAAAAAAAAAAGCATGGCTATTTTCCTTGCCAAATGCATAACTTTACATTTATTCATATTAAATGTCATTGCCATTTTAGTTACCCATTTCTCTCATTTGCAGGGAAAGTACATAATTTTCTGATTGAATTACCTTGCACAACTTAGTGTCATTAGCATAAATTGAGAATATACTTCCCAGTCCTACTTCTAAGTCATTAATAAATAGGTTGAAAAGGAAAGGACGTAATACTGAACCCTGAGGAACCCCACTTATCATATTAGTACAAACGGAATACCATTTACAACAACCCTTGGCTTCCTATCTTTTATCCAGCTCTCAATCCATGAGCAGATATTTACTGCAATTCCTGTATCCCTATGTGGCACTATATCAAAAGCCTTTGCAAAATCTTAAAAATATTTATAATCTTTATATCTCACCAACATATTTCGTAGCTCTGTACAGGGGTTAAGTACATGGCAAAAAACAAACTTAATGCCTTGTAAAGAATGGAGGGCCCTGTTTTTGAGCATAAAATCACATGTACATAGAGCTTGTTTCCAAGGCACTGACACAAGGTTGAAAACTCGCAAACTTACAATCTAAGGGTTTAGGTGTGATACAAGAGGGAGACAAATGCAAGATGGCAGTGTGAAAGCAATTTGTTCAGTCAAGTGGAGGTGTCTGTGTGTTGTACTGTAGATTGTGGGTGTAGGTGTTAAGCTGTGGAATGTTCAGTTGTACATGTTAGGTCTGAAGGTGATAAAACGTTTAAGAAATTACTAAAAACACAGAGGTTTAAAAAATCTTGAGGCAGGAAGATAGTCTAATGGACCGGGGCAAGGAGTTCCAAATAGTTGGGGCAGCACGAGAAAAGTCTTGAAGACGGGAGTGAGAGGAGGTGATGAGAGAGGAGAAAAGAAGAAGGTCTTTAGCAGATTGAAGGGGGTGGTTGGGAGAATATTTTGAAACAAGAGCAGAGATATAAGGGGGTGCACTGTTGAGGGCTTTATATGTTAGGGTCATGATTTTAAATTTGATTCCGGAAGTTATGGAAAGCCAGTGGAGTGATTGACAGAGAGGAGCTGCAGACACTGATAGTTTGGTATTGAAGATGAGTCTAGCGGATTAGAGGGGAGACAGACGAGAGATGGGTAGGTCAGCGAGGGGGGAATTGCAGTAGTAGAGTCGAGATATGATGAGAGAGTGTATTAAAATTTTTGCTGTGTCTTCTGTAAGATATTGACGAATTTTGGAGATGTTTTTTAAGTGAAACTGACAAGATTTTGTTGATTGGATGTGAGGAATAAAAGAGAGGGCGGGATCCAGTAGAACCCCAAGACAACGGGCCTGGGAAGTAGGAGTGATGATGGTGTTGCCAACAGTGAGAGATGTTTGAGGAGTGGATGCTGTAGTACAGGGGGGAAAGATTAGGAGTTCAGTCTTCGACATGTTGAGTTTGAGTTGACAGCCAGACATCCAGGAGGATATGCTAGAGAGGCAGTTGGAAACTTGAGCCAAAACAAAGGTGGATAGATCATGTGCAGAGAGATAGATTTGAGTATCATCTGCATAGAGATACTGAAATCCAAAGGATTTTATAAGGGTGCCAAGGGAGGAGGTGTAGATGGAGAAGAGGAGGCGGCCTAGGACAGAACCTTGGGGAACGCCAACAGACAGAGGGAGAGGTGAAGAAGATGTGCCAGAGAAGGAGATGCTAAATGTACGATCTTTAAAATAGGATGTGAACCATGAGCTGAGTCAGATGAGGGCTTCTTGAGACTGGGTGTAATTGTGGCGTGTTTTAAAGAGGATGGGAACTTGCCAGTGTTTAGGTAGAAGTTGAAAAGATGTGTGAGAGCTGGGATAGGTGTGGGGGATAGGGGAGGGATTAGCTGTGATGGAATAGGATCATAAGCACATATTTGTGCATGCTATCCCTTATTAACCCTTCTAAAAGCTTTCCCCTACAGAAGTAAGCCCAACAGGTCTATATTTCCTTGGATTTGCTCTTGCACCCCTCTTAAAAATAGATACCACAACTGTTTTTCTCCATCTGGTCTCTACCTTGTGGTTAGTCTTGAAAAAATAGATATAATGGTTTGGCTATTACAGAACCCAGTTCCCTCTGTACCATTGAATTTGTTCCAACAGGACCTGAGCTTTAGTCAGTTCTTCAATTATTTGCTAAAGGTAGTGTGGCCCACTGTGTTGCAGTGTCCCAACCACAAGTTACCTCCCTTGTATATACCGAAGAAAATAACTTTTTTAGCTGATCAGCCTATATCTGGTCAGTAATTATCAGACTGCCTGTTTCACATTGTAATGTCTCTATAGCTTCCTTCCTGACCTTCTTTCCAACTAACTTTTCATTTTCTATTTTAGCCAGTCTAAAATCCCTTTTGGAAGCCTTGTTGATTTCCTTATACTCACTCCCTCTTTTTTGTATAATTTAAATACCTGTTTTGTATCTTGATCTTTAAATCATTGTTAAGCCACAGGGGATGTGATTTACTCATTTTACATTTTATTCTACATAGTAAATCGTCATAAGTATGTATATTTAGTAAGAATTTGAAAGTTGTCCTTTTTTATGTTCAGTATTTTTACCCATCAGTTCTTTGTACCAGTCTATACTTGTTTTGCTGCTCTTACAGCCTTATTAAATTGCTAAGTTTTGGAAATCATAGCTCGCATGACTTCGAGCTATTAAATAGGCCTCTTAAAGCACCTCGCGGGCAACTTGCGGGGATAGCCACAGGCCGGCCAAAAAATGGGGGGTCATCATGTAAGTTTCGGCACGAGTGCCCCGAGTGTGGGCTAGGGCATCCTCTATTTTCGTTGCTTTAATAAAGTAAAAGAGCAAAAGCCGGGGGAGCATGCTCAAAAAGGGGAAGAGCCCAGTACTCTTAGAAAGGATGCTGCCATGGCTAAGCCTGTATGCTAGGATTCCAGGTAGAGAGGCAGACGCAAGGTTATTGGTTAACGGTTTTGAAGTTGGTTTCCCTATCCCGTCCGTAGTTGGGCCGGGGTTGGCTAGGCCCCAAAATTTTTAATCAGCAAGGAATAATCCTGCATCAGTAGTACAGCAACTAATGGATTAAGTGAGTAAGGGTAGGATGGTGTTGGGGGGAAAAAGCATACCCACATTTTACTCCAAAACGCAGTCATGATACCGAAAAATAGTGTCCTCAGATAATTTTTTTTTATTATCAGATTTTATTTATACAAAACGTTGGTCAGCAACAAAAAACATCCAAAATGGCTGCTGATTACTGACTGGGAGACAAATATAAACAACATAGCTGCTATAAAAATGACACATCCCAGCAACAGCCAATAAGATATTATTTATATAAGGTGATCCAGTAAAATAAAAACATGTGCAGGTCCCACTCTGAAAGGATGCCTGGTACGTCACACTAGATGCGCAAAAAAAAAAACTCTTACATGTTATCTCTGCGCATAGGTCAGATATGCCATTCTGATCATCCTTGAGCTATGGCCTTGTGGACCTACCGAAATACATGTTTATGGCTTCTACTGAAACTGCTAAATCATTGGGCATGCAGATTTATCTGTTTCATATCTTATGGCCTATAATGGAAAAATACTGGTTCAGAGCTAAAATTCACAAGTGCTACAAAAAGTGATAAATACTATATATACACTAAATAATGTATGGACATTTGTATTTTACCACAACAATCCTGAAAATTGTCATCAACAGGAACAATACAAATATGACTGGGCGTAATCTTAATATAAATTTCACACATATAGCTAAACAACATAACAAAGATAAACTTATTAGGAAGTAGAGATAGGATCCCTAAAAATTCAGTCAGATGAGTTTCCTACAACATGGAGATATGACATGTCATCTCACGGAGTCCTTTGCGCCTATTACCTAAATACCTTCCTAACAAGAACATTGCAAAAACAAAATCTGAATTATACATAGAAACAATAAAAAACAATACATATTAAAAACGCAATTATAATAGTCCGATATGATCCATGGAATAATGGATAAGTCTCTCAATAATGGAATCCATAGCACGAATTTCACAGTCCAGATATTAAAGTCTGTTGAATGAAAGCTTTACATTTAGTGATTATAAAGCACAAGCAAGGAAAAATCTAATCTGGATGAAAAAACAATGAATCCCCGGAAATAAGTAAGCACCTGTTTGATCAAGTCCATATAACAAGGAAAGAGTCCAATGGGCTGGATAAAAACGTCCAAATATACTGTTATACGTTCCCATGATATAGTATATAGATATGTAAAATAAAACACAGACGAAATGGCCTTACCTAATTCTCCAACCAATTACCAATAACTAGGCCATAGAACCAATTTCCCTTTATACTTATTGTCTTATGAGGCATTTAGATGATAGATGTAATTTAATAACCAATAAAGTTTGCACTGATATTACTAATAACCCAGAGTGTATGCATGATAACTTCTTCTTTCCCTAATTACTCTTTCTTATCAGATGTTAGTACGTACTAAATCCTAGCAAGTTGATCGAACAAGATGCAAAAAGGAAAAAATGACTTCCTAGAATCCCTAGTGCATAACCCTTAATTATTAATTGATTTTCTTTTCTTATGGGAATATTTAAAATTAGAAAAAAACGCCGCTAATTCAGTGGAGTAAAATTATTACAACATAACAAAGTGGCACCAGACTGAGATACTACAGGATATTTCTCCCTGTGAAGGGCACAAGTGAGCTAAAAGAGGTTGCTCTCAGAGTGGCGTATCATTAAGGTTGGTTCGTTTTTTGATGAGCACCTCTGACTTTGTTGTTCTGTATATGCAAATTACCTTTAGGGTTTAGTCTCCCTAAGGGTAATAGGGGACTCCAGACGTGGACCCCTTGCTCACTGTGCCTTAGGGAATTCAGCTGCACCTCACTGACGAGGCCCATAAAGGCCGAAACGCGTCTGAGGTTTGCTGTTTCTCCTGTTCAGGGTAGAATTGCCTGGTATTTCGGGGCTGGGTCACTCTTTTGAGTGGCACCAGACTGAGATACTACAGGATATTTCTCCCTGTGAAGGGCACAAGTGAGCTAAAAGAGGTTGCTCTCAGAGTGGCGTATCATAGCTATAGAACTCACCTATTAAGGTTGGTTCGTTTTTTGATGAGCACCTCTGACTTTGTTGTTCTGATTAAAATTATTAATTGAAGAAATGTATTATATTGAAATTCTAAGCTAGAGGACTATAATCTATATATCTCACACTATACTGCTTTTGGGACAGACACTGTTTTAGAGTATAAATCCAAATTCTCAATATATCTCATATGCAGCCACTATAATCATGTCTTTGAGATAATCCTCATATATGCAGAAACTGCTATTCATAGGATTATATGGTTAGCATTTAAATAATACACATACAAATGAATAAACAAGAAATATAAAAAAAACAAAAAAACAATAATAAAGTGGTGAAATGGTGGTAGGAGAGTCAGGAAAAAAGCAACTATAGTATATGGCTAATTATTGCACAGGAAAATCTACAATGCAATATGGCCTATAATAAATAGAAAATGCACACCCAATATTTATCAGACTTCTGCTAGTCTGTATTCAATACATTACTGCAATATACTTGCTGTTTCATTTGTATAAGGGTTGCCAATAAATCAATACACTGTTTAATCCTTCATCTCCTTCAAAATCCCGACAGCTACCGTTGCGCCCTTGCACACAGGGCTTAGTCATGCGGTAACTGCCACTGATTTTCGGCACATATTTAAGCACCCCGGCACTTCCGAGTGAAGCGAGGGCCGCAGTTCGGGCCGCAGTTTGGGCCGCAAATGCGGTCCCTCGCGAAGCGAGGGGCTTCATTTGAAGAAGGTGGAGGCTCCAACGCTGGCTGCAATGAGCCGAAGGCTCATTGCAGGCCACAAATGCGGACCCTCGCTAACAGAGTGTCCACATTTGTGGAGGTGGAGGCTCTATGGCGATGCACAAGCGGTTACACACAGCCAGAGAAGCGTGACTAAAAAAAAAATATAAGTCACGGGACTTAGAAAAACAAAAATGACGGACTTACACTAAAAAAATACAAGCCGCAGGACTTAACCATTATGAACTCGCAAAAATACAACCTTAACAGCAGAACAGCGCACAGCGGAAAACATAAAAAAAATAAATAAATACACACAAAAATTAAATAAAAAGCTTACCCACAGCAAGGGGGGACACCCAGGACTTCTGGAAGTGAGGTTACACCTCAATTTAAGTCCAATTTACTGAGTTTAAACACTCGAAAATCCCCTAAGCGAGAGAAAAAATAAGCGCCAAAGAGAAAGAAGCTACACGACCCCTAAAGGCGCAAAACGCCACCAAGCACATACAACTTTTATAAAAAAAGACGTACAAGATACACTATTAACAAGGACGCTAAATCATCCACACCCGCATACCACATACACATTCGCCGCCGTATTACAACACTAACTTACAGAATGCGTAAGTACACAGCTACACTAACGGTTTCCCCTCGCGCACGCAGCCTATTTACACTACACACATTGCTGACACTTACACCTCAGCTCAACAACAGTGCAAATCTACATTGGATGCTGCAGAATCATCAAAACAGATTGTTAGCTCTTCAGCACAATGCTTGCTGCATATATTAATTACAAATAGGTAAAGTATATTAATTTATGATTTCATTAATTAATTAATTAATTATTATGAAAACCTACATATATACAAAAAAAACAACACTAACGCAATAAACGCCAAAGCCTTTCACCGCGTGCCTCACAAGGAGCGCCAACTGTGCTCATAGGACACAAACTACACCAGAGGATAGGCTCGCAAAAAGGAGATCAGCTTGGACCTTACAATGACAGCAAAAGCACCTCTGATAACAAAAAATACACCAACCAAGAGGCTCGCAATGAGCGAGCCACGTGACGAGCGCCAAATATGCTAAGCGTGAGGCTCACAATTCGCGTTGAAGGATCTCAGACCACCAAAACACTTATTTTCTCGGGCAAACAGCCTTACCGGACTTACAATTGTTTTTCACCGTAATTTTTGATGGGCAAGTCGTTAATTTTTTACATAAAAATCATTATGACACTTGCAATAGGGGTTGAGCTAATGCTGGTGCAGAAGGTGCAAAACACCTGGAACCACAACAAGGTAGGTCACTCTTATTACTAGCAGTAAATAACAACACAATACTTCTTATCAGGTGGGCAGGTAGAAAATTACTCTGTGCACGGGTGATCTGATCTACATAAATAAGTCATTATAATACATTCTTTCATCTTCACCGGGACAATTCTTACTTCTCCGCTCTGTACCTTTAAGGATACAAGGGGGTGTTAATCTTGAGTAAAGACACTAAACTACAGAAAAACATCATTAAATTATAAAACCTTCTTTTCAAAATTATTTCTGAAACATGACTAAATAACGAAACAGACAATATTGCTACAGATATTATTTAAGGCGGACTGGGCAGTCACTCACATCTCTCACTAACTTTGAATACAAATATGTCACTGTTAACAACTGTCTATTAATCACAACTTCACAAAACCAACACAAGCCACATTAGATCAACACAACATTTGTCACCAACTGGATTTAAAATGACAGAGCAAAAAAATATATACATTGCAGTGTACAAAGTTCACAAAACAATTCTTAATGCCATCCTCACACTAATTACAACCTTCAATTGCAGAAACCTAAATAATATATACTGTAAAATACTATACGTATCTCTTTAATGTTTACAGATATGACTTACCAAAAATCTAACTTTATCTTACTGTCTGTTTCTCGTTTCCATTACTTACACTTTGTAATTTATTTTACAAACAATCTTTTATGATCTTACAGTGAACCAATTCCCCTACCAGAAACCTTCTTTAATCACTGGCTAAATCTTCTCTTTCCTAATAATTTCAAACTACCTTAAGGAAAAAAATTCTCAGTTCTCTCTCCCTAGTTCTGGGCATGGTGCCAATTCAAAGGGTGGGGGCTAGAATATTTGCTACGTCTCACTAAGTTCTGTGTGAACTTAGAACAAATAACATGCATGTTTTTCAGGAAAAAAAAAAATTAAAGCATAAAAATGAAAAACACACTGTCTTCAAATTAAAGTCATTACAATATATTTACACACAAAAAACACTACCATAAGTTTACAACACAATAAAAGAATGCATACAATAATATACAAGACAGCTTACGAGACCCTACCACAAGTTTACACTAACCAAGCAACTCATATATAAAATATAATCACGGACATTTGCTTCCGTTATAAAAATATGCACAACTCTTGAAGGTAGAAAGATCGGCTTTATCAGAAGACTAATTTCAACAAAGAATACAGTTTAATTAGCTCTCTCTTTTCAGCTAAAACAAAACACACTATCTCTGAGGGGAAGGGCACCAAATAAAATATAACCTACTTAAAACACACAGCATGCACTATAGAAAGAAAAAAAGCAATTTACACTCACCCAGCTTTTAATCTAGTTCTAACACTTCAATAACACTGTAAATTCATATACCCACAAAATTATGAACAGAACAGAGGGACAAACCCTAATTTGTTTCACAATTTCTCACACAGCACTCACACTCATACTCAGTACTCACAGCACATACATGGGCCCACAAATCATAGGTGGTTCAATCCTTCTGCCAATGTTTCACTTCAACGCCATTCGAAATTAAAGTAGCCCATTTTTATTTCTGTCTTTTTATCAATCAGAAAAGCCAACGTAGAACCTGTCTAGACAATTCCGCCTTTTATAGGGAGGCTTACCTATCTCCTTTCTAGGGACGCATACCTTTTTCTCTCCTTTTATTAGGAAGACTCCCCTCTGTTAATCTATATCTACATAGCTTATCAAAATAACATCTATGCAGGTAAAATATCTCTTAATATATCCTAATCCTAGTATCAGTAAATACAGGTAAGATATATCTCAATTAGCATTCTTAGGTTATCAACAACAAACAGGAAAAAATGCAATCATACCAGGTTCCGGGTAGAAGTCAGTCTGGGTGAGGTAATTTTGTGCGACTTTGTCCACCACTCCTTACAAGCTTCCAGGCTTCCATGGAAGATACGCATGACAAGCAATCCTACACAGATTTTCTCACAAGAGCGGCTCTGCTCACCTCTAATGTTGGCCATGATTAGTTGTCAAGCGTCTCCCCATGAATTCCGGCAGCTCTCTGTTATCTATGGACAAATGGTGCAATTCTGGTTTGGCTCGTCAAATGTTTTAGAAAAACCATACCCACAAACCACATTTTACTCCGAAACCCAGTCATAATACCAAAAAAAAAAAAAAAAAAAAAGAGTACTGAGATAGTTTTCTTATTATCAGATTTTTTTTTATACAAAAGGTGGGTCAGCAACAAAAAACATCCAAATGGCTGCTGTTGACTGACTGACTGGTAGCCAAATATAAACAACATAGCTTTTTATAGTGAATTACATAATGAACATTATATAATCTATTAGCCCTTCTATAAAAATGACACATCCCAGCAACAGCTGTATTTCTATTTGTATTTTACTACAACAATGCGGGCCCTTTTGACGATGAGCCCCTATTGGGTCTTGTCCCCAAAAAAGAGGCAGGTTCGTTCAGGCTAATTCATCACCTGTCTCACCCCAAGGGTTTATTGGTTAACAAAGGTATCGACAAGGACCTGTCATCGGTTACATATGCCTCCTTTAAACAAGCAGTGAAATTGGTCAGGAAGGCAGAAAGGGGGTCCTAGTTAACCAAGGTTGATATTAAGTCGGCATTAAGGTTGTTTCCTGTTCATCGGGAATCTCATCAGCTGTTGGGCTATTTCATTCAATAGAAGTATTTTGTAGACTTGTGCCTGCCCATGGAGTGCTCCATCTCTTGTTCCTATTTTGAAAAGTTCCGCTCTTTCTTGCAGTGGGTTGTTCAGTGGGTGTGGTCAACATCAGTGGTCCATTATTTAGACTATTTCTTATTCGTATAAGTGTGGCCTTCTTTTGGGTAAATTCCAGAAGATAGCAGCGGAATTTGGTATTCCCCTTGCAGCGGAAAAGACATAGGGCCCTTGTCACATTTTGAGTCTTTTGGGGATACAGATTGATACAGATTTGCTGGAGTGTAGGCGGTGTTGTCGGTTTTGTACGCTAATAAGGTAGAGTTAAAAGTTATGCAGTCGTTACTGGGAAAACGTAATTTTGCATGCCGAATTATTCCGATGGGGAATTTTTTTTCTAGAAGATTATCTTTAGCCACAGCAGGAGCGCAGTAGCCCCATCATCATATAAGAAAACCGGCAAAGCATAAGGCTGACTTTCGTATATGGCACCTGTTTTTGCAACATTTTAATGGACGCACCAAGAACTTAAAGGAACCAGTGGATAACGAGGTGCTGGAGCTGTATACATGTGACAGGCTCGATTGGCTTTGGCGATTTACTTTGTGGGGAGCTGGTGCGCGGAAAAATGACCGGAGGAATGGGCGGAAGGGGGTTTGATCAGGGATTTAACGTTTCTGGAGCTATTCCCAATAGTGGCAGCAGTGTTTTTGTGGGGCAATAGTTTAAGGAATAGGCAGGTAATATTTAATTGCGATATTTTGAGCGTGCTCCAAGCGATAAATTCAACAACTGGCTCTTCGCCTCCTGTAGTTCAGCTGCTGAGGCAATTGGTACTACAATGCCTGCAAGGCAATATATTGATTAGTGCTGCCCACATAGCAGGAGTTAAAAATGTCATAGCTGACGCCTTATCGAGAGGTAATTGGAAAAAATTCAGGGAGGCGGTGCTGGCAGCAGATCGCAGCCCCATGGAATTTCCACATGACTTATGGAATCTGGGATTCTAGATTAACCAGGAGAGATAGTAATGGTACGAGGACACTGCCCGGGGAGGTGCATGTGGTGTGTGTCAAATCATTTCCTTAAATATGTGCGTTGGTTATGTTTGCCGATTCCTATTATTCTCAGGGTCTCCTATACAATTATGGATTGTAGGGCTTTCTTTAGTATATTGGGCGAGAAGGTCGGCAGCGATACAAGACAACGGCCGTTAGTTGGGTTTCCCTAAGGAAGCAGTACTAGTAAAATGGTTCAGTATACCGGGCATGAAATGGGAACAGGTTTTGGTTAACGTGGTGGGTTATACTAGGGTTGCCCCTCCTCCTGAGATTTTACTTTTACATGTGTGTGGGGGGAGGGGGGGGGACGATTTAGGCTTCATGCAAATGAAAGAACTCATTAGAATGATGAAGAGGGACATTTTAAGGTTAGTTGAGTTTTTCCCAGTCTCATTATTATTTGGTAGCATATTACACCGAGGTAAAGTGGAGGGGGGCTAGAGATCGGAAGAAATTGGATGGGGCTAGACTGCGGGGTTTCTCCATAAGGCATAGGGATCTTGAGGTTCCAGAGGCTTGTTGGTATTTTTTAAAAGATGGGGTTCACCTCAATGAGGTAGGGCCTTCCTTGTTAAATTACATATTAAAGGTGGGTAGAGTCCAGACCATGGAGTGTGTTGGCGGTGCTTAGACCGTTGATCTTGCGGGTGGTGGGTGGTGCTGCATTCACCTTAGGTTGGAGCTCATTGGTTGGCAAGGTATCTGTCCTGGTTGGTCCCGGAGGTCTTGTGGACACAAAGTTCCATTGGGCCTCTGGGAGGGTGAGCTCCTTCCGCGGGTGGGTGGACAGCTACCTCCTTGTTATTTGTTAATGGTTATCATATGTTTGTGTTAATAATAATTTTACAAAGGATACATCATGGAAATAGTGCTTAACACTGAAAATTGTTAATGATTGAACTAAAGCTTGGAATTAAAATTTAGATTTAATAAAGTTTTTTCTCTAAAATAGGAAAATACGCCGTTTAGCCTTTCATATTAGTTCATGGGTATTTATGAATAAATGTTTAAATAGTCTCAGTATAAATTTTAAGAAAAAAGAGTGAACTTGAAATACTGTAATAAATCCATTATCTGATACTGTGCAAAGTGTAGAGAATATAATTCATTACTATAGTCCTTTGAATAATAAATTAGATATGTGCTGTAAGAGAGTGTGATAAAAATAAGGAAAGATTGGAACCTTACTATATAAAATATAGAATATTATTTGTAAAAGGGATTAATAAAGTGAGTAAAGTGCTTTGAGGGGATTTATTTTATCAATTTAAAATTACCAAAAATTATGTATACAAAATTTTTAAAAATTGATAAAGTGCTGGAGTTGATTGCAAAACAGACGTAAACTGTTTGTTTAAAGTGCTAAGAAATGCTTATATGAAGGTGCTAAGTTTATATAAATAAGTAAATATTAATGAATATACTTTGGTAAGTGTTATTTAAAGTGCCAGTGCTAGTGCTAAGAAAATATATAGGGGGATTGCCATTACTAGAAACTATGAGGGGATTACTATATTAGCGCCTTTAAGTATTATTTAGTATATAACTGATCCTATTTGTATATTCTTCCCCTAAATTAGGAAAGGTTGCTAGGTTTCTGATTGTAAGTTATACATTTCATATATTATACATATGGGCAATCCTCATATATTTGGAGACCAAAAATCATCGGATAGCCTTGTTGATAAAAATGGTCTTTTATCTATGCAAAAAAGATGAATGTTAAAAAATGATATTTGGGAAGTGGCTTTAGATATTGGAACTGATGAGGCTTAGGTATTTTAATTAGGATATTTAGGTTAGTTTTATATCCTTTAAAGAAAAATATAAATACATGTGATAATTGCTGTCAGTAAGTTTATAGGTCGGTTGCCCCTGAACAGGGGAAACTCACTACCAGCATCATGAAAAAAGTGACAGTAAAAAAAGAATCACATTGAGATAAGTTTAGCACAATACCATTTCTTGCCTCATTTCTTGCCTCATCGTCCACAGCACCACAAGGGTAAATTTAAAAACAGGGGTGAAATTTGCCTTACCGGTTTCGACAGAGGACTGTCTTTGTCAAAGGCTAGGAGTACACTGAACTGAATTTGGCGTGTTTTTATACTATGCATTAGTATATAGCATCATAAGATAACGCGTCTCGCGTCATCAAATTGCGTCTGGATAGATCATGTGGCGTCTATAAGCCAATCTGTGTTTTCTTAGCGCCATTTTTATTGTGGCAAACTTATATAATGGGCGCCATCTTGGATGTGGCGATTTGCTCGTATTAATCTTTGTATTTAATTAATGATCTATTCGTTCATGTTTGAAATAACTGTATTAAAACTTGCGTTTTAACATTAGGCTAACTTCTTATTCAATTTATTGGTGGTTGATTAGGGAATTAACTTTGGGTAATTGATATAGGGCGTGTTAAACGCCATCTTTCTATGGGTAGCTTTAATGCGCCATCTTGGTTGTGGCAATTTCATCTTTCGTTTGTATACATTAACTGTGCTTGTTTGATTTCACTTGATTTTCTCTGAGATTGTCCCAATATGAGAAAGCACTTTAGGTGCAGACTTGTCAATGTCTCCTGTGGAGCTATTAGTTTTGTTTGGCCATGAAACTATATTTAATTACCCGGGTAAAGTCATTTTGTATACAATCACATATATAGTTGTGAGCGTACGAGTTGTTGATAACTCTGCGGGCTCGCGTAGCGAGCCCGCCGCCCTCGCGAAGCGAGACACGGGCCTCGCGTAGCGAGGGCCGCGGCTCGCGTAGCGGACCCGCGGCCCTCGCAAAGCGAGGGCACTGCGCCAGGTTCTCAGTTGCTGGCATGGAGCGCCGCAGGCGCTCCATGCCAGCACCTGAGGAACCCCCCAAAAAGAGAGGGCTTCAGTTGCAGCAATTGCGACCCTTGCAAAATTCACAACCCAAATTCGCAACCCAAAGTACTGCGAACCTCGCAAAGTTCACGTCGCAACCCAAACAGCACGACACACACATTACGACACTCGCAAACAACATACGACACACGTTCACACACATTACGGCCTCGCAACATTCGGACGCAACTCGCGAACATTACAAAATTAAAAACACAATACATACACACAGCACATACATAAAAAGCTTACCTACACCAAGAGGGAGCACCCACGACTTCAAAAATGCAACTTACAACTTAAAATAAAAAAGTTTACACACTAAATAATTTGCTAAGCGACACAAAAAATGGCCGACGAATAAAACGAAAACGAGGCTACACACACAAACACCATACGAGACACGTTACCACACATTACGACCTCGCAAACATCGCCGACATACAAACATTTAAAACTTAAGAAATACACACAACAAACACATAAAAAGCTTACCTACAGCAAGAGGAACCATCCAGCACCTCAAAAAAACAAGTTACATCTACATTTAAATCAAAATAAAACACTTTAGACACTAATACCATCGCTAAGCGAGAGAAAAAATGGCCGACGAACAAAATGAAAACGAGGCTTAAGACGTAACTATACTACACTCTCTCGCAATAATGAAACACATACTATGCGGAACGTATCACAATCATATTAAACACCATTTTGAACAGTACTATGCACAAAATGGCGGATGGAACGCAAATTGTAAGCTGGAACGCAAATAGCGCATGCGTATTGCGTTCTAACGGTCTTACTTTCCAGAACTTTCTACAAGTTTATAAATACTGCCTATTTTACACAAAAAAATACATTTATCCTCAGGTGATGAACGGAGTGACTTCAGAGATAACTGCTGCTTTTACTTGAGAAGACAATTCTTTACTAATTTACTACTTTACATTGTGCAAATTACAACTGAGAGGTAAGCTATAATATATTACATTTTATTATCAGGACAGGGTCATAAAAAAAAAAACTAGGAAAATGTGATTTATGTAGTGACATATGGCACATTTATGTGTATAGGCCCACAAAAAAAATACGGTTCATTTAACAAAACAACAAAAAAACATAATTCAATATTAAACAGAGGTTTATGTATAGTGACATGTGTGACGAAGTGCCCTTCGCCACTTTGTCTTGGAGAGGACTGTTTGCCAGCCTCCTGCCCTGCGACTATGGCCCTGGGACATATTGCCCTTCAAACACAGTATTCGGCCATACCAGAGTGTATGTCACTCATTCTGGCCCTTTACATACAGGGGCGTCATTCGGTACTTGCCCTGTATGAACCATGATACCACAGAAAGCTATGCCATGGAGCCCATTCATATGATGAAAGACTATGGGAAAGACTTTAGCTACATGGCAATTGAACTATGTGAAGATGATCTGAGCGCTATTCGGTAGTTTTGTGCGCTCAGATCCCAGCTGTAACGGAACCCATCACTGTTTTACCCTGTTTTATGATTATTTAATTCTTGGTTAAAATATGATCACATTGCTGTACTGTAGATATGTTGTTTTATGTTCTACAGAGTATATTGGCTCAGAATATCAAAGCGACTAGGCTAATAGATAATCCTGTTACAGATAAGAAAAGTCGATTGTATAAACTGTTTTCATTCTCAGATAAGAACAAAGAGGGCTGATTTAATCATTGTCTGATTATATCAAGGAGCCTCAGGGAGGGGTGACCACACCTATTGTCCTATATGTGTATTGTGTGGGGGATATGTGACAGGTCTGTGTGTTATGTGAAAAACATACTTTTACTAACTTCTGAACCCCTGGTCTGATTCATGCCATGTTTTTTAAATATGTTGTTCCCCTGGGTGAGAGCTATTGAATGGTGCTGGACTTAAAGGTGTACCCCCTGTTTTTGGGGTACATCCAGAATGTGGTTAAAATTGTGTCTGTTTTAATTGTGTTACCTGTTATCTGAGGGGAGGAGACGTGGGGGTTGAACCATGTATATAATTGGCTGTGATAATTATGTGGGTGTAGCCCTTCAGAGGGCACCATTGCATAAAAGGAGATCCCCTGTCATTAAAGTTCTAGTTCTTCTTGACCCTTCAAAACGTAGCCTCGTCTCGTTATTTGAGGGGATTGCTCTATCATACTGGGGATTGCTATGCTTTTGCATACTCCCTTGAGCTGTAACTACTGAACGCTTGTTCCTGATGTGTCCTCCTTGGAGGAGAGGTCTTCCCCACACGGTCCTGGATGCTGGAGATTCATACAGGGTGGAAGGAAGACGGCGCGGCTCCAGCTAAACTACGGCGGTTGTGGAGTCTATGGTGGTTGTGGTGTCCGGTGCGGTGCTTGTAGGTCTCGGCGCAAGCTAGGACGCGTCTATCAACGGAGATACCCGGTCGGGGTGCCAGGAGATCCGTTACAACATGTGACACGCACATATATGTCTATAATGTATAGTGACATCTGACACGCACATATATGTCTATAATGTATAGTGACATGTGACACGCACATATATGTATAGAATGTATAGTGACATGTGACACGCACATTTATGTGTATTGACCCTGCATAGTGACATGTGACACTGACATATATGTGTATCATGTATATTGACATGTGACACACACATTTATGTGTATTGCCCCTGCATAGTGACATGTGACACGGACATATATGTGTATAATGTATAGTGACATGTGACACGCACATTTATGTGTATTGCTGCCACTGCAACAAAATTAGCTTAAAACAAAATCATTAAACAACTACATTTAAATGATATTAGATGTCATGTATACTGATATGTGACACGCACATATATGTGTATCATCTATAGTTACATCTCACACACAGACATTTATGTGTGTTGGAAAAAAACAATTATACGGTTAATTTAACAATTTAAATATGATTCATGTATATTGATATGTCACACGCACACAAAATAATTACATTAAACTATGGAATGTGCTTCATGTATGTGACATATGTGTGTAGCCCCCACCAAAAAATAAGGTCAATTGAAAATAATTACAGAAGTATATTTAAATGACATTAATTTACTGCAATTCAATAGATCATATAAAGCTAAATCTTTCTATTTCTTTTAAGATTCAAACAGACTCTGCATCAACAGCGTCACTCAACAATTTGCACCGTGCATTGTGAAGCACAATCCCTTTTAAAGAAAATCAACAAAGAACAACAGGTAAGATACAACAAGACATTACATGCTCAAAAGGCCATGGTTTGCTAGATGAAAAATTATAAATATAAAATTAACTATTTCACTTTCTTTTTCAAACAGACACTACAAGAAGACCGGCGGATTAAGATTGGCAGGAGGGGACCCTCTGTCATTCGACACTTCAATCAAGGTAAAGTATTAAGTATAAAAAAGAAAGAACCATGAGCCTCATTCAATTGCGAGTTGCTCAATTGAATAGGGCTCTATGTAAGCACATAACATATTTTTTATACAGAACTTTTTAGTTACTGAACTTCTAACCACAATCAAGGTCTTCAATAACTAAAAACTTTGCTCAATAAATATGTTATGTGCTTATATAGAGCCCTCTTCAATTGGCAAAATTCAATGAGGACCTATATATCTTTAATGGCCGAGGGCCTCACTCAAATGTGATTTGCCCATTTCAATAGGGCTCTATATAAGCACAGAGCATATCTTTTAAAGAACTTTTTATTTAGTGAACATGTTGCTTTTGGATACAAGTTCACTAAATACAAAATTCGGTAAAAAAATATGCTCTGTGGTGATATTGAGCTCTATTCCATTGGCCAAAACACAATTGAATGAGGAGCTGACAATATAACAAATGCAGCAACCAAAGGCCCTCATTCAATTGCTATTTTGGACAATTAAATATGGCTATAAATAAGCACTTTTAGGCCCTTATTCAATTGCCATTTTGCTAATTCTATAGGGATCCAAATAATCACATAACATATATTTTTTAAAGAACTTTTTCGTTAGTGAAAACCTTGCTTTTGGATAGATGCTTAATAACTAAAAACTTCTTTAGCAAATATATGTGATGTGCTTATTTAGAACTCTATTCAATTTTCAAAATTGCAATTCAATGAGCGCCTTAGAGTACTATTACATTGTAAAAAATGCAATTCAATGAGGGGCAAACTATGCAACATATGGTACACATAAAGGCCCTCATTCAATTGCAATTTGCCCAATTGAATAGGGCTCTAAATAAGAACATAACATTTTTTTTTAAAGAAGTTTTTAGTTAGTACAAATCTATACAAAAGAAAGTTTTTCACAGACTAAAAACTTCTTTAAAAAAATATGCTATGTGCTTATTTAGGGCACCATTCAATTAGACAAATCGCAATTGAATGAGACCCAAAGTGCTACACACAAAATAGAATTGGAACAAACTCACACAAACACATAGCAAAATAAATTAACTTTCTTTTCTCAATGTTTAACAACCTATAAGCCTTACAAATAAGCCTAAATAAGAATAACAAAAGTGTTGCGCACCTAATAGGATTGTACAAAAAATCACACAAACACATAGGAAACTACATTAACATTCTTCTTTAATGTTTAACAACCTATAACCAGTACAAAAAAAAAAATAGAAAAAAATAACCATAACTGATACAATACAGCCAAATTCATACTTTTTTTACTTATTTAAAAGACATTTCGCTCAAACAACATTTTCTATTTTATATTACAACAGATATTGCGTGAAGACAATCGGACGAGGACTTTCTCCACAGGACCAGACCATCGGACGAGGACTTTCTCCACAGGACCAGACCAGCGGACGAGAACTTTCTCCACAGGACCAGACCAGCGGACGAGGAATTTCAACACAGGACCAGACCATCGGACGAGGAATTTCAACACAGGACCACAACATCGGACGAGGGCTATCGCCACAGGACCACAACATCGGACCAGGACTTTCAACAGAGGACCAGACCATAGGACCAGGATTTTACACAGAGGACCACACCCTCGGACGAGGACTTCCAACAGAGGACCACACCAATGGACAACGATTTTCAACGGAGGACCAACAAACATTCGGATTTAAATCACACTTCAACCAAGGTACAGTATAATAAGTACAAAAGGAGAAAACTAAAGAAACAGCTTTCAGTTGCATCCGTGTCAACAGAAAAATAAAAATTTACTATCTCCCTTATTCTATTTAAATTGCCACTATGTAATACATAGCTCAATAACCACATCCATTTTTTTTTTAGCAAAGAAGTTTGGCAGTGGTAAATATCTATCCACAAACAACGTTTTTAATAAATAAAAACATTATTTAAAAAAAATATGTTACATGCTTATTTACAGCAGTATTCCATTGGCAAAATTGTTAGTCAGTGAGGACAGGAATTATAATTTTAACTAAATATAACTGATACATTAATGATTTGCCTTTTATTTCACCAATTGTGCACAAGAATCTTTAACAGGAATTACAAATTTAAATATACACAATTACATTTCTTTTTTTTTCCTTTACAGATTAATATGGCTGATAACGAGACCAAAGAAGAGAAGAAAAGACGTCAAACTAGAGAAAGACAAGAGAGATGGGCCGCCCAGCAGACACCTGAGGAGAAAGAAATTTGACGAGAAAAAGAACGCAAAAGACTTGCAAATAAAAGACTATCAGCTGCAAAAATGAAAGATACAACAAAAAAAAAAAAAAGATAATAAAGCATTTACAAACTGTTCCTCAAACATCAGATGACATTTTACAAGATACCAGTCAAGACAGACCAAAAAAAGCATATACAAAAACAAAAGCATTTACAAACTCTTACTAAAAACTTACAGGACATTTCAACAAAACAAGGACAACATATACCAAGAAAAGCCACGAAAAAAACGAAACATTTAGAACCTGTTGTTGAAACATTCCATGACTTTTCACCTGATGAATATGAAAGTCAACATCCGATATGCTTTGCAAATTGTCCTTTACTCAGGTCTTTAGCAGTAGAGGTTCATAGTTGTGGGGACATGAGTACTTAATGTCAATTTTGTGAGGCTTATTATTTTAAACAGGAGAGACCCAGAGATGGACAATTTATTAGTTGTTGTCAAAAAGGCAAGTTCAAACTTCCAGAAAGGAAACAATTTCCAAGCTATTTACAAAATATTATGACTGAACCTACTTTTCCAAATTACAAAAATTTTAAGACAAACATAAGATCCTACAATAGTGCCATATCATTTGCATCTATGGGGGCAACATTGGCTACTAATGTACTAGGACATGGTCCTTACTGTTTTAAAGTCCAAGGACAAATTTATCATCGGACTTCACATTTACATCCAGAGCAAGGAGAGCAAAGAAAATTCGCTCAACTATATGTCCTAGATACAATGGAAGCTGTTGACCAACGTATGCAGATGGAAGAAAATAAAAAATGCTTACCCAGTGTTTTTCATAGAGCTAAATAACATTATGGACAACAATCCCTACAGTAAAGCATACAAAAAATTGGCAGAAGTAGAAAATGAACAACAACTTCATGCACAAAGACATCAATTACCCATGCCAAAGGTTAATATGGTTCTTAAAAGAGACAGACATACTGATAAACGTCGTTATAACTTGCCAACATCAAATGAAGTTGCAATGGTCTTTCACAATGATGAAGGAGAACCACCATTTCAAAGAGACATTAGAGTATATCCCAGAAATGAGGAGCAACCATTTATTAATATTAATATCTTAAGCCCAAATTTAGATCCAATGGCATATCCCATCTTTTTCCCACATGGAGAAGCAGGTTGGCAACCAAAATTAACCCTTCCCAGTTACCCAAATGCTAAAGCCAGAATCCGAAATAATGTTTCTATGCTTGAATTTAAAGTAGCTCAAATTGCCATTCGGGATGAATTTAATCCAATTTTATGTGGTGGAAAACTAACACAACAATGGATTATTGATTCATATTTGCAAGTTGAGGCAAATAATTTAAACTTTATAAATATCAACAAGATAAACTACGTGTAGAACAATATTGTGGACTCATGGACTATGTTGCTGACGTGGCTACAAGCAGAGACATGACAGCTGGCAAAGCCATCATTTTACCATCTTCCTTTCAAGGATCTCCTCGAAATATGAGAGAAAGATACAATGATGCTATGGCTATTGTGACTACATTTGGAAAACCAGATTTATTTGTGACATTTACATGTAATCCACAATGGCCAGAAATTAATGAAAATCTACTTCTTGGACAAAGTGCTTCAGATCGACCAGATTTAGTAGCCAGATTTTTTAATATCAAATTAAACTAATTAATACGTGACTTCACTATAAATCAGTTATTTGGCAAATGTCTTGCTTATGTATATACCATTGAATTTCAAAAAAGAGGCCTTCCACATGCACATCTTCTCGTAATACTTCAAGAGAAAGATAAATTAGATACTTCGGACAAAGTGGATGCAGTCATAGTTGCTGAACTACCAGATCCACAACTATATGGTAGACTATATGAGATTGTTACTCATCGCATGATTCATGGACCCTGTGGTGACCTTAATCCACAATCACCATGTATGGAAAATAATAAATGTTCAAAAGATTTTCCAAAAGATTATAGAGACAAAACATATGCAAATTGTGATGGCTATCCACTTTATAAAAGAAGAGAAGGAGATAGTACCATTATTCGTGGAAAAAAAGTGGACAATAGATATGTAGTACCCTACAATCCACATTTACTCATGAAGTACAACGCCCACATCAACGTAGAAGCCTGCACTTCCATCAAATCCATTAAATATGTCTACAAATATATTTACAAAGGCTATGATGCAGCTACTGTAGTCGTCAAAAGTGCAGACAACCCTGAATGTAGTGAGTTAGTACATGATGAACTTGCATCTCATGTAGATGCTCGCTATGTCAGTGCGCCAGAAGCTATGTGGCGGCTTTTAAAATTTGAAATGCATGATAGATCACATGCAGTATATAGATTAGCAGTACATTTGCCACAACGACATTTAGTCTATTTCCATGCTGGAAATGAAATGAATGCATTGGCCCAAAGTGAAGATCGTCACACTACACTAACTGCATGGTTTGCATTAAATTCAAATGATGCTCAAGCAACACAATACTTATATATTGAAATTCCATATCACTATGTTTTTGTGAATGGATTATGGAGACCAAGAAAAACCAGAGGCAATAAAATAATTCCACGAATTTACACAGTCAGTCCAAGAGATGTTGAACGTTTTTGCTTACGGATATTACTTTTAAATGTTCCAGGAGCACAAAGTTTTGAACAATTAAGAACTGTTAATGACATTGTATATGAATCCTTCCATTTAGCTGCAAGACATATAAACTTACTCGCTGATGATAAAGAGTGGGAAAGATGTTTAGAAGAAGCAGCACAATGTCAAATGCCACGACAGATGAGAGAACAATTTGCTTTTATTTGTATCTTCTCAAATGCTCCAAATGCATTAGCTTTGTGGGAGACTTTTCAAAGTAATATGGCTGAAGACTTTATGCGACGATACAATGAACCCATTGCACACTTAAAAGCATGAATGGAAATCCAAGAAGTCTTTTTAACTCATGGATTAAGTTGTGCAAGTTTTAATTTGCCTGATCCAGGTCTTATAGATGACATAAACTTTGAAGACTATGACATTCAACTACAAGCAGAAAGAACACAAGAAAGACTTGCAACTTTAAATACACTACAATTGCAAGCATTTCATGCCATTAAAAATGCAATAGATGATGACATGGTGACAGAGCATTATTTATATCTTGATGGACCTGGCGGATCAGGAAAAACCTATTTGTACAATTTATTAATGAGTTCAGTACGAGCACAAGGACCAATAGCAATGGCGTTTGCCACTACTGGAATTGCTGCACTTTTATTAGAAGGTGGAAGAACTGTTCATAGTGGATTTAAACTGCCAGTGCCTATTTTAGAAAATTCTGTGTCAGATATACGCATGACATCCTTACAAGCAAAGAAATTTAAGAAATGTAAATGAATTATAATAGATGAGGCCACAATGATGTCATGCTATGCCCTCCAATGTATTGACCGTTTGCTTCGTGAAGTCATGGATAATATTTTTCCATTTGGTGGAAAGGTAATGTTGTTGGGTGGGGATTTTAGACAAACATTACCTGTTGTTGTACATGGAAATCGAACTGACATTATCGAAACCTGTATCAAGTCAAGCACAGTATGGAAACATTTTACCCATCTTCAACTGCAACAAAATATGAGATCAGAAGAACAAAATGATTTCAATGATTGGCTTATTAAAATTGGAGAAGGCAGAACAGAAAAAATACTACATTTAGCTGACGACACTGTAGAGATCCCACCTAAGATGATTTGTATCATACTGACGTGTAAAAATAAAGATGCATTAATCCTCAATAATGAAATCTTAAAAAAAATTAATGCACCACAAAGAAATTATCACAGTGCTGATTCTGTACTTGCTGATGACAATGAAAGTCAGGCTAACTTTTCAAATGAATTCATAAACTCTCTAACTCCTTCTGGAATGCCACCACATATTTTGCAGCTAAAGAAAGGTGCAATTATCATGTTACTGCGAAATATGAACCCCAAAAAAGGCCTATGCAATGGCACAAGATTAATTGTTCAACAATTAAGGGACCATTTTATAGATGCTGAAATTTTAACTGGGACCCATAAAGGAGAGAGAGTTTTCATACCAAGAATAGATTTAGCATCAAGTGAAAGTAGTCTCCCTTTTATACTTCAAAGACGACAATTTCCCATTATTATGGCATTTGCCATGACCATTAATAAATCACAAGGTCAAACTTTCAAATCTGTGGGTATTTTTTTGGAAGAACCAGTATTTGCACATGGTCAATTGTACGTTGCATTGTCATGGTGCAAAAATCCACAGGCTATTAAAGTTTACATTGAAAAGAATGAAAGTCAAGGTGATTTATTAGAAGATGGACGTATTTTTACTAAAAACATTGTCTACTATGAAGTACTATAACTTTGCAGAATACAAACTAAAGCCATAATCATTTTTTAAAAGCATTCAAAAATACATAACAATTTGTTGTTTAATTCAGTCATAATTAATGGAAGTAATGTTTATGGATAATTCGCCTCACAAAATACTTGCCTTGCATTTTTAAGAAAAATGATGTTACAATGTTAAGTTACTGTGTTAATGTTTCTAATGTTACAAGTTTAAAAACAATATTTTCAAGTTATTTCATTCAACAGATTACAAAGTTCATGTTAAGAGCTCAAGCACCTTTTAAGTCACAATCTAAATATTGTCTGTTATCTTAAGATTACTACCTACATTAATGTTTATCGCCAGTTTATGTGGTCAGTAAGGAATTACTTTCATTAGGTACGTTTTAAGGAGAGTTTTTACTGTATGCCTTTCTCTACATTCAATGTATATTCAACTTAACAATTATTCTGATACAAATTGCATGTTAATACTGATTAATTTAAAGTTCAACTATTTTTACATTCAAATGTTAATACTTTTAATACAAAATTAAGTTACAAAATGTATTCACTATGTTCCTGTTTATAATGTTCCAAATTATAAAAATGTTTTGTCAACTTCCAAAGTTACTTAAAAAATAAAGTTCAAGTTTAAAAATATATACTTTGAAGGTTATTGCTTACATATATTTTAAACTTCATGTTAAAATTCGGGACGTTTCAACAAGGCTTTTTAATTTTTGCTTTCCTCTGGATTCAATGTATATTTAAGTGAACAATTCTTCAGATACAAATTTCATGTTAAAAAACCATTACATCAAAATTTAACAAAAATACACGTTCATATCACAATACTTACAAGGGTCAAAAATATATATAAATAACTAAACAACTTGACAAACATATACATCACATTGCCGTCATTTTTTGACGGGCAAGTCGCTTGTTTTTTTATAAAGTTGAGTCTATTGAGATGCCATCTTTGTTGAAGTATAACAAAAGCATATGTTTATGTCTTTTATATTTGCATGTAGTTGCTATAGACAGTCAATCGAAAGCTTAAACTTTCCATCTTTATTTAAAGCTTCTTTTTTAACCACTTGAGTGATACTCATAGAGGGGGAGAGAATTTATAGTATTTTAATAGCTATTTTAATAGCAAAAGATAATTTAGTTAGGACCTTTTTGTTCTGAAAGATTATTTCTTTTTCCATCTGTGACAGTGATCTTGTTATTATCAATGTTAGTCCTTCACTTTCACTGAGATATGGAATTTGATCAAATTCTTTATGAGCCTAAAAAGGCTACATACTGAAGGTGTTAACATATTCTGCTGATGAAGGGGTTAACATATTTTGCTGACACATAGCCTAACCATAATATCATGTTCCTATCCTTGGGATGTTTTTCGACCTTACTAAAACACAAAACATTTCTAGTTGTTCTAGAAACAGACAAACACCTGATTATTTGTCCTTGTACCAACTAACATGACCCGTAAAGATGCTGCTAATATCCGCCTTCTTTTGCAAGTATAAATTCTATGCAATGACGTAGCAATAAACGGAATTAGTACTGAGACCGATTGTGTGTGCGTCTTACATCCAGTACGAGTTCCACAGAATTCTGTTTGGGCCCTGTGTTTCCAAGCTGCCAACTACTGATTAGGATGCCCCAACACATACGAGAATCCTGCATTCAACCCGAATGGTACTTGGGCTTTTAAGTAGTAGATCCATTCACTTTCTCTTTGTAGAAGTTTTCTACTAATATCTCCTCCTCTAGTACCACTTTTAATTCCATCCACAATGTGGAATTCCAAAGTCTTCAAGTTGTTTGGATGGTATAGTCACACATGTCTTCCATATCTCAGTGAAAGTGAAGGACTAACATTGATAATAACAAGATCACCGTCACAGACGGAAAAATAAATAATCTTTCAGAACAAAAAGGTCCTCACTAAATTATCTTTTGCTATTGAAAATAGCTATTAAAATCCTAAAAATTCTCTCCCCCTCTATATAGAGTATCACTCAAGTGGTTAAAAAAGAAGCTTTAAATAAAGATGGAAAGTTTAAGCTTTCGATTGAATGTCTATAGAAACTACATGCAAATATAAAAGACATAAACATATGCTTTTGTTATGATACTTCAACAAAGATGGCATCTCAATAGACTCAACTTTATTAAAGATCAACAGATTCCCTATGACAGCTCAATAAAGATGGTGTCTCAATAGACTCAACTTTATCAAAAAATCGTATACAAAATGACTTTACCAGGGTAATTAAATATAGTTCCATGGGCAAGCAAAACTGATAGCCCCACAGGAGACATTGACAAGTCTGTCCCAATATGAGAAAGCACTTTAGGTGCAATCTCAGAGAAAATCAAGTGAAATCAAACAAGCACAGTTAATGTATACAAACGAAAGATGAAATCGCCACAACCAAGATGGCGCATTAAAGCTACCCATAGAAAGATGGCGTTTAACACACCCTATATCAATTACCCAAAGTTAATTCCCTAATCAACCACCAATAAATTGAATAAGAAGTTAGCCTAATGTTAAAACGTAAGTTTTAATACAGTTATTGCAAACATGAACGAATAGATCATTAATTAAATACAAAGATTAATACGAGCAAATCGCCACATCCAAGATGGTGCCCATTATATAAGTTTAGCACAATAAAAATGGCGCTAAGAAAACACAGATTGGCTTATAGACACCACATGATCTATCCAGACGCAATTTGATGCGAGACGCGTTTTCTTATGATGCTATATACTAATGCATAATAGAAAAACCTGCCAAATTCAGTTCAGTGTACTCCTAGCCTTTGACAAAGACAGTCCTCTGTCAAAACCGGTCAGGCAAATTTCACCCCTGTTTTTAAATTTACCCTTGTGGCGCTGTGGACGATGAAGCAAGAAATGAGGCAAGAAATGGTATTGTACTAAATTTCTCTCAATGTGATTCTTTTTTGACTGTCACTTTTTTCATGATGCTGGTAGTGAGTTTCCCCTGTTCAGGGGCAACCGACCTATAAACTTACTGACAGCAATTATCACATGTATTTATATTTTTCTTTAAAGGATATAAAACTAACCTAAATATCCTAATTAAAATACCTAAGCCTCATCAGTTCCAATATCTAAAGCCACTTCCCAAATATAATTTTTTAACATTCATCTTTTTTGCATAGATAAAAGTCCATTTTTATCAACAAGGCTATCCAATGATTTTTGGCCTCCAAATATATGAGTATTGCCCATATGTATAATATATGAAATGTATAGCTTACAATCAGAAACCTAGCAACCTTTCCTAATTTAGGGGAAGAATATACAAATAATAGGATCAGTTATATACTAAATAATACTTAAAGGCGCTAATATAGTAATCCCCTCATAGTTTCTAGTAATGGCAATCCCCCTATATATTTTCTTAGCACTAGCACTGGCACTTTAAATAACACTTACCAAAGTATATCACATATATAATTGTGAGCGTACGGGCCGTTGCTCACGCTTGCGGGCTCGCGTAGCGAGGGCTGCGGGCCTCAGTTGCTGGGATGGAGCGCCGAAGGCGCTCCATCCCAGCAACTGAGGCCCTTGCCCGCAGCGTACGGCCCGTTGCTCACGCTTGCGGGCTCGCATAGCGAGCCCGCGGCCCTCGCAAAGCGAGGGCCGCGGCTCGCGCAGCGAGCCGCGGCCCTCAGTTGCTGAAATGGAGCAGCCACCTCCTCCCCACAATGCCCCGCGCAGGGCCGCCCAGTCCCCGGTTCGGGTTCACCCCCCGCACAGTGTGAGTTGTTGCCAGCATGGAGCGCCCGAGCGTCGCTGCGCGTACACGATTTCCCTAGCCAATGCAGGCGCAGCAACACCAAGTATACGTCACCGCACGTGTGCGTGCCTGAACACTGCGCAGTTGCTCTTTCCAGTTCGTATTGCGCATGCGCCTTTTCTGCATGCATCTTCACAAGCACGGTGCAAGACAGGAACTGGTAAGTATGACATGGGAAGCATGCTGTCATTATAATGGATGATGATAACAAGCACATATAAAGCAGGGAGCTGGTTGTGTGTGTGTCTTTTCTGCAGTATGTTATTATATGCCATGTGTGATACACAAGGGGTGGTTACACAGCAGGACACATGTTGGGTCTATTAATATAAACGTGTAGAAGAGCACAAGATGCCTCCCTGATCAATCACTTTGTAATTACTCACTGATTTTTTAATTTAAAGTATATCAACATTGTGTTTGTTTATTTTCAGTAAAAATTACACAGATTTACTAAAATATACAGAAAATATTGTGTATTTGTGCATTAAACTATATGTCTGCTCTCTGTATATAGTGTACAGGTCATGGCAGGAACAAAACCATATATATATATATTTTTTTTTTAAAAAACACAGTATATGTATATATACACACACACACACACACTATATATACGCTATATATATATATATATATATATATATACTGTGTGTTTTTTTAATATATATATATATATATATATATATATAGCGTATATATAGTGTGTGTGTGTGTGTGTGTATATATATATATACTGTGTGTGTATATAGTGTGTGTATACAGTGTGTGTTTATATAGTCTGTGTGTGTACAGATATACAGTCAGTGCATACACCTATATGTGCATGTATAACATACCGTATATTGCACGGCACATTACAGTCAGTCATTGTATATGTGCCTCATCTCCATCTTATTGTGTGTGTGTGTTTATATATATAATGTGTGTGTATATTGTGTGTGTGTGTATATATAATGTGTGTGTGTGTGTATAATGTGTGTGTATATTGTGTGTGTATATAATGTGTGTGTATATATTGTGTGTGTGTGTTTATATATATAATGTGTGTGTATATTGTGTGTGTGTGTGTGTATATATAATGTGTGTGTGTGTATAATGTGTGTGTATATAATGTGTGTGTATATAATGTGTGTGTATATAATGTGTGTGTATATAATGTGTGTGTGTGTATATATGTGTATTGTGTGTGTGTATATAATGTGTGTGTATATAATGTGTGTGTGTGTATATAATGTGTGTGTGTATATATAATGTGTGTGTGTGTGTATATAATGTGTGTGTGTGTGTATATAATGTGTGTGTGTATGTGTGTATATATAATGTGTGTGTATATAATGTGTGTGTGTGTGTGTGTGTGTGTGTGTGTGTATATAATGTGTGTGTATATAATGTGTGTGTGTATATAATGTGTGTGTGTGTGTGTATATAATGTGTGTGTATATATGCGTATTGTGTGTGTGTGTATTGTGTGTGTATATAATGTGTGTGTGTATATATGTGTATTGTGTGTGTGTGTGTGTGTGTATATAATGTGTGTGTGTATATGTGTGTGTGTGTGTGTGTATGTGTATATAATGTGTATGTGTGTGTGTATATATATATATAATGTGTGTGTGTATAATGTGTGTGTGTGTATCACATATATAGTTGTGAGCATGCGAGCCCGCTCGAGCCATTGCTCACGCTTGCGGGCCGCCGAACAAAACAAAAACGAGGCTACAACACACTAAACACGCAAAACACCCCAAGAAACACGCAAAACACCACAAAACACTTACGGATATTCCGATACAGACGCATACCACACATTACCCGCCATTTTAGAACAATGCGGAAGTACACGAGTACGCTAACGTTTTGGTCTCGCGCACGCACAGTATTACACTGCACACATTCATCACGCTTACACAGCAGCTCCACACCACTAATGCTGCAGCAACATCAACACAGATTGCCAGCTCTTCAACACAATGCTTCAAAATAGGTAAAGTATATTACTTTATTAATCTATTAGTTATTTTATTAGTATACACCAAACAGCATTAGCTCACTTACAATTTCATTGCCGTCATTTTTTGACGGGCAATTCGCTAGTTCATTAATATTTACTTATTTATATAAACTTAGCACCTTCATATAAGCATTTCTTAGCACTTTAAACAAACAGTTTACGTCTGTTTTGCAATCAACTCCAGCACTTTATCAATTTTTACAAATTTTGTATACATAATTTTTGGTAATTTTAAATTGATAAAATAAATCCCCTCAAAGCACTTTACTCACTTTATTAATCCCTTTTACAAATAATATTCTATATTTTATATAGTAAGGTTCCAATCTTTCCTTATTTTTATCCCACTCTCTTACAGCACATATCTAATTTATTATTCAAAGGACTATAGTAATGAATTATATTCTCTACACTTTGCACAGTATCAGATAATGGATTTATTACAGTATTTCAAGTTCACTCTTTTTTCTTAAGATTTATACTGAGACTATTTAAACATCTATTCATAAATACCCTTGAACTAATATGAAAGACTAAAGGCTAAACGGCGTATTTTCCTATTTTAGAGAAAAAACTTTATTAAATCTAAATTTTAATTCCAAGCTTTAGTTCAATCATTATAATGTGTTTATAATAAAGCTGATGTCATGTTTTATTTGGTTAAGGGGATACGGGGTCAGGTGGTGAGCGTACCGTGCCACACATGCTTAGGTCAAGAGGAAGCCTAAGGAATAAGGAGGAGCTATGACTTCGAACACTGCTGTCTTTTGGTAAAACAATTACAAACCATATTGGACAGAAGTGAGCTGATCAGTTATTTAATGAATTTTAACTACTGTTGTCATATAGGGCCTTATTCAATTGCAAGCCAGCAAAATTGCTTTGTACAGGCCTTATGTCTGTGGGCTTGAGATTTGCTACAATTACAGAGTGATTAAGTTGAACAAGCCCGCAACTTCCGAGCCAAAATCGCAAACCATGTAATAGTATGTAGCCTTTCAGAGTGTGAATATGATCAATTAAGCAAGGCCATAACTACTGATGTAGAAACAGCCAAAAGAAAATGAGGCTGTCATCATTACGGCAGTAAAACATAGAGGTTACATGTCAATTAATTAGAGTTTAGGGGTCTGATATGCTTTCAGACTCACAATCCCGCAATGTACAAAATAATAAAAATGAATGAAGGAAATGTTCTAGTTAATGTAGGTGGCATGATATGTATTAACTTATTGATTCCAGAGATTGATATAACACCAAAAAGTGCAGTATATATTTTTTGCATTTACAGTACTACGATCAGGTGTTTAACCACCTTGCAGGTCCTATCTGGTGCCCGTAGGATTTTCTTCTACATTTGACATCAATAGGTGTGAAAACATTTGCGGGCTTGAGGTATTGCAGCAATTGAATATCGATGTGCAATTTTAGCGATTGTAACTCTTGTGGGCTTGAAATATCAAAGGCTTAGATGGGTTGTAAGTTACGATTTTGACGACCGCTGGGATTTTAAGCTTGTAACCCATAGATCGCTTGCTGCTCGCTAAAAGACGCCAATTGAAGAGTAATTTAGTTTACGGGCTGCATTATGGGCTCCCGTAAACAACAATAGCTCACTTTAATCTAGGCCTTTGTTCTGGATGTTTTTTGAACAACCAAAACTTAAAAATGGACCAAAAAAAACATTTATATTTTAACTTTACACAATTATTTTGTACTGTATGGCTCAATTTTCTTTTCTGATCTGATTACATCAGCTACTTCCTCAGGAGCACATGTGCAATTTTAGAAAGTGATTTATCAGAAACCGAAACAGATTCTACAGCAGCAAAAATGAATGCATTAGATGTTATATTCTTTTTTCTCATTAAAATAACATTTTGTCTATTTTCAAGTGTAGCTCCTCAAAAAGAGTATAATTTAAGTAGAGGATTACAGTGGTCTTTTAAGGGAGTCAGAAGTGAATTGAATCCAGTATAGGAACGCCCTGTACCCTCAGACAAATCACCTGCATGTTTATATGGCTGCTTTAAATTAATTTATTGGCAAATACTTCTCCTTTCAAAGGTTTTTTTCTGATGACGACAACCATAACACTATACATGACATTAGGTAACATCACATATGACGTTACATATAATATGGAAAATGACATCATCCAGATATTACTGATTATATCACACTAGATTCTGATCTTTCCCTGTATGCGTGAGGACAGAGTGTGAACGCTGCGGTTGAATGCTGCGCCACAGCACCTAGTGGTGAAAAAGTAGTAATGCAGGCAAAAAATACTCTTAACCTCCGACATGGCGCAACTCGACAGTGCTGAAACGACAGCGAGGCCATTACTATGTTTGGAGCGGGCCCTTGGCCCTCGAGGGCCTTGGGTGCGCCTGTCATAGCTCAAGGCCTCTTCTGTCAGCGCGCCTTATGCGCAATGTCGGAGGGGGGAATCTTTTTTTTAGCATTGATTTTTATTAAAGACATAAGATAATACAGCATTGTACTTTACAATATAAGAGTCAGATAAGTTATATTGTCTTCTCCAATAAAGCTTATCATTTTAACGACTAACTATGTCTTTTCTTTTTACATTTTAAATTATAAGTATAACCAAAACCATAGAGAAGAAAACGTTGAGATTATCACTATAATAGTTGTGGATCTGTGGGGCTGTTTGGAATGTTTTTGATGTTGGTAACGCATTTGCTGCCCTCGCTAAGCATTGAAGCACGCAGGACTTGGGGCTCGCGATTACCAACTCCCAGCTGGGGCAGCAATGAGCAAAGGTGCTCATTGCAGGGCTCGCAATGAGTGCCAAAGTCACTTATCGTGAGGCCCGCTGGGCTCCCAAACCCCTGCAGTACCTGGTTCTTGCCAGTAGCTTAAGCATGTACCTAATACAACCCTGCCAGAAGCACCGCAACTCCGTCTTCTCCTCTACAGCTCCAGTCCTTCGGCTGGAACAAATTTCTGGATCAATCCAGAAAGTGGTTCTTGCTGGAGGACGGGAGACGCAGAGAAGGTAAGTGCAGAGCTGATGGCATGGTTGCATCCAGGTACGAAACTCAGAGGAAGGGGGGAAAGGAGACAAGGGTCGTAGAAGAGGGGGGATGGAGACACAAAGGAGGGAGAGGGGGAAGGAGACATAAGGGGGAAAGGGAGATGGGGAAAGGGAGACACAGGGGAGGTTGAGGGGGAGAGGGGAAAGGAGGTACAGGAGATGGATAGGGGGTAAAGAAGACACAGGGGAGGGGGAAAAGAGACATGAGGGGGGGAGGGAGAGGAGGAAAGGGGACACGAGGGAAAGGTAGAGGGGAAATGTGAAACAAGAGAGGGAGAGAGGGGGGAAAGGAGACACAGGGGAGGGAGATGGGGGGAAAGGAGGCACAGGGGAGGGAGAGGGGGAAAAAGAGGCACAGGAGAGGGAGAGGGGGAAAAAGAGGCACAGGAGAGGGAGAGGGGGAAAAAGAGGCACAGGAGAGGGAGAGGGGTAAAAAGAGGCACAGGAGAGGGAGAGGGGGAAAAAGAGGCACAGGAGAGGGAGAGGGGGAAAAAGAGGCACAGGAGAGGGAGAGGGGGAAAATGAGGCACAGGAGAGGGAGAGGGGGAAAACGAGGCACAGGAGAGGGAGAGGGGGAAAACGAGGCACAGGAGAGGGAGAGGGGGAAAAGGACACACAGGGAGGGGAAGGAGACACAGGGGAGAGAGGGGGAGGGGAAGGAGACACAGGGGAGAGAGGGGGAGGGGAAGGAGACACAGGGGAGAGAGGGGGAGGGGAAGGAGACACAGGGGATGGAGAGGTGGGGAAAAGACACAGGGCAGTTGGCCAAGACAAGTGGCGGGCTGGCCAAGGCCAGCAATAAGCATTGGGCACTCATCGCAAGGCCCGTAAAGTCGGCGCTGGGAGGGGCTAGCGATGAGCGCCGTTGTGAGGCCCCCAAGTTACATGGGGAAGAGCCAAGCATTGTCTGGCAAACAGCATTGCCAGCTTTCAAATTGTATTCCTGTCATTTTTGATGGCCAATTTCCTAGTATATTAGAAGTAAGAAAAAATAGGGAGTGGTGGCTCAGGTATAATACATAAGAACTAAATGTAAATTTATTAATTAGGGTGCTCCTAAGGTTAAAATAAAGCGTATGATATAAAGAGAAAGAAAAGATCCTTTTGTAGGGCACACCTAAAAATCCTAGTCTCCGAAGAAAGAGAATAAACTAAATCATAAAACGACGCAAACAAATGACGTCATTGACCCGCGACGGCGCTCCTATGTGCACCCTTTATAAAGGTATGATGGGAAGGCAGGCTTAACCCTTGATGAAATTCAAGAAACGTGCGTCGGGTGCACGTAGAAGCGCTGTCGCAGGTCAATGACGTAATTTGTTTGCGTCTAGACCGCGGCGTGCAAAGCAGAGAGCTAGCGTTTCTATTTCAGGCCTATAGCTTAAAGTCCCTTCCCTGCTATCTAGACTTATGCAATTTAGCTAGCTTATTAGCACAAGGGAGGCACAATATACAGAGAGATCCTGGCTGCAACGCTTCAATTTTTGGGATATTATTCAACTAGACTAGTTACATAGCATTGAGGCATTTATCACTCAATAGCTATTCCTCTACCCTATAGTTTTATAATATCGTTACCTTGAAAAAATAATATTGGTATCTTTTTATATGATCAGCATATAGCTGGATAATAGAATTTTCTGCACCTCGCAGGCTTCCATATATAGCACTATACACTATATGTATTACAGCACTTGGCACTTTATATATATATAGCACCTTATTTCACACACTAGTCACTTTCTTTTGTGACTACATTTGCACTTTTTTATGGTTTTCCTAATAGTGACAGAATCTACAATTTAGAGATACCATAATTGTCAATTCAATATATTTGTAACCTCTCTGCTACCTATGTCTAAATATTTTATGTGGATTTTAACTACCATTAAAAGTTAAGTTTTATTATTTAGTTTATTCTCTTTCTTGTGAGACTAGGATTTTTAGGTGTGCCCTACAAAAGGATCTTTTCTTTCTCTTTATACCATACGCTATATTAGAAGTAAGGTAAAAAAAAAAAAAAACATGAAAGAAAACAAACCACTTAAAGCAAAAAATCAACATGTGGAGAGTTGCAAAAAAGAAAAAAAAGCTTAAGGGTGTAAGTACTTTAAGTGTAAGTACTTTATATCGAGTCCCCAGGCCTGCCAGATGAGTGACTGATCCAGAACCAGATCTCCCTTACCTCAGGCCATACCCCCCATTGTGAGAGCAATTTAAATTAAGAGCCAAAGCGGTACTGAATGGTGAATCTAGCCAAGGGTCCCAGATTTTCTTGAACTGGGGAATTCTATCTAAAATGCTATGGGTTAATTGCTTATATATGAGCAAACAATTTAACTTTCTAATTACGTCCTGAAAATTCAATTTTCCTCCAGATTTGCTACTTGTAAAAGAATTGTATAGTGAACCCAGTATGCCTTTTGTGAGTGGAAGGCTTTTGCAGATAGTAGATATCCAAGGAGCCCTGGGGAGCCCTAGTGATCTAGATGTTTTGCTAACCCAATCTCTGATTTTTAAGTAGTTATAAAACTCTGTGTGGGGTATATTGTGGATCATAGCGATTTGATCGTAAGTCAGAAGTTATTAAACCAAGTGCCTATCCTGTCTAAGTTTATGGAGGTCCACCAGTGACTTGAGGTTATACTAGTGTTTTCCATAATATGGGGGAAAGAGAAAACTGACAACAAAGGGGAGAGATTGTGGCAAAGTTGACACCCAGATTTAGCCCCGCTCCAGGAGGATATAGTTAAATTGATCATTGGATTATGATGAGTTGTAAAAGGAGCTAATTATATTGGGATTCGGATCAGTTTGCCCAAGTATTCAGAGACCCAAGCTGACTGGTGCTTAATTTAATGTGCTGGTGAGGCAGTTGGGCTGCTTTACGGTAAAATCTCAAACTAGGACATGAAAGACCTCCTGTTTTTTTTTGTGCCTATACATTACTTTTTTCTATGGGGCTGTTTATTTCTCCAGATAAACCTAAACATTTTATTTTGAAAATTATCTAATTTTTTAAGTTGATATTGGAATGGGTAAAGTTCAAAAGAGATACAGGATTTTAGGCAGAATATTCCTCTTAGTTGCACCTATACGTCCTGACCAAGAAATTTGATACCTAGCCCATCTCTGCATTTTGTCATTCATTGTTTTTGTAGTTTGCTTTATAGAGATCCAAGATTTTTGTGTAATATGAACCCCTACGTATTTTATATGATGTGCGGGCCAAATACAGTTGTAGATAACCTTTAATTTTTCTAATTCTGCTTTTGGGAACCCCAGTCCTAAGGCTTTGGTCTTTTCTAGATTTAATTTCAGTCCGGATACTGTGCTAAAATCCTGTGGTGGCCATAGTTGTTGGGATAGAAGTTTGAGGACTAGTCAGTGTACATAGAAGGGAATCAATTTTAAGATAAATATTTTGGAAAGAGATACCTTTATAGGAGACACTTGTCAAGATATGTAAAAATATAGAATCTTAGTATTGCACAATTGTACTAATAATCTCTAAGTGGATTGATTTATAGATGTAAATTAATGCATAACTTAAACATCTGAAGGAAAGATACATTTTCTATAGCAATATGCTCCACTTAAGTATAATTACATTGAAAAATAGAAATTAATTTTTAACATCTTTTATTAAGGATATAATTCAAATTTGAAAAACGATGATTAATAAATTACTTTTATAAAAAATAAAATATACAACCTCCACATCTTTAAATTTTTAAATTAGTATAGTACTGTTTTATTCATTGATAAGAAAATGTGTCACGCCAATTGTGTACTATATTATTCAACAATTGACATGACAAATTTTCTTATCGATGTATGAAAAAGTTCTATACTAATTTAAAAAAGTAAAGAGGTAAAGGTTGTATATTTAATTTGTTTTCTAATTTTAATTATATCCTTAATAAAAGATGTTAAAAATGTATGTCTTATTTTCAATGTAATCATACTTAAGAAGAGTATATTGCTATAAAAAAGGTGTCATTCTTTCAGATGTTTAGGGAATAATTGTTTGCCTGCACTACCTCTTTTTCACCGCTAGGTGCTGTGGCGCAGCGTTCACACTCTGTGCGCACACATACAGGGAAAGGACCCCAGATTCTATCATTTCTGCAGTACTGCTTGCTCACTTTCTACACCAACTTACTTCCAAACTTCCTAGTCCAGCAGTCCACAAAATTGGCATTTTTCTCACTGCCTGGGCCCGCAGTGCATAACAACATGAGGCCAAACCCTTCCTCAGATTCAGGCTTTTAACATCTGTCAACAGGTGTCTCTAGATTGAACTACTCCTGGAGTTAACTCCTTCAGACCTCCTGGAGAAAAACCTTCAAAAATGTGTCTTTGACACCAACCCCTAGGTCACTTTGTCAAAATGTATATATTTATCTGTACAGTATACAAAAGCTGCATATATACAAACACACATATAAATCCAACATTGCAAACACAAATATGTGAAATTACCCATCTCCTTTGACATGTACGCTGGCTCTAATACATAATGAATACTCTTCACATATATAACACATTCTATTTTAACATTGTGAGTGAAGGCTATATAATGTGGAGGGCAACTGTGAGATTAAATCTACAGTGAGCAGAGTTAGAGCTGTATATATTTTATATTATAGTGTGCGTGAAGTAGTGTTTATACATCTATAAGTGAGGGAATTAGTATCTATCAGCCTTATTAAATTTCAATTCAGCAAATTCTTAAGGGCTCTATAAAGCACATAGCATATTTTTTTTACAGAAGTTTTTAGTCAGTGAACTTCTATCCAAAAGAAATGTCTTCACAAACTAAAAACTTCTGTAAAAAAAAATATGCTATGTGCTTATATAGAGCCCTTAAGAATTTGCCGGATTGCAATTTAATAAGGCTGTATACGTCTATACGCCTATTTGTGTGTCATTTTTCTGTCTGTATGTAAGCTGTGTATATCTTATGATTTACCCTTTAGGGATGCTGTGTATATGTTCGTCAGTGCCTACATAGTTTGGAGGTGTATATGTATGTATGTATGTATGTTTATATATATATATATATATATATATATATATATATATATTCATAATGTTTTCTGCAATTCTGGTACTGCACTTTCTATTGTATGGACAACCAGTCCTATGATAGATATGTGTCCCTTTAAATTATTGTCAAGCATAAGCAATTATTTATTTTACATAACGCTTTTTTACTATTCAAAGTGGATTATAGGAGCTTGTTTTATGATTGAGGGTATGATATACAATATGGCAGCAAATTTAAATCAACACATTTCTACATATATGCACACCATATTATATTTACAAATTTTATATAACCAAAGGTATTGTAGATGCCAATGCATGACTATTGAACTATTTAATACAAAGAAAAAGAGCATATATTTAGACACTCCTGTTAATTAATGTGCTTTCTATCTGGTAGTATTAAAACATATTATTTTGAAAATTGCAAAAAAATAAATTAATAAAATTGTCAATCACATCACATATATAGTTGTGAGCATGCGAGTTGTTGCTAACGCTTGCGGGCTCGCGTAGCGAGGGCAGCGGGCGAGGGCCTCAGTTGCTGGCATGGAGCGCTGAAGCAACTGCGACCCTCGCAAACTTTACGTCGCACCGCAAACAACACGACACCAATTACGACCCTCGCAAACTTTACCTCGCAACGCAAACAACATACGACACACGTTACCACACATTACGACCTCGCAACACTCGGACGCAACTCGCGAACATTACAAAATTCAAACTAAATACACACAGCACATACATAAAAATCTTACCTACAGCAACAAGGAGCATCCAGGACCTCAAAAAAGCAACTTACACCTTGATTTCACTCAAAATAAAAGAGTTTAGACAATAAAAAAATTGCTAAGCGACAGAAAAAATGGCTGCAAACACCATACGAGACACGTTAGCACACATTACGACCTCACAACAATAGGACGCAACACGCGAACATAAAAACATTTAAAACACAATAAATACAGACAACACACACATAAAAAGCTTACCTACAGCAAGAGGAACTATCCAGGACCTCAAAAAAGCAACTTACACCTTCATTTAAATAAAAATAAAACAGTTTACACACTAATAAAATCGCTAAGCGAGAGAAAAAATGGCCGCCGAACAAAACGAAAACGAGGCTACAGCACTCGAAACACAGAAAATACCACAACACACTCGCAAAACACCACAAGGAAGTTGCAAAACACCACAAAAGACCTACAGATAATCCGCGAAGACGCATACCACACATTACCCGCCATTTTACGCCAATGCGGAGGTACACCACTACGCTAACGGTTTCGGCTCGCGCACTCACAGTATTACACTGCACACATTCACCACGCTTACACAGCAGCTCCACACCACTAATGCTGCAGCAACCTCAAAACAGATTGCAGCTCTTCAACACAATGCTTCAAAATAGGTAAAGTATATTCATTTATTAATGTATTATATATTTCATTATTACACACCAAACAGCATTAGCTCACTTACAATTTCATTGCCGTCATTTTTTGACGGGCAATTCGCTATTGTCTCAATAATTATGGTATATTCAATAATTATGGTATATTCTTTTATATATATTGCATATCACATATTATAATTGTCCAACTTCGATTCGTCGTCACTCTGTGTTGTGTGGTGCGTACGACTTAGCGATGAGCGCCACAGGCGCTCATCGCCAGGCGAGCCTCGAGCAGCGAGGCGAGCCGTTAAACCGTAGTACTTAGGCAATGAGCGCCGCAGGCGCTCATTGCCGGAGAGCCTCGCGTAGCGAGCCGAACCGTTAAATCATAGCACTTAGGCAATGAGGCAATGAGCGCCGCAGGCGCTCATTGCTGGCGAGCCTCGCATAGCGAGGCAAGCCGTTAAAAACGTCACACACGGAACCAACCTTAACGTAACAAACACCCACACGCACTAAGAATACGACTATAACGGTCGACCTGCGCGCAACCAAAAACAGTGAAAACACACCAAATACTCACACAAACTACATAAAAAGCTCGGAGCCCTGCATTAACCCCACATTAACCATCGCAGTGGGGGTCCCGATTACACGCGATCAAAATTCTAAATTCCCACATTACAGGTCCTTAAAGGACCGTAAAGGTCCTTAAAGTACCCGTTGTAAAAGAAAAAAAATATACACTTTCACCCTGTCAATCGTGGGGGTCAATACAGACCCCCATAAAACCCTCATTAACCCTGTCACTCATGGGGGTCAATATAGACCCCCATAAGCCTCTATTTAACCCCATCAGTCCCATAAGGGTATATTAACACAATTATGGGCCTTATACAACACTACATTAACCACATAGGTGCCATGATGGTCCTCAAGGACCATCATGACACTAAGTATAAACACTATACTGCACTATACCCCCCCAATAAAACATTAAATATCAACTAAACACCCTCTACACTAACCTATTAACATCTACACTACCTACCCCCTATTAACCCCCACCACTCTAGTTACAGAAAATAAAATAGCCTAAAGTCACACAAAAAAAACTACATTACATAAAATAAGAAACCTAACTCACAAAAAAATAAACTACATTACAGAAAATAAAAAAACCTAAGTCACAAAAAATAAAAAAAGGAACACTACAGAAAACAAAAATACACACCTGAAAAGGAAATACATACAATACAAATACATACAATTACAATACAATACAATTACATACAATACAATACAATACATCCCTATCTAATATACATCACACAATCTATCTAAATAAATAGCATAATATAATATACATGCTATCTATATAATAATACATCCCCAATCTATCTAAATAAATACCACTCTATCTACAATACATCCTATGCTATCTATATAAAACACATACCACTACCTAACATACAATAAATACTATCTATATATAAACTAATCTAATTCTAAGCTAAAATAAAATAATTAAGACCACTTACCTTTGCAGATGTCCATTGAGATCAGCCACCTACGGAAAAAAAAAAAATTAGTGCAACACGTTTACAGTTCTAAATTAAACATTCTATACATTCGAAATATTCGACTCACCTTTCTGGCATGTCCCGTCCTTATTCTTTTAATCCTTCTCCGGCGCGGCACCTGTTAAAAAAAACACAACATTAATACACATACATCAAAATAAAATAAACATAATCTACATTCTACTTACCTCCCCGCGATGTCTCCAGCCTCCTTCGAACCCTCTTCTGCCACACCCTGTATAAAAAATAAATTCTAAAAAATAAAAATATACTTACATCCGCACTCCCGGACAACGCTAATGAGGCTCCAGGAGACTTTTCCGGAAGAAAATAAGCAATGGCGCCTTCTGATTGGGTGAATTTGATAGACAACGTTTTCAACCAATCAGGAGGCTCCAATGTGTGAACCAATCTCAAAGGGATACACCCTAAAATCCCACTCTGATTGGATAATGCACCTGTCAATCTTTATTTAAACCAATCACAAGGCGCAGATGCCTTCAGCCAATCACAATGGAATACACCCCCACAGGGTGATTGGTTGGAGCCTCTGCGCATTCTGATTGTTGCACTGACAATAGCCAATCACAATGGAATACACCCTCACGTACTGATTGGTGAAGGATTTGCGCATTCTCATTGGCTACTGTTAATATCAATCAATATTACAGCCAATGGGAAGGCGCAGATGTCTTCACCAATCAGTACGTGGGGGTATATTCCATTGTGATTGGCTGATGGCAATAAAGCCTTAGGATTGGTTCAAATAAAGATTGACAGGTGTGTTATCCAATCAGCGTTGTATTTTGGGGTGTATACTTTTTTCATTGGTTCACAAATGGGGTCTTCTCATTGGCTGAATTTGATAGACAGCCTTTTCAGCCAATCAGAAGCCACCATTGGCAGTTTTATTCTGGAACACTCCATAGGAAGGTCATTAGCGTCGGAGACATCCGCCAGGGCGTATGTGTGTCGCTTTTTTCATTTTTTTTTTGATGCTCGGATGCTTCCGGAGAAGACGAGGAGGCCGGAGACATCGCGGAAAGGTAAGTATATTGTAGATTGTGTTTATTTAACTTTGGTTTGTGTTTAGTAATGTAATGTTTTTTTTTACAGGAGTAGCGCCGGACAAGACGCAAAGATGGAAGACGGAACATGGAGGACGTGACATGCTGGGACGTGACATGCTGGAACGGGACATGCTGGAAAGGTGAGTATAATATTTAGAATATTTAGAATGTTTAGAATGTTTAGTTATTTCATGTAAACGGGTTTTATTAATTTTTTTAATCTTTTTTACCGTAGGTTGCTGATCTGAAGAAACATCTCAAAGGTAAGTGGTCTTAATTATTTTATTGTAGCTTAGAATTAGGGTAGCTATATATATATAGCATGTATTGTATATTAGATAGATAGATAGGGGAATGTATTATTAGATAGTATTGTATATTAGATAGTGTGATGTATATTACATTATATAGTGGCATGTATATTAGATAGGGGCATGTATATTAGATACTGGCATGTATTTTAGATAGGGGTGTATTGTATTTTATTTAATTGTATTGTATTTTATTTAATTGTATTGTATTGTATTGTATTATATGTATTTAATTTTCAGGTATGTAATTTTGTAAAAAAAATTGTAGTGAGGGGGGGTTGTAATGTATTTTTTTATTTTCTGTAATGTTCCTTTTTTTATTTTTTGTGATTTTAGTTTTTCTTAGTTTATGTAATGTAGATTTCTGCTTTTTGAGGAATTTAGTTACTTGAGGCACACAGTACACTCACATTGTGTGACAAACAGCATTTCAACACTTTCTTTTATTGACCGTCATTTTTTGACGGGCAAGTCGCTAGTCACATATAATAGTTGTCGTAATTGTGAGTTGTATAATCGTTGTGTTGAAAGTTACGGTTCATTGCGAGGCCCATACGTGACTGGCTTGACAGGGCGGCAATGAGAATCAAAGGCGCTCATTGCAGGGGGTTGTGTGGAGAGCCGAAGGCGCTCATCGCGAGGCCCGTGTGTGACTGGCTTGACAGGGGCTGCAATGAGCACCAAAGGTGTTCAGAGGAGCCAAAGCCCCACCTTGTGTGGTAAACAGCATTGTCAACCTTACAATTTTATTCCCGTAATTTTTGACAGGCAATTTGCTAGTATGGTAATATTGTTAGATCACAAATGAATACATTCTGTACTCATATACAGTAGACTCTCAGTTATCTGGCACCCACGGGGATTGGTAGATGCTGGATAAATGTAGTTAAGGTTGCTTGAGAGTTACTATTAAAAGAGGCTTAGATTAGTTACAAATAGGATGTTTTGCTAAGTATATTTGTCAGTGAGGGCTGTTCTAGCAGCAGCAGCTTTCACTCCTCACTTACACACAGTTTCGATTGGCTGGAGGGTGCGGTGCTGAACCCGGGGAATGTAACGCCAACACTGCACTGGCTCAGTCACTCATGCCTGCTTCCAGGTAAAACTGAATTGCAGAGTGGTTAAAATCTAGGTACCTGTAAGCATCTTGTGGCATGACAACCTGGCTTCTGGCAGTTGTTGAGCCCTGTAAAATTTAAAAAAAAAGAACATTTTTTTTTCTGGTTGCTGTAGTATAATCTAAAGAGTTCACTTACCATCATTCCTTTGTTTCATAAAACCAGAGTCAAATTCCATTAATCAGTGAGCAAGTAAATACAAAATACAATGGAATCTTCATTTTCCAATATTAAACCATGTTCATTCTTGACAAACAAATGATAAACCAGATTCCAACCTCTCAATGTACATAAGGATTGTATAAAAATAATAAAAAAAAGAGAAAAGTTCTCAATTAGATCAACTCATCCATGAGCTCATGAGAAAAAATGTATCCAGGCTGGTAACTGGAAAACCAGCATTTAGTTGTCATGTCTTACTGACCCACTAGCTTCAAATAGTCATGGAGACATGCCTAACGTGTTTAGCCTATGGCTGCTTCAGTCGTAAGTGTCATAGGAGGAACCTTTTAAAGAGACTGATGATGATGTGCAAGATTTCACTTAATGATAGTTGTTAACCCTATATTTGCCTGATTAAGAAATTATAACTCCATGTGTATTTGGGTAAAAATATTGTATCATACTAGTAATAATTATCTCAACATATGCCTGATTAACAAGTTACTGTACTTATATAAAGTACATAATTATAAAGTAAGTGTCTATGTGTTAGTGAGTATTTCTATTTTAATAATATCAGTAAAAATATTAAATAATGATAAAATATCTCCTTATATAACAAAACATTATCTAAAAATCCACCAATCCAATAAGTATAGATCAAACTCACTCCCAGTAAGTAGTTGGGCAATAACTGTTCACAAATTATTCAGTTCCATTTCTAAGTGTATATCATGAAAATAACAGGTTTATACATCTACAGTAAATATTTAAAACAAAACCAACCTGCTCACATGGATAAAAAAAACGTATATTGTCCTCACATTGTCCACTGTGGGTTCCAGTAATGCATACAATATTATTAAAGTTAATTTATATAAACTCAAACTAAATAAGTAGCTGAAGAATAATTATTCCCAAATAATACCATCCAATTTCTGAACTTTTATCCTGAGAGTCACAGGTTTATGTGCTTGACAAATTCAAAGCACCTGCCAGTACAAGAGATACCATTGGTTAGGTTAAGGCTCTGGAGGAATAGGTTATCTGCACCAGGACTCAAGACAACAATATTTCCCTTAGTGCAGAACTCCACTTAGAACTTACATAGTCGAAAGAATTGGACAACAGCTCTGTTGCTTGTTTCTAAAACTATCAAGTTCTATTTGAGAATTTATCAACATATTTATACCCCCAGCATGAGGTGGAACCACGCATAAACATTAATTTACATTAAACAATATCCTTGTCCCAACCCAATATTATGTCCAATGACCACAGGATAAATATTGGTTGCAGGGCTCTATTTCTTGATGCACTAGAGGAAATGTGACATACAGTATTAGTTACATACACATCAAGTCCAGGGGTGTTTCGGGGGCGGCAGGGTAAAATGTTTATTTACCATGGGAACAGTGTATGTGCAGATCAGTCATACTACCAGCAAGGATGTGATGCAATCTGGGTTCCCCCTAGGTGTGGGAAAGCCATCCAGTTGGCTTGATTTAAGTAATACATATAGTTATAGTAGAATAAAATGTATATCATATATGCTCTCCAGATGATTACTAGATCAAACTCAAAGCAGGTAAGTTGTCCGTCGCAGAGGCTGCTCAGGCCCCCTGGGTCAGATATAAGCGCTGCGCAACCCAGCGGGGCATGGGCACACTGATTGGCGCACAAGTTGAGTGGTGGAATTTCCGCTTGTTTCGAGCGTCCTCTTCAGTCTCTGCATCGGCCATCATCGGGATCGGATGGAGGTCTTGCTGGCTCCACATGGCGTGGGTTAAGAACCTGTAAACAAGAGAAACACCTACCCTAGTTATTCAGCACATAAGGGGCATAATTGGTGTGCCTGTGTGTTTTTCTGTCCCTTTTTTGTTGTTTGTCCCCCTTTTCTGTCTGTGTAGGTTCCTGGCTTGTTGCACCTAATGGATACTACTGAACTGGAACAGCTATTGGCAGTAGTCAGGTCTAGGGCCTTCTGTCATGGGGTAAGATGGGTGCAGGACAGGCTGGAGTCACCTCAGGCCTCTGCAGAGGACCTTCTACACATGACTCAGGCCCAGCCTTCTGTGGCTAGTGGCCTGGGCAATTTGGGAGAGGTCAGTGGGTCAGATGGCAGACCCAGTCATACAGAGCCAAGAGGCAGCTGTTCAGTGGATGAGAGGGCCAGGATGACTGTGGGGGCTACGTGGGCGGTTCCAGAGGGCCAGGAACCCATACCGCCCACACCTGAGAGGGCAGGACCTGTGGGCAGTGCAGGCAAGGGCCTAGCTCCCAAGCCACCACCAGGCACTTTGCCCAATGAACGGAACTAGGGCAGGCGAGCCTTTTACAAAAGTGCAGGACTCCATTACGGCTGCCCGCAATGCTGCCGTGGCTAAAACGCTAATGGAGATTGCCAGAAAGAGAGGGCGTGGCCGAGATTTTCGGGATGGCTTCACCATTCCATGCGGCTTAGTGCCCTGGGGGCGTTCAGCTGGCCAACCTGCATTCAGACCACGAATTTCCGGGAGTTGCATTGGAAAAAATACAACATGAGGTTCGGCTGGACAGGACCCTTTTGCCTTTCCCCCCATGGAAGGCCTGGTCATCTTCCCTCTGAGCATCATTCCAAAAAAGGGAAGGGTAAGTTTAGGCCTATCCAACACTTGTCGCATCCAAAAGGGTTATCGGTCAACAACGCCATCGCAACATTTTTTGGGCCTTTTCCTAAGCGTGGACATTGAATCAGCATTTCGGCTACTACCGGGGCATCCTTCGAGTCACCGTCTACTAGGCTGTTTTTTCATCGACGGTAATTACTTCATCGATCTATGCCTGCCGATAGGTTGTTACATATTGTGCACCTATTTCGAGGAGTTTAGTACCTTCCTTCAGTGGGTGGCGCGGACCAAAGTGGAGTACCATAGCATAACACACTACCTGGACGATTTCTTATTTGTGGGACCGGCCCACCTGGAGATGTGTGGGTTCATTCGGTAAACTTTCACCAGAATATGTTGTGATTTCGGAGTACCTGTGGCCCATAAGAAAACAGAAGGCTCATCGACGACATTGACGTTCCTGGGAATTCAGATTGATTCCATAAAAATGGAATGCAGTCTTCCCCTGGAAAAAGTGTCCGACCTAAAAACAGAACTGGTTACCCTGGAAGGGGCAAGGAGGGTATCCCTGACACGCCTGCAGTCCATAATGGGAAGATTTTTTTGCATACGAATGTCTCTGGCTACCGCGGGTATCATGCAGGCACACCCTTTCATCAAGGTCACGGGAACCATGAGGGACGATGCACAGGTGTGGTTGACTTTCTTCGCCGAGTTTAATGGTTCTTCACTGATCCACACGGGGAGTTTCACCAGCTCCCAATTGGAGCTGTACACAGATGCGTCTGGGTTGCAAGGGTTTGGGGCGTACTTCCAAGGTCGGTGGTGCACCAAGCCATGGCCTGAGTCAACGTTTGCGGCGGCCTCACAATAAACGAACGAGCAGGGTGAGGCCGAATCCACAGAGCTTTGAGAGCTAGGAGTAGTAAGGTAACAAGGCTCATCAGACAGTCGATTGCCCCAGCGACGTGGGCCGCATACAGGAAAGTGTCAGTCAAGTGGAGCCACATGGCAGAGGTGGCCGGGGGGCCACGGCGGAAGAAAAATCCTTGGGGATCCTGCTATGGTGTGTGGAGAACGGGGACTCCAAAGCTTCAGTGGGGCATCAGGTTATGGCCCTGGCATTTTATTTTCAAACTGGCCGGGCAAAAATACCTCACAACATGTTTATAAGTGATTGTGGGCAGTATAGGATACGGCCGATCATATTCTTCCTGTTGTTGCGATTGTCGCAAGTACTGAAGGAAACCTGTAGGACTCCCTTCGAATCTGTTTTTCCATATGGCTTTTTCCCTGGCCTTTCTTTGGAGCGTTCAGGATAGGAGAACTGGTCTCGGCAAATACACGGTTCAGGGGGCTTGCAGTGGGTGGATACCTGTCTGGGGGACGACAGGGTGATCCTGTGGCTGAGGAGGTCAAAGACTGACCAGGCTTGGAAAGGAAAGGAGATAGTGTTGCACAAGGTCGGTACGGAATGCTGCCCCCATGAGTGTGCAAGGGAATACCTACAGCAGCGACCGGCGGGACAGTGTTCAGTGCTTATTCATGCCGACGGTATGGAATTATCCCGCTTCCAGTTCGAGAAAGTGTTTAAAAGCGTCACTGCAACAGTTGGGTCTCAACCAGTCAGAATTTGAGACTCGCTTGTCTCGGATTTGGGCTGACACAGAAGCAGCGAGATTAGGTTTGCCGGATGCCATGGTTTAGAGGATTGGAAGATGGGAATCTCAACGCTTTAGGTCTTACATCCGCCCTTGGAGGTAGTCTAATGGTTTTCTCTTCTGCTTTCAGGAGAAAAGAAACAGCTATGGATCGTGGGCCACTCATACTAGGCCCACCGGTTAGCTGCAGTTATGCAGAGCAATGCACAACTAGGTTTTCAGGTCACGGACAAGTACGGTGGTTTGGCATTCGGGTCTTGCAGTGGTCTCTGGCGAGTGGGCTCTTGGAAACCTACGCCCATCGCTACGGTCAGCCTCACCTATTACTTATTCATGCCGGGGGCAATGACCTCGGTGTAGTTCCTAGGAGCCGCATGTTAAGGGACATGAAACGCGACATAGAAAATTGGGCAGCTAGGTTTCCTGGCCTCTTAATCATCTGGCCTGAGATGATAAAGAGGCATTCATGGAGGAACACCAGGTATCCAATACTGTTGGACAAGGCTCGTCAAAAATTAACAAACAGATGGCGACCTTTGTACGTAAACAGGGTTACATTTTGATTCATTACAGGGATTTTGAGACGGTAGACGCAGATGATTTATTTTCCGCTGATAATGTTCATTTAACAGAGATGCTCTTGAGCTCCTCACACTGGAATTCAGGTAGGGAGTCAAGAGGGCCTTAGCTTTAATTAGCGACGGGGGGGGATCACAGCCGTCGGAGGGGTCCCTCGCCTGCTCTGTGGCGGAAGGTGAGTTGCCTGTCCCACTGGCTTAAGTGGGCATTGCCCTACCTCATGGAAGTGTGCCTTGGAATAAGCAATGGGAGCCCTAGGCACGGGCCCAAGGCATAAGGTCACTGTCCGTGGCTTGGGTCCTCCCTTGATTATGTTAATTAAGGTTAATAATGTTTATGTTAATTTATTATGTGAATTAATAAAGCTGTGGCCCATATTTTCTCCCACCCAGTTGTCCATTCATTTCCCCTAAGCCCAATGGATCCTGCTTGGGTCAAGTTTATCCCATGTTTATAAATCTACATTTATTTTAAAACAAGAAAACACTGGACACATGAATAAAAAATACATTGTTGTCGGATATGTTTAATAAATTCACATCTCCAGTAATACATACAATTATAGGATTTATTTCCCTTACTTGGCTGATAGGACCATCAATATCATATATAATAGTTGTCATCTTGCAAGTTTGTCCATCATGCCATGTTAAACATTATGTCTTTGTGCATGCGCAATGAGCGCAAGAAATGCAGGGTCCCTCTAAGGGTTATCTGACCAGGCAGGGTAGTTGTTTTGACGAGGACGCTCCACCGATGGAGGATGGACATGGATTGAGGGCGCCTATGGCAAGGCTCGCAAACACTGCTGAAGCGCGTAGCACTTTGGTGCTGATCGCGAGGCAAGCAAGACTTGAAAAGCATTACGATTTTAACGGCCAACAAAAAATTAATGCGCGTAACTCTGAAACCAACGCCAATTAATGAAACAAATGAACTAAAAAATTCACACATTGCACAGGAAAGACCCAGGGAGCCAGTGATTGAGGTTGTAAGCTCATTTTAGGCTTAATTACCATTTTTCGGAGATCAAAAATCGGCCAAGCGAGGAAAAAAATGAGGGTCGAAAAAACGTATATTTTCTCAAACGGGGTCAAAACGAGGTCAAAGCCAGTAAAACTTAGCAGAACAATGCAAGGCACATGGGACTTTGGAAATACACAATTCCGAAGCCAGTAACACCTAGCAGAACAAGGCGAGGCATGCTTGACTTTGAAAATAAAAGCAACGGCACTCATCGCGAGCCACACAAAACTTGACCAGAGACACAATGGAGGGGGGGAGTGTGGAAAGAGACACAGGGGAGGGAAATAAGGAAAAACAAAAGACACAGGGCAGGGAAAGGAGGGGGAGGAAGAGAAGGGGAAACAGACACAGGGGTCAAAGGCGCTCATTGCATACCTTGCGATGAGTTCTGAAGGTGCTCTTCGCTGGCATCATGATGAGCGACGAAAGCGCACAGCGCATGGCACGAAAGTGGCGGGTTGCACGATGTCTGCAATAGGCACTCATCGTAAGGCCCGTAAATTACTCAGAGTGAGAGGCTCGCAAGGAGCTTAACATTTTATTGCCGTCATTTTTGACCAGCAAGTCGCTAGTAGTAAATATTGATCATGTTGTTCCTTAGTGTCTCTTATTTTAGGGATGATGCAAATGCTATGTGAACTCTTTAGGTAATACTATATGAGGAGAGAATGTATTCATTTGGGATATAACATTATTAATACCAAAGTATCATTTTGCTATTGCAACTATTTACACTTCTTCCTTCAAAATATGTTTGATGTCTAGTTATTAATTGAGTTCAAATCCTTGAATTAATTCAGAATCCTATGCTTATTCCACATAGTTACTTGTAACAAAATATGTTTTTGTGATCCCAATTAGTGAAATGTTCCAAATTAAAGGACCAAAACAAAAAAAAAAGGAAAACTTTCAGCCTTTCAGCCGGCGCATAATTAAGCAGGAAAAATGTAATGTGTATGTTTGTAAAGTTGTTTAGTTATTAATATACATAATTGAAACTTGTAAGTATTGTGATATTAAACATGTTTATTTTTGTAAAATGTTCTCTTGGTGAACAATAACTCTTAAAGCATTTTGTATTAAAAGTATTAACATTTGAATGTAAGAACATTTGAACTTTAAATTAATCAGTATTGTAAACTTGAGGTAATGTTTTTTTAACATGTAATTTGTATGTGAAGAATTGTTAACGTCAATATACATTGAATCCAGAGGAAGGCAAACAGTAAAAACCCTTGTTGAAACGTACCCAATTTTAACATGAACTTTGTAATATATTTAAGTAAGAAACTTGACATAATATTTTTTGAAATTTGAACTTTCTTATCTGTATAACTAAGGAACTTGAAATTTTTTTTTTCCAACTTGGAACATTATAAACAGTAACATAGTGAATTAATATTGTAACATAATTTTGTATTAAAAGTATTAACATTTGAATGTAAAAACAGTTGAACTTTAAACTATAGTTTACTATTATATAGTTACAGTATTATATAGTTACAGTATTTTAAGTTGACGTAATGGTTTTTTAACATGCAATTTCTATCTGAATAATTGTTAACTATAATATACATTGGGCCTCATTCTATTAACGGCCGTAGGAGATGCGTAGCCGCAAGGACCGGCCTCAGGCTATTTGCCTGTTCTATTCCCTTCAGGCCGAGGGCTCCGGCAGGCTTGCGGCCGGCGCCCTGTTATCCCTTGCAGCCGCACGCGCAGCAGGAAAGCCTTTGATCTTACACGGCCGCAAGAGTTTCGGCCGCAAGAAAGCCCCGGTTGCTATTCAATTGCTACGGGAACCCTCTCGGCAAGGCTAAAACCGAGCCGCAGCTTACTTGCACCAAAAAGGTCCCGCAAGCACACAATTAAGCACATAATAAAGCCATCCTGCACTCTGATGAGACGATAAAGTGATTGGAGGTGTTAGCATTCATAGCACAACATTCCCCTACACTCAAATCTGAAAATAATTTTTATTTTAATTCATGTTAAATATCCGTGGACAAAGTCCCGAGGGCTTGGAGCACCTCAGACCCACCAAGGCTGCGGGACGGAAAATAAACCGTTAATGAAATATCGGATTTGGGCGATGTGCAAGCTTGAGAGGGTGTTGCTATTAATCCTCATGTCCCCCATTATGATGCCTAGCATTAACAGAGCTTTACAGTGCCATCTTGAATTTATATTTGCATTTACAATTTTCTGACTTTGCGGCCGTTTGCATGATATGCAGCCGGCCGTAAGGGGGATATCCTTGCGGCGCCGTCCATTTGAATAGCAAGGTAGAAGTAGCTCTACACTGGGCCGTAAGACGGCCGCAAGGAATCACAGTTTTGCGGCCATTTTAAGGCCGATAATAGAACGAGGCCCATTGAATGCAGAGGAAGGCAAACAGTAAAAACCCTCCTTGAAACGTACCCAATTAAATTCATTCCTTCCTGACCCCATTAACTGGTGATAAACATTAATCCAGGGAGTAATCTTAACATAACAGAGAAGATTTACATTGTGACTTAAAACGTGGTTGAGCTCTTAACAGGAACTTTGTAATTTGTTGAAGTAAAGAACTTGAAAGTATATTTTTTTAAACTTGAACTTTCTTATCAGTCTAAATAATGACCTTGAAAATATTGTTTTCAAACTTGTAACATTAGAAACAGTACCATAGTTAATTAACATTTTAACATAATTTGTAAAAATAATGCAAGGCAAGTGTTTTGTGAGGCGAATCATCCATAAACAGTACTTCCATTAATTATGACTGAATTGTTTATTGTTTTGTATTTTTCAATGCTTTTAAATTTGTTTTGCATGGGTTTTATTTCTTTAATGAAAAGTTATAGTACTTCATAGTAGACAATGTTTTTCGTAAAAATACGTCCATCTTCTAATAAATCACCTTGACTTTCATTCTTTTCAATGTAAACTTTAATAGCCTGTGGATTTCTGCAGCGTGATAACGCAACGTACAATTGACCATGTGCAAATACTGATTCTTCCAAGAAAATACCCACAGATTTGAACGTTTGACCTTGTGATTTATTAATGGTCATGGCAAATGCCATAATAATGGGAAATTGTCTTCTTTGAAGTATAAAAGTGAGATTACTTTAACTTGATGCTAAATCTATTCTTGGTATGAAATCTCTCTCTCCTTTATGGGTTACAGTTAAAATTTCAGCATCTATAAAATGGTCCTTTAATTGTTGAACAATTAATCTTGTCCCATTGCATAGGCCTTTTTTGGGGTTCATATTAATGCAGTAACATGACAATTGCACCTTTCTTTAGCTGCAAAATATGTGGTGGCATTCCAGAAGGAGTTAGTGAGTTTATGAATTCAGTAGAAAAGTTAGCCTGACTTTCATTGTCATCAGCAAGTACAGAATCAGCACTGTGATAATTTCTTTGTGGTGCATTAATTTTTTTAAAGATTTCATTATTGAGGATTAATGCATCCTTATTTTTAGACATTAGTATGACTTGGTTGGCAAGCTCTTAATATTCCTGGTTATTTATGCTACCTTCAAATATAGCCGATATAATATCTTGGTGACAAATCATATGAGGTGGGATCTCTACAGTGTTGTCAGGTAAATGTGGTATTTTTTCTGTTCTGCCTTCTCCAATTTTAATAAGCCAATCATTGAAATCAGTTTGGCCTTCTGATCTCATATTTTGTTGCAGTTGAAGATGGGTAAAATGTTTCCATAGTGTGCTTGACTTTATACAGGTTTCGATAATGTCAGTTCGATTTCCATGTACAACGACAGGTAATGTTTGTCTAAAATCGCCACCTAACAACATTACCTTTCCACCAAATGGAAAAGTATTATCTATGACTTCACGAAGCAAACGGTCAATACATTGGAGGGCATAGCATGACATCATTGTGGCCTCATCTATTATAATTTAAATGTTTTCAATTTCTTTGCTTGTAATGATGTCATGCGAATATCTGACACAGAAGTTTCTAAAATAAGCACTGGCAGTTTAAAGCCACTATGTACAGTTCTTCCACCTTCTAACAAAAGTGCAGCAATTCCAGTAGTGGCAAACGCCATTGCTATTTGACCTTGTGCTCGTACAGAACTCATTAATAAATTATATAGATAGGTTTTTCCTGATCCGCCAGGTCCATCAAGATAGAAATAACGCTCTGTCACAATGTCATCATCGATTGCATTTTTAATGGCATTAAATGCTTGCAATTGTAACGTATTTAAAGTTGCAAGTCTTTCTTCTGTTCTTTCTACTTGTAATTGAATGTCATAGTCTTCAAAGTTTATGTCATCTATAAGACCTGGATCAGGCAAATTAAAACTTGCACAACTTAATCCATGAGTTAAAAATACTTCTTGGATTTCCATTAACGCTTTTAAGTGTGCAATCGGTTCATTGTATCGTCGCATAAAGTCTTCAGCCATATTACTTTTAAATGTCTCCCACAAAGCTAATGCATTTGGAGCATTTGAGAAGATACAAATAAATGCAAATTGTTCTCTCATCTGCCGTGGCATTTGACATTGTGCGGCTTCTTCTAAACGTCTTTCCCATTCTGTATCATCAGCTAGTAAGTTTCTATGGCTTGCAGCTAAATGGAAGGATTCATATACTATGTCATTAACAGTTCTTAAGTGTTCAAAACTTTGTGCTCCAGGAACATTTAAAAGTAATATCCGTAAGCAAAAACGTTCAACATCTCTTGGACTGACTGTGTAAATTCTTGGGATTATTTTATTGCCTCTGCTTTTTCTCGGTCTCCATAATCCATTCACAAAAACATAGTGATATGGAATTTCAATATATAAGAATTGTGTTGCTTGTGAATCTGTGGAATTTAATTCAAACCAAGCACTTAGTGTAGTGTGACGATCTTCACTTTGGGCCAATGCATTACTTTCATTTACAGCATGGAAATACACTAAGGGCCTCATTCTATTATCGGCCGCAGCCGCTGCGGGGCCGCAAGGACCGGCCGCAAGCTTTCCGGCTATTCTATTCCCCTCCGGCCGGGGATTCCGGCAGGCTTGCGGCCGGTGCCTTGCTATCTCTTGCGGCCGCTCGCGCGGGAGGAAAGCCTTTGATCTAAAACGGCCGCAAGAGTTTCGGCCGCAAGAAAATCCTGGTTGCTATTCTATTGCTCCGGGAACCCTGTCTGCAAGGCTAAAAACAAGCCGCAGCTTACTTGCAGCAAACAGGTCCCGCTAGCACCAATTAAGCGCATAAAATAGCTCAAATAAAGCCATCCTGCACTTTGCGGAGTCTATAAAGTGATATTCGGTGTTAGCAAAAATAGCACATAATTACCCTATATTTAAATCCGTAAAATAATTTTTTTTTAATATACGTAAAATATACATGTAAAAAGTCCAGAGTGCTTGGAGCACCTCAGACATGCCCACGCCGCAGCCGGAAAATAAACAGTTAATTTGAACTCAGGTTTGGGCTGATGTGCAAGCTTGAGAGTGGGTTACTTTTAATCCTCATGTACCCCAATATGATCCCTAGCATTTACAGAGCTGTACAGTGCAGGCTTGAATTTATTTTTTATTTTTTCGATTTCAGAGCTTACGGCCGGTTTCAAGATATGCGGCCGGCCGTAAGGGGAGATCCTTGCGGGGCCGTATAATAGAATCGCGAGTTAACTGAACCCCTGCAAGGAATCGCAGCCTTACGGCCGATTTACGGCCGATAATAGAATGAGGCCCTAAATGTCTTTGTGGCAAATGTACTGCTAATCTATATACTGCATGTGATCTATCATGCATTTCAAATATTTTAAAAGCCGCCACATAGCTTCTGGCGCACTGACATAGCGAGCGTCATGAGATGCAAGTTCATCATGTACTAACTCACTACTTTCAGAGTTGTCTGCACTTTTGACGACTACAGTAGCTGCATCATAGCCTTTGTAAATATATTTGTAGACATATTTAATGGATTTGATGGAAGTGCAGGCTTCTACATTAATTTGGGCGTTATACTTCATGAGTAAATGTGGATTGTAGGGTACTACATATCTATTGTCAACTTTTTTTCCTCGAATAATGGAACTATCTCCTTCTCTTGTTTTATAAAGTGGATAGCCATCACAATTGGCATAGGTTTTGTCTCTATAATCTTTTGGAAAATCTTTGGAACATTTATTATTTTCCATACATGGTGATTGTGAATTAAGCTCACCACAGGGTCCATGAATCATGAGTCTACCATATAGTTCTGGATCTGGTAGTTCAGCAATAATGACTGTATCCACTTTGTCAGAAGTATCTAATTTTTCTTTTTCTTGAAGTATTATCAGAAGATGTGCATGTGGAAGTCATCTTTTTTGAAATTCAATGGTATATACATAAGCAAGACATTTGCCAAATAATTGACTTATAGTGATGTCACGTACTAATTAATTTAATTTAATCGTAAAAACTCTGGCTACTAAATCTGGTCTATCGGAAGCACTTTGTCCAAGAAGTACATTTTCTGTAATTTCTGGCCATTGTGGATTACATGTAAATGTAAGAAATAAATTGGGTTTGCCAAATTTGGTGACAATAGCCATAGCATCATTGTATCTTTCTCTCATATTTCGAGGAGATCCTTGAAGGGAAGATGGAAAAATGATGGCTTTGCCAGCTGTCATGTCTCTGCTTGTAGCCACGTCAGCAACATATTCCATTAGTCCCGAATATTGTTCTAGACGTAGTTTATCTTGTTGATATTTTATAAAGTTTAAATTATTGGCCTCAACTTGCAAATAGGAATCAATAATCCATTTTTGTGTTAATTTTCCACCACATAAAATTGGATTAAATGTATTTCGAATGGCAATTTGAGCTACTTTAAATTCAAGCATAGAAACATTATTTTGGATTCTGGCTTTAGCATTTGGGTAACTGGGAAGTGTTAATTTTGGTTGCCAACCTGCTTATCTGTGTGGGAAAAAAATGGGATATGTCATTGGATCTAAATTTGGACTTAAGATACTCATATTAATGAATGATTGCTCCTCATTTCTGGGATATATTCTAATGTCTCTTTGATATGGTGGTTCTCCTTCATCATTTTGAAACACCATTGCAACCTCATTTGATGTTGGCAAGTTATAACGACGTTTATCAGTATGTCTGTCTCTTTTAAGCACCATATTACCCTTCGTCATTGGTAATTGATGTCTTTCTGCATGAAGTTATTGTTCATTTTCTACTTCTGCCAATTTTTTATAAGCTTTACTGTAGGGGTTATTGTCCATAATGTTATTTAGCTCTATAAAAACACTGGGTAAGCATTTTTTATTTTCTTCCATCTGCATACGTTGGTCAACAGCTTCCATTGTATCTAGGACATATAGTTGAGCACATTTTCTTTGCTCTCCTTCCTGATAAATTTGACCTTGGACTTTAAAACAGTAAGGACCATGTCTTGGTACATTAGCAGCTAATGTTGCCCCCATAGATGCAAAGGATATGGCACTATTGTAGGATCTTATGTTTGTCTACATTTTTTGTAGTTTGGAAAAGTAGGTTCAGTCATAATGTTTTGTAAATAGATTGAAAATTATTTTCTTTGTGGAAGTTTGAACTTGCCTTTTTGACAGCAACTAATAAATTGGCCATCTCTGGGTCTCTCCTGTTTATAATCATAAGCCTCACAAAACTGACATTGAGTAGTCATGTCCCCACAACTATGAACCTCTACTTCTAAAGACTTGAGTAAAGGACAATTTGCAAAGCATATAGGAGTTTGACTTTCATATTCATCAGGTGAAATGTCATGTAATGTTTCAACAACAGGTTCTAAATGCTTTGTTTTTTTTGTTGCTTTTCTTGGTATATGTTGTATTGGTTCAGGTAAAATGTCATGTAATGTTTCCGGAACAGGTTCTAAATGCTTTGTTTTTTTTTGTGGCTTTTTTTGGTATCTCTTTTATTTTTTCAGGTAAAATGGCATCTTATGCTTGAGGAACAGGTTCTAAATGCTTTATTTGCTTGTTAGTTTTTTTTGGGCGTATCTTTGATTTGTGCAGCTGATAGTCTTTTGCTTGAAAGTCTTTTGCGTTCTTTTTCTCGTCGAATTTCCTTCTGCTCTGGTGTCTGCTGGCTGTCTGCTCTCTGTCATCGTTCTCTTGCTTGGCGTCTTCTCTTTTCTTGTTTACTCTCGTTATCAGCCATGTTAATCTGTAAAAAAACAATAATGTATCATTAGTTTATTTTGAGATGTTAAGTTTGTTTTTACAAAAAAATTCTTATCAACAGTTTGTTTCTATGTGATTCTAGTTGATTATAGCTGGAACTTTCTTAGTAATGTTAAATAAGTTTTTTTTTATTTTTTTGCTTTTACTTTCTGTCGTAGGTTCTATTTTTTGCCTTACATGCATAGCATACTCAAGGTAATTATACTATAGTTTCTTGGAGATATAGTAGGTCTATTTTATGGGTTTGTTATTTTTTTGTTGTTGTATTTTGGCTTATATGTGTAGTAGAGGGCAGAAATTAGTTTTTGTAATTTATCGTACAGGGTATTGTTCTAATAGTATTTTGATATTTTCTTTAAAGGCTTATATGTTGAGGCTGTGAAAATGTTTCTATTGTTTTTTGTTGTTAGTACTATTTGTAGTCCTATTCTATTTTATGTGTATGGTTAGGTTGTATGGTTAATATTGTACATTAGGACTGGTAATTTAGGAAGACAAATTTCATTGACTCTGTGTTTTGAGACTTTTCTGGACTATGCTTTATTTTTTTGGGTTTATAGGGATAGTAGAGGGCATAAATTATACTTTGTAATTTATTGTACATGGGATTATTATAATAGTATTTTTATATTTTATTTCAAGGCTTATATGTTGTGGCTCTGAAAATGTTCCTATTATTTTTTGTTGTTAGTACTATTTGTAGTCCTATTTTATTTTATGTGTGTGGTTATGTTTTATACTTAATATTGTGCATTAGGACTGGAAATTTAGAATGACAAATTTTATTGAGTGTCTGTTTTGAGCCTTTTGTGGAGTATGCAATTTTTTTTTGTTCTGGCTACATTGAAGTTTGGATTTACTGTTAAACATTATTGGCCCTAAAAGACAAATAAGAGGTAGATGAGAAATGTGTTAGTTATATTTTGCTAAAAGTTATAGTTAGTGGTGGTTGTTATTTTTTTTATTTTCTGTTGACATCGATGCAGAGCAAACATGTTTGTTTAGTTTTCTCTTTTTTTACTTGTTATACTGTACCTTCGTTAAAGTGTGATTTCAAGCAGAATCTTTGTTGGTCCTGTGTTGAAAGTCTTCGTCCGATGGTCTGGTCCTCTGTTGAAAGTCCTCGTCCGATGGTCTGGTCCTCTGTTGAAAGTCCTCGGCCGGTGGTCTTCACGCAGTATCTGTTGTAAAAGAAAAATTAAAATGTTATTTGATTTGAATGTATTTGTAATAAAGAAAAAATGTCATTATTTTTGTGTATTGTATGTGTTATGGTGAATTTTTCTGCTATGCTGTTTTTTGTGCAACCTTTTCAAAATAATTTAAATGTATTTGTGTATTCCAGTTATTCTTTTTTTATACTGTAATTATTAATGTTTTTCTTATTTTGGATATGATTGCAATGTTTTTAGCATTATCCTATTTTGTGTCCACCACTTTTGGTATAGAAATTTGCAGGCGAGCCTCGCGTAGCGAGGCGAGCTGTTAAACCGTAAAAAATTACGAGATAAGCGGCGGAACCAAAACACTAAAAAAAACACTAAATACACACTAAAAAATAAAATAAAGGTCACTTACAGCATGGGGAACCAGGCAGGACGTCTGTAAGTGAGTTGGAACTCCAATTTACAGCGATTTAGCCGAGTTCAAAGATCAAAAATCGGCTAAGCGAAAAAAAAATGGCCACCGAAAAAAATGAAAACGAGGCTATACTATTACGAACTGCGTAAAACACAGCCACAGACGTATGTGTTCGAAAAACAACGAGATAAAGGATGCGGATTAACCGCGCAATGAGTAAAAAGACAGTAGCGAGTAAATTTTATGAAACCCAATTACAGATTTACGCATTAACACAGATTTAACGCCTTTGTCTCGCGCAACATCGGATTTCCCGCCTAAACCAACGCATTTGATGAAATATAAGTTGCAAGTTACAAAAAATAAAATAAAAAAATTGTATTTATTTTAAGAAAAAAAAATAGGGACAAATGTAGCGTCATGTTGTGTGGCAAACAAATTTCACAACATTACATTTTTATTGACCGTCATTTGACCGTTTCACTATATTTACTGTTAAACCATAGTACTTTAGCGGGCTTAGCGATGAGCGTCGCAGGCGATCATCGCCCGGCGAGCCTCGCGCAGCGAGGCGATCCGTTAAACCGTAGTACGTTGCAATGAGCGCCGCAGAAAAAATGCCGGACGAACAAAACGAAAACGCGGCTACAGCACTATAACCACGGAAAACACGTACCGATAATCCGCTAAGACGCATACCACACATTATCCGCCATTTTAGGATAATGCGGAACTACACAGCTACGTTAACGGTGTCGACTCGCGCACGCACACTATTACACTGCACACGTTCATCACGCTTACACAGCACCTCCACACCACTAATGCTGCAGCAACATCAACACAGATTGCCAGCTCTTCAACACAATGCATAAAAATACGTAAATTCATTTATTAATTTGAATTCTATATTTCAGTAGTACACAGAAAACAACATTAGCTACCTTACAATTCCATATGTATATTAATAACTAAACAACTTTTAAAACATACACATCTGATTGCCGTAAATTTTTTGACGGGCAATACGCTAGTTTAAATATAGTTGTTTAATTAGTTTGGGTTAAGATCAGTTTGTTGCAGGGGCTATACACAGAAATGTGCGTGCCACATGTCACTATACATAAATCACATTTTCATACTTAAAGTTTTTTTTTTTTTGTCCTGTCTTGATAGTAAAATGTAATATATTATAGCTTACCTTTCAGTTCTAATTTGTAATTGTAGGAAATTAGGAAACAATTCTCTTCTCAGGTAACAGCAGCAGTAAACTATCAAGTCACTTCGTTCATCACCTAAGTAGAAATGTAGAATTTTCTGGAAAGTAGGCAGTATTTATAAACTTTCAAGTACCTGAGACCGTTAGAACGCAATACGCATGCGCTATTTGCGTTCCAGCTTACAATTTGCGTTCCATCCGCCATTTTGTGCGTAGTAGTTTTCAAAATGGTGGTTAATATCAGTTGTGGTACGTTCCGCATAGTATGTGTTTTAGTCTTGCGAGTCACTGTAGTATAGTTACGTCTGAAGCCTCGTTTTCGTTTTGTTCGGCGGCCATTTATTCTCTCGATTAGGTGATTTTCGGCAGTTTAAACTTGTTTTTTTGGACTTAAATGGACGTGTAAATTAACTTTTCGAGGTACCGGATGCCCCCACTTGCTGTAAGTAAGCTTTTTATGTGTTCGTTGTGTTTATTTCTTGTGTTTCTGATGTTTTCATGCGCGACGTTTTCGGACGGTTTTGCATGTTGGGAATGGCTCGTTTCGAGGCCGTATTTTTTTGCGAGGCGGCCGTATTTTTTTTGCGAGGGACGCAGTTGTATTTTACGTGTACGATGCAGTTTTTTTTTTCTAAGTCGTGCCTTTGAGGTTTTTTTTTTGTTAAAAGTCTTGTGTGTGTGTGTTGCCGACGTTGGACCTTCCACCACCGCAAATGCGGCCCCTCGCTTCGCCAGGATCCGCATTTGCGGGGACGTTGGGATGCTCCACCACCGCAAATGCGGCCCCTCGCTTCGCGAGGATCTGCATTTGCGGGGACGTTGGGATGCTCCACCACCGCAAATGCGGCCCCTCGCTTCGCGAGGACCCGCATTTGCAGGGAACTGCGTCCCTCGCTTTGCGAGGGACGCAGTTCTTGCGGGCTCACTGCGCGAGCCCGCAAGCGTGAGCAACTGTGTATTTTACCCTTTATTTCCCTCCCCTGTGTCTCTTTCCACCCCCTCTCCCTCCTCTGTGTAATTCCCCTCTCTCTCCCTGATCAAGTCTGGCGTGGCTCCTGTTGAGTGCCTATCTATCCTTTTTTCAAGTCTTGCGTTGCTAGCGATGAGCGCCGTTGGTTCTTTTTTCAAAGTCTAGCATGTCGTGCATCGTGATGAGCGCCTAAGTGTTACTGCCTTCGGCATCGTTTGGAGCCTTTTTTAAACAATTACAAGCTTACAGCTGCCATTTTTTCCTCTTGCTTAACTGATTTTCGACCTCCTAAAAACGCCAATTAAACCTCAAACATAGCGTTACTGATAAACTAGCAATTACGACAACCATTAAGTACAAGCCATGTATGACGCAGGACTTAGACTGAAGGCACTCATCGTGTGGCTCATGATGAGCTCCGCGAACGGTAGAGGCTTGCGATGAGCGCGAAGGTGCTCAGAGGAGCAAAAGCCTCACATTGTGTGTCAAACATCATTGCCAGCCTTACAATTTTAATCCTGTGCAAATTTCTAGTGTGTATGTGTGTGTGTGTGTATATATATATATATATATATATATATATATATATATATAATAACATAAATATGTAATCACATATAATAGTTGTCAAACTACGAATCGTCGTCACGCTTTGTGAGCAAGTGGAAGGTGGAGGCTCCAACGTTGGCTGCAATGAGCCGAAGGCCGAGGGGCCGCATTTGCTGAGGTAGAGGCTCTACGGCGCCTCACAAGGGGTTACAAACACACACGCAAGCGGCACTTTAACAAAATGGATCTAGCACGCAATCACAAAAAAAATATGAACCGGTGGTCTTAGAAAAAAAACATTACGAACTCGCAAAAAAAACGACCTTAACGGCCGAACCGCGCGCACTTGAAAATATTAAAAACACAATAAATACACACATAAAAAGCTTACCCACAGCAAGGGGGGACACCCAGGACCTCTGCAAGTAAAGTTACACCTCAATTTAAGTCCACATTCCCGAGTTTAAACACACGAAAATCCCCTAAGCGAGAGAAAAAATGGAAAGACGAAAAAAACGAAAATGAGGCTATAGGACCCTAAAGTCGCAAAACACCAAGCTCATACGGCTTATCAAATAAGCCGTATGAGGTAAAGATACTGTTTTAGCAAGGACGCTAAATCATCCACACCCGCGTACCACATACACATTCGCCGCCATTTTACAACACTAACTTACACAATGCGGAAGTACACAACTACACGGACAGCTTTCCCTCGCGCACGCAGCCTATTTACACTACACACTGCACACATTGCTGACACTTACACCTCACCTCCACAACATTGTATGCTGCAGGAACATCACAACAGATTGTCAGCTCTTCAGCACAATGCTTCCTGCATATATTACATACAAATAGGTAAAGTATATTCATTTATTAATTTTTTAATTATTTAATTAGCATACAAAAACAAATATACACAAAACAAAAAAAACACTATATAAACACAAAAGCCATTAACGGCAAGCCTCACAACGAGCGCCAACGCTGCTCATAGCACACAAAGCCTTGCAATAAGCAGATCAGCGCCAAGCATACAATAACAGCAAAAGCGCATCTCAGACAAAAAAAATACAACAACCAACAGCATCGCAATGAGTGCCGAAGGATCTCAGACCACCAAAAAAATGTAATGTCTGTGGCAAACAGCATTACCTGCCTTACAATTTCTAATTAATATATCCAGCAATCCAGCCTGAAGAGCTAACAATCTGTTTATATATTCAGCACCATACAATGTACAGTAAGTGTTGGTGCTCTGATGATAAAGTGTAATGAATGTCCCAGCTGTGCATTCTAAATTGTTTGTGTGCGCAATGAAAATCTGTTAAAACGCCATTGTAGATTTGTAATGTTATTAATGTGTTACGCGGCTCACAAGCATTTTTGGAAATTTGTAATAGTGTATTTTGTATTTCGTTCGTTCATGTGTTAAAGTGCTACACATTTGGCAGTTTTTTGCGTGGTCCGGAGTCTTGTAGCCTTGTTTGAATTTTTTTCAGCGGCCATTTTTTTTCACGTTGACGATTTTCGTGTGTTGAAAGTCGTCGAAATCGCATTTAAATCGTGTTCCACCTCACTCCCAGACGTCCTGGCTGTTTCCATGTGCTGTGGGTGATGTTTTTGTTGTATTTATTTGTATTTTGTTTGTGTTTTTTGGATATTCGCGGTTCGGCCTTTAACCTTTAGCCTTTAACCTTGTATTTTTGGTATGTCGTTTTTTTTTTTTAAACTCCCATGTCTCGTAAAGCGACATTGTAGAAATTGCTAATGTTATTAATGTGTTACGCGACTCACTTTCCGTCATTTGTAATAGTGTATTTTGTAGTTTGTTCGTTCCTGTGTGAAAGTGCTACGCGTTTGGCAGTGTTTTGCACGGTCCGGGGTCGTGTAGCCTCGTTTTTATTTTTTTCCAGCGGGCATGTTTTTTCTCGCTTAGGAGATTTTCGTGTGGTGAAAGTCGTCGAAATCGGCTTAAATTGGCATTCCACTTCCCTCCCAGACGTCCTGCTTGTTCCCCCGTACTGTGGTTGATATTTTTGTTTTACTTATTTTTCTTTTCTTTGTGTTTTTTTTCTTTTTGTATGTTCACGGTTAGGCCGTTAACCCGTATTTTTGCTATATCTGATTTTTTTTTTAAATTCCTGCATCTCGTATTTTTTTTTTTTCTAAGTCCCGAGTTTGTCAATTGCGCGCTTACTAAGTGTTTTCTGTCTAAGTCCCGCAAGGCGAGCAGGCAATGAGCGTCTTTGGTGCTCATTGCCTTTGTGCTGCGAGTTTAATTACCTTTACAGCTCGCCTCGCTATGCGATGCTCGCAAGTGATGAGCGCCTAAGTGCTACGCGGTAACTTGTGTGCACCACGCAAAGAGTGACGACGTCTCGCAGTTTGACAACTATTATATGTGATTGCTCCCTCCTATTCCATGTACACCAGTCTCAGAAAACCACAACCCGAAGTAACACTAGCCAGGCCAGCAGAGGGAGCAGCAAACAGAGAGACAAGATCATCTGGGAGGCAGCATTGTCATCAGAAACAGCACCGCCCTGCAAGCTGGGTGTCAGCAGTCACCATTACGGAACTCACAGAAGGAGCAGCAGAAGCCAAAATAAATTGTCAACACTGGGTCCCTTAGAGCAGCTCCACCCCTGTATAATTGTGGTATATTCTCAATACACACGCATATAAATGTAAAGTTATGAATTTTGGAAGGAAAAATAGCCATGCAATCTATAATCTTCAATGGAGCACATGTAGGGGTATCAGATATTGAAAGGGATTTGGGCATGATAGTGGACAACCACCTAGGTAACAGTGCAAATACAATATTAGCATGTATTACGAAGGGTATAGAGGCAAGGAAAGCAAATATAATTCTGCCGCTATACAAATCCCTAGCATGCCCTCATTTGGAATATAGTCCAATTTTGGGCACCACTTTATAAAAAGGACATTTTTGAGCTGTAAAAAGTACAGAGATGGGCAACAAAACTAATAAGGGGAAGTTATGAAGAAAGACTAAACAAATTAAACTTATTTTCTTGTGATTACCTTGTATAAATATATCCAGTAGTTGGTTTCCTTCCTCTGGATCAAATAACAATTGAAGATCAGAGGAGATCTAAAAAGGTTGAACTAATAGATGGATTAAAAGTATTTTTTCATTGTCAATTACTATGTAACTACAGTACGTAAATATATATATATGTGTATATAAATATATATATATATATATATATATATATATATATACACACACACATAAATATATATATATATATATATATATATATATATATATATATATATATATAAAATTCGACTATACCATAATTATTGAGAGATCGGACAATGACCATCCTAATAGTTTTTTCCTTTTTTTTTTATTTAGCAATTATCAAATTAAACAATATGCTTTAACTTTAATACTACCAGATAGAATGTACCTTAATGAATAGGCCTGCTTAAATATACACTTTTTTTCTTTGTTTAAAACTGCAAATTTCTCTGTAGCTTCATCCACTTCTACACTCACTCATGGTAACCTATAATTTAAAACATTTTGCAGTACAGGACACATAGCGTTCTTACTGTACCTGCAGCCTCTTGTGTGCGTCATTATTATGGTTAAAATGTGCCAACGTGCCCAGACTTCCAAAAAAGATTAGCTTTTATGGTGTTTTCTCCTGCTCTTAGGATTTCCTCCTTTCTTTTCACTTTGAGTTAGAGGATAAGAGACTGAACTATCAGAACTAACCTATTCTGATGTTCTCCTTTTCTGCTTCTCACCTTTCCAGTTCTTCCACCTGTATGTGATGGAGTGTACTGAACTATCATTGTGTAAATAAGCAGTCAGTGCAGACGTTTCATTAAGGGTGAGAACCTGTTTATTATATTTCAACTTTGCTGAACACACCCTTTCCCTGCCAAACAGTGATTTTGTGAATATATATATATATATATATATATATATATACTAGAATATTGCCCGTCATAAAATGACGGCAATGAAATTGTAAGTGAACTAATGCTGTTTGGTGTATGGTAATCAAATAAATTAAATAAAGGCGCTTTTGCTGTTATTGTATGTTCAGCGCTGATCTGCTCTTTGCGCTTATTGCAAGGCTTTGTGTGCTATGAGCAGCGTTGGTGCTCGTTGTGAGGCGCGCTGTGAATGGCTTTTGTGTTTATTGCGATAGTGTTTTTTTTTGTGTCTATGTGTTTTTGTATGCTAATTAAATAATTAATAAATGAATATACTTTACCTATTTGGGAGTAATATATGCAGGAAGCATTGTGTTGAAGAGCTGACAATCTGTTTTCATGTTGCTGCAGCATACAATGTCGGTTTTCAGTGTTGTGGAGCTGCTGTGTAAATGTTAGCAATGTGTGCAGTGTGTAGTGTAAATAGTGTGAATGCTCGAGTAAAATCTGTTAGGGTAGCTGTGTACTTCCGCATTGTGTCAGTTAGTGTTGTAAAATGGCGCCTAATGTATGTGGTCCGCTGCTGTGGCTGATTTTGCGTCCTTGTTGTTGGACCTCGTACAGCTTTTCGAAAAAATCTGTATGTGCTTTGTGGTGTTTTGCGTGTTTAGGGTCATGTAACCTCGTTTTCGTTTTCTTCGGCGGACATTTTTTCTCTCGTTTAGGGGATTTTCGGGTGTGTAAACTCTTTAATTTCAACTTAAATTGACTTGTAACTTCACTTTTAAAGGTGCTGGGTGCCCCTCCTTGCTGTGGGTAAGCTTTTCATGTGCGCTGTTTCGGCCGCTAATGTCTTATTTTTGCAAGGTCGCAATATTTTTTTTTGTAACTGGCGCGGCTCGTATTTGCGGATGCTACGTTCGTAAATGTTGTGATCGGCGCTCCTTGCCAGCAACTTCGCGAAGGCCGCAGCGTTAGCAACAACTTTTGTCAACCCGCACTGTTGACAACTATATATGTGATCACTATATTAGTTGTCAGTTTCCGGAAAGCTTCCAAAGCTGTTCACATTTTGCGAGCCTCGTGAAGTGAGGCGAGATGTAGAGGCACTCAGGACTTAGGCGGCGAGCACGTAACTCTAAAAACCCGGAAAAAAAACTAAATAATTTAACTAAAATAATAAAACACAACACAGAGGGAGAGCCAGGAAGCCGGCAAGTGAGCTTGCAAGTGAATTTGAGCCATACTTGTGGTTTTTCGTCAATCCAAAATCGGCTAAGCAAGGAAAAAAATGGCGGATGAAAAACTTAAAAAATCTGAAACAGGATGAAAACGGGGCTGAGCAAAGCCAGGCACGTGAGAAAATACATGACGGCAAAGACAGTAACACTTACACCAACAACTCCAGGCACGCGGGACTTTGAAAATACAACCAACAGCAGTCAGCGTGTAACATGCAAACATTCAGCAGACACACAGAGGAGACACACACAGGGAAGGGACACATGCGCGCCGGGTCAAGGAGCGGAGGCCGGAGCAGAAGCAGGTAAGTGAGGGGAGAGGGGGAGGTATTTAGGGGGGTTTAGTTTGAGGAGGGGGGTTGAGGGGGGCTTAGGTTGAGGGGGGTTTAAGTTGAGGAGGGGGTTGAGGAGGGGGGTTGGGGTTGAGGGGGGAGGTTGAGGGGGTTTAGGTTGAGGAGGGGGGTTGAGGTTGAGGGGGGTTGAGGAGGAAGATTTAGGAGGGAGGTTGAGGATGGGGGGTTGAGGAAGGGGGTGAGGATGAGGGGGTTGAGGATGGGGGTTTGAGGAGGAAGGTTGAGGAGGGGGTTGAGGAGGGGGGTTGGGGTTGAGGGGGGTTGAGGGGGGTTGAGGGGGAGGTTGAGGGGGGTTGAGGTTGAGGAGGGGGGTTGAGGTTGAGGAGGGGGTTGAGGATGAGGATGGGGGGGTTGAGGAGGGAGGTTGAGGATGGGGTTGAGGATGAGGGTGTTGAGGATGGGGTTGAGGATGAGGGGGTTGAGGATGGGGGGTTGAGGAGGGAGGTTGAGGAGGGGGTTGAGGATGAGGAGGGAGGTTGAGAATGAGGAGGGAAGTTGAGGATGAGGAGGGAGGTTGAGGAGGGAAATTGAGGATGAGGAGGGAGGTTGAGGAGGGGGTTGAGGATGAGGAGGGAGGTTGAGGATGAGGAGGGAGGTTGAGGAGGGGTTGAGGATGAGGAGGGAGGTTGAGGATGAGGAGGGAGGTTGAGGAGGGGGTTGAGGATGAGGAGGGAGGTTGAGGATGAGGAGGGAGGTTGAGGATGAGGAGGGAGGTTGAGGATTAGGAGGGAGGATTAGGAGTGGGGTTGAGGAGGGTGATCAGGGAAGAGACACAGGGAAGGGAGATGTTGGAAGAGACACAGGGAAGGGAGAGGGGAGAAGAGACACAGGGAAGAGAGAGGGGAGAAGAGACACAGGGAAGGGAGAGGGGAGAAGAGACACGGGAGAGAGAGTGGGATACAAGAGGGGGACACAGAAGGCACAAGAGGGACACAGGGGGCAGCACATTTCCCACCCTCGGCTTATACTCGAGTCACTCATTTTACCCAGTATTTTGTGGTAAAATAGGTGCCTTTGCTTATACTCGGGTTTGCTTATACTCGAGTATATACGGTATATACTAGAATATTGCCCGTCAAAAAATGACAGCAATGAAAGTGTAAGTGAGCTAAGGTTTTTTGGTGTATATAAGGTGGCTGATGTAGCGTTCGTTTTCTATGTCGTGCAAGTTTTTCGTAATCTTCGTTTTCTATGTTGTGTAGCTGTTTGGTGGGCTTTTTCTGAATATCCGTAGCTGTTTGGTGGTGTTTTGCGTGTTTATGGTAGTGTTTTGCGTGTTTAGGGACCTTTAGCCTCATTTTCGTTTTGTTCGGCAGCCATTTTTTCTCTTGCTTAGGTGATTTTCAGGTCTCTAAACCCTGAAATTTGTGCTTAAATGGAGGTGTAACTTCACCTGCAGAGGTCCTCGGTGCTCCCCCTTGCTGTGAGTAACGTGTTGCGGCTATTTTTTGCGAGGTCGTAATGGGTCGTAACGTGTCTCGTATTTTGTTTGCGTTACGACGTAAAGTTTGCGAGGGTCGCAGTTGCTGGCAAGGAAGCTTTGCGAGGGCCTCAGTTGCTGGCAAGGAGCGCCTTCGAGCAGCAATCTTTAGCAACAACTCGTATGCTCACAAGTATATATGTGATATATATATATATATTTATATATATATATATATATATATATCACATATTATATTTGTCCAACTACGATTCGTCGTCAAGCTGTGTTGCGTGGTGCGTACGACTTAGCGATGAGCCGTTAAACCATAGCACAGAGGCAATTAGCGCCGCAGGCGCTCATTGCCGGCGAGCGGTTAAATCATAGCACAATTATCACATAAATCACAATTACAATACAATACACCCCTATCTAATATACATCACACAATCTATCTAAATAAATAGCATAATCTAATATACATGCTATCTATATAATAATACATCCCCAATCTATCTAAAAAAATCTACAATACATCCTATGCTATCTATATAAAACGCATACCCCTAGCCAACATACAATAAATGCTATCTATATATTAACTAATCTAAGTCTTAGCTAAAATAAAATAATTAAGACCACTTACCTTTGCAGATGTCCATTGAGATCAGCCACCTACGAAAAAAAAAAAAAAAAAAAAAAAATTTGTGCAACACGTTTACAGTTCTAAAATAAACATTCTATACATTCTAAATATTCTACTCACCTTTCCAGCATGTCCCGTCCTTATTCTTTTAATCCTTCTCCGGCGCGGCACCTGTTAAAAAAAACACAACATTAATACACATACATCAAAATAAAATAAACATAATCTACATTCTACTTACCTCCCCGCGATGTCTCTGGCCTCCTCCGAATCCTCTTCTGCCACGCCCTGTATAAAAAAATAATAATAAATAAATAAATATATACTTACATCCGCACTCCCGGACATCCCTGATGCTAATGAGGCTCCAGGAGACTTTTCCTGAAGAAAATAAGCAATGGCGCCTTCTGATTGGTTGAAAACGCTGTCTATCAAATTCACCCAATCAGGAGGCGCCAATGTGTGAACCAATTACAAAGGGATACACCCTAAAATCCCACTCTGATTGGATAATGCACCTGTCAATCTTTATTTAAACCAATCACAAGGCGCAGATGCCTTCAGCCAATCACAATGGAATACACCCCCACAGGGTGATTGGTTGGAGCCTCTGCACATTCTGATTGGTTGCACTGACAATAGCCAATCACAATGGAATATACCCTCACGTACTGATTGGTGAAGAATTTGCGCATTCTCATTGGCTACTGTTAATATCAATCAATATTACAGCCAATGGGAAGGCGCAGATGTCTTCACCAATCAGTACGTGGGGGTATATTCCATTGTGATTGGCTGATGGCAATAAAGCCTTAGGATTGGTTCAAATAAAGATTGACAGGTGTGTTATCCAATCAGCGTTGTACTTTGGGGTGTATACTTTTTTCATTGGTTCACAAATGGGGTCTTCTCATTGGCTGAATTTGATAGACAGCCTTTTCAGCCAATCAGAAGCCGCCATTGCCAATTTTATTCTGGAACACTCCATAGGAAGGTCATTAGCGTTGGAGACATCCGCCAGGGCGGATGTGTGTGTTTTTGTTTTTTTTTAATGCGCGGATGCTTCCGGAGAAGACGAGAAGGCCGGAGACATCACGGAAAGGTAAGTATAATGTAGATTGTGTTTATTTAACTTTGGTTTATGTTTACTAATGTAATGTTTTTTTTTACAGGCGTAGCGCCGGACAAGACGCAAAGATGGAAGACGGAACATGGAGGACGTGACATGCTGGGACAGGACATGCTGGGACGGGACATGCTGGAAAGGTGAGTATAATATTTAGAATATTTAGAATGTTTAGAATGTTTAGTTATGTCATGTAAACGTGTTAATTTTTTAAATCTTTTTTACCGTAGGTTGCTGATCTGAAGAAACATCTCAAAGGTAAGTGATCTTAATTATTTTATTGTAGCTTAGAATTAGGGTAGCTATATATATAGATAGCATGTATTGTATATTAGATAGATAGATAGGGGGATGTATTATTAGATAGTATTGTATATTAGATAGTGGCATGTATATTAGATAGTTGCATGTATATTAGATAGGGTCGTATTGTATTTAATCGAATTGTATTGTATTTTATTTAATGGTGTTGTTTTGTATTTTATTCAATTTTGTTGTATTGTATCATATGTATGTATTATATGTATTTCATTTTCAGGTGTGTAATTTTGTAAAAAAATTTGTAGTGAGGGGGGGTTGTAATGTATTTTGTTATGTTCTGTAATGTTCCTTTTTTTATTTTTTGTGACTTAGGTTTTTTTTTTGTTCTGTAATGTACATTTATTTTTTTTGGTTATTTTAGTTTTTCTTATTTTATGTAATGTAGATTTCTGCTTTTTGAGGAATTTAGTTACTTGAGGCACACAGTACATTGTGTGACAAGCAGCATTTCAACACTTTCTTTTATTGACCGTTATTTTTGGACGGGCAAGTCGCTAGTATATATATTCTCTCCCTTTCCCTCCCCCAATGCCTCTCCCTCCCTCCATGTCTCCTCTCCCCCCATGCCTCTCCCTCCCTCTATGTCTCCTTCTCTCCCCCCATGCCTCCCTATCCCCCTCTCCCTCCATGCCTCTCCCCTCTCTCTTACCTTCTGCTCCTGGTCCATTCTCCCGGTCTGCTGGATCCTTCCTCTGCCAGCAGACACAAGCAGGGAGCAGGGAGCGGTAGGAGGGGACCAGGGGAAGGGGAATGTGCGGTTGAAGGCCATTTTTTTCTATGTGGTCTTTGATAATGGACAATATGATTTTAGAAAGCAACAAAAATGAACAAAAAAATTTAGATTTTTTCTCTTACTTGCAATTATTTCATACTGCAAAGTTCCATTTTCTTTTCTTAGCTGATTTTGCGGTTACTTTCTTGGTAGAGTATTTCACTGTAAATCAATGAACTTTTTATTAGACATAATGAGATCACAGGTGGTTGTAGATGCCACATTCAGTTGCACAGCTACTGCTGGAACAGCATGTGCAAATAAATAGGGCCTACTACATGGTAGGGGCCCACTGCTACTTGCAGAAGCCTGTGTTAAAAGGAAACTATGTATATATTAGGGAAGAGGTGAATGTAATTATTTTTACAGAATTGTGATCTAATCACCTTGGATGGTCAAACCTCTTACATATATTTTGACTTTCCTACCTTGTAGATGGGAGCAACCCAAATTATTTTGCAACAGGGACCACCAAACACTAGCTCCACCAATAGCCACATTACCATTGTAGGAATATAAATTATCCGTGCATTCTAAGTCTCCTTCCCATCTCTGGACGTTGATCAGTAAACACTATTTTTTTACATTCTGAAAACATTTTGCCTATTTTCAAATGTTACTGTCTAGTCATCTTTCCATCCATCAATTAATCTAAACTTATCTGTTGATCTGAGAATCTATTGACATTTACAGACATTAAAATATTTGAATTTCCATACTTCTTTTTTCCCTTAAAACAGGAAGTGGTAATAAAACCACAAAACTATGCCAGTATCCCTGCTTCTTCAAACAATTCATTTCCTTATTTAGAGCTAAATTTAGAAAAGAAAGGTTCAGCTGTCCTATAAATATGAGACCAAAGCTGTGCCAGAACTGCTTTTAGTACAGCTATTGGTATTAAGTTGGGCCTAATTCATACAGGAAGATAATAAGTTACATGTTTGAGGAGTCTCTCAGTGTATTGGCAGCAAAAATATATAATATTTGGATAAATATCTTAGAGAGGTGAGTTAACAAATATATATTTCTTATTTCAGTAATGCCATATTTTTTAGCTTCATTCACTCACGTGAAAGGTTTCTCGCTTCACAGATAAAAACTCTTTAGCACCTTATCAGGTTAAAGAGGTCTCTTCATACTTAAGTGAAAGGGTCCAGCAATATCTCTATAGTGAGAAAATTAGGAACTATATCACCTTAGTAAATATAACCAAGTGCGATTTTTATGAATGGTAACATGATATGGCAAGTTTACCATTTCAATTATCGGTCTATCACTATTTGATCTTTGAGGGTTCTATAAAACAGAACTTTGTCCCCACGTTTGAACCAAAGTTTTGTGGTATGCTTAAGGAAACTTAGTTTTGTATATTTTGTTTAGCTGAGCAGCCTATGATTTTCTTAAGGTGAACACATGCCTTCTGCCTTATATCTGTTCACTGATTTCCTTCTTTTCTCCCTAAAGATATGTGTGTAGGAAAGTGTTCCCGTTGTGCAGGACTTTGTCTAGTGGTTCTCTCCATACTATCCATTACTATGAACATGTTTCTGCTCTTTCCCAATCTTGATAGATCCTACCTGACGAGGAATCTAATCAGTAACCATGCTAGGAGAATACCAGGAGTTTGGGCTGGGGGATGCATGGTAAGTGCAGAATAACAATTTGCAGAACTACAGTAATTGGTAAAAAACATCAATTGTAAGCACATGGAGACTATTGTCTAGACTGCAGATGCCTAGTCTTTTTATCTGTGAGGCTACTGCAGTGAAGACAACGGTCCCATGAAGTCTTATTAGTAATTAACACTAATGATCTTTCATTAACAATAGATATGAATCTCGGTTTGTGGTTTGATGTTTAGCCCATAAGTAAGTCCTTAGCTCTGACTTTCATAACTCAATTGGCCTTAGAGGACAAGATCCACCTTAAAATGAAGTTTCTTTTGTATAAAAGTGCACACCTGGAGATCATTGACTCTATATATAAAGACTATGCAATTTGCTTAGTTTGTCAGTTACTTCTTCATGTTTTGGGGAGATAGAAGCACAAACTGAATTAGATTTCTCTCAGTAACACTTTGATTTCTGAGCTGTGTATTCTGATAGTATGATAAGCTGTGTCATATCTAAACTCTGTCAGTTACATTAATTTTCAAGGGCTCTTCTCACATTACAACATACAGAGATGTCATTGTAAAAGATCAGTGCTATAGCTTTTACAACCTTTTTAACTTACTTAACTTTTTTGAATGTACTCAATTGGTGCTGCAACATAAGTGCTATAAATATCATGTAATGAGTATACATCTGTTTTCAATATCCTTGCTGTTACTTATAACCTCCTGGTATAATACTCATAACATAATCTTCTCCTCTCTTAGGTTCTCCTGGCTGGGTTACAGACCACATTAGCTGGATTTAAAGTGAGAAGCATCACCTGCTGTGGCCCCCGTTGTGATGTATGTTAGAGATAAGTTTTTTTATTCCCTTCTATACATTTTACTATATTTGGGACCATAATTCACACACAGAATAAGCAGATAAATAATGTGAATCAGTGATACTGCTCTTAATTCAAACATCCGTTATTATAGATGCTGCTATCCATTATATTCTCCTCTGTGGCGCTTGTGGGAGCTGCAATGTGCCTCATAATCACTACAGCTGGATTGACAAATGGACCTTACTGTTTGTACAGTGTGAGAGAGATGGAGGGGGAACCAGATGAAAAGTGGGGTTATCCGTTCAAGAATAATGAACCCCAGATATTGAATAATAGGTATATTGTAAAGAAGATCTATCTATCTATCTATCTATCTATCTATTTAACTATATGTAACTATTTGCCAGTGTGTGTTTTTGGTATGCTTAGTCTTTTGTGCAGATCATTGGTTAGTTTATAAATATATTTAATTAGAAATCCCAGATAGAATAGTAATATTTCTCATCTGATGAAGGAACCTACATTGTTTCCAACCACTTTGTGACTTTTAAAAATTGACGCAATGAAGAAAAAATCAATAAAGTGCACATTCATTGATATGATAAAATGATTGACAGCTTTGTAGTTTAAATAATTACATACAGCCGAAGCAGTCACTTCATTTTTAAAAACTAACATACAATTGAGCAAATGCAGTCAATGTTCCAAATGAGTGTCTGAAGCATGTATGTTACAAGCATGTTTAGGTGCTTTGCTTTTTCACACCCATTATGATGTGTGGGCGTGGGCCCATTTATTTTTCCCTTAAAACATCCTAAGTATAAATTATTTCCTTGTTCTTTTGTAGTGCTAACATTTATCTGTCTAATATTGTCCTATGGAGCACAGTCTGCATAGAGCCCCCACGGATAGAAATCTGGAACGCTGGCTTCTCTATTTCTCTTGGGCTCATCAACCTCTTGCAGATATTCCTCTGCCTCTTCCAGTTCATTAACGCTACTTTTGGAGTGGTTGGAGGTCACTGTGATCCCAAAAAGGTAGGATTCCTTTTTCTAGGCTTACTGAAAATACAATATCCAGGTCAAGATACCCTTGGTAATCCAGTGGAGTCAGTACATTTACATTAGTCATTAGTGGAGCACTTCATTTAGTGAAGGAATATAGTGTATGCAATATTTACAGTATACTGACCCCCCTCCCCCCAGAACACACAAATTTACTGCATTCAAAAGATAGTTCCTCTCAAATTGCAGTAAAATAATGAAAGTTATTCCATCTTTAATTAAATCAAAAGGAATTAGAGATTGGGAAATAGAATTAAAAACAAATTGGGCAGAACAAATATGGTCAAAAGCGTTTAACCTAGTGAAAAATTAATCAATAAATGCCTCCTATAAGGAAAATTTTCAAATTGACTCAGAGGTGGTATCTGGTTCCGCCAAAAATAAATATTTTTTGCCCTTAGATCTCCTCTTTATGTTGGAAAGGATGTAGTAGTCCAGGAACAGTATTACATAGTTGGTGGGAATGTGGGAAAATGAATCCTATTTGGTCCCAATGCTGTCTTCAGCTAACAAAAATTGTGGGTAAGACTATCCCATGTTCTCCCCAGATAGTACTGTTCCATATGGTTATCGATAAAATAGCCCCTCAGAGTAAATATCTAATCTCTCATGTTTTGTTAGTATTGAAATCCCTCCTGTTAAAACATTGGAATCAGCCTTCAATTCCATTTTGGAAAGAAGTGTTAAATGTGGTAACCTTAAATAGAGAGCTAATGAAAGACAACAATATAAGCTGAATAACAAAAAAAGGTTTAGCATCTACTTGGTATTTAGGGGATAGATTTATCTTGATTCAAGAGGTAAAAGAGTGAAATAGGGAACCAAGGTGATGGGAATAAGCGTCGCCACTTAGAAATAATATTGATTGATAAAGCTCCCATACCGTGGGCCTCATTCAATTGCGATTTGGCCAATTGAATAGGGCTCTAAATAAGCACATAACATATATTTTTTAAAGAAGTTTTTAGCTAGTGAAAACCTTGTTTTTGGATAGATGTTTACTAACTAAAAACTTCTTTAAAAAATAAATGTTATGTGCTTATTTAGGGCCCTATTTAATTGGCCAAATTGCAATTGAATGAGGGCCCGTATGTTTAGGATGATTGCATATATGTGTATTTGTTTATGTATTGTTCTGTTATTTATGTATTTATATTTGTATGAAACTTTTGTGAATACAAAAAAAGAAATAAAAGATAGTTCCTTTCCTGATCTTTATGGGAAAACATCCCAATGTAAAGCCCTTTTTAAGAATAAAAAATATTTTGTTTGCTTTATTACCTCATTTGATGAAGGACCTATTTAGTTCACAGAAACAAACTTACAACTGTTTCATGTTTTTCTAAGATCACAATTGAATTATCGCAAATATCACTGATATTGCCTTGTTTGACAATGCTTACAATATGTGTGTTTTAAGAACTAAAATGGATAGTGAAAGTTAAAAAATAGAAATCGTATTTAACTAATTACCTCTATTTATTACTTGTTATACGCAATGTTGTAAAACTCCATTACAAATGTTCTCCAAATACTGATTATCCAAAGATCAGCAACACAGTGCCTATCCAAATAAATAATCGATATGAATTCTAAATAGGATTTGTTCATTTTATTTAAATGAATAGGGTTAAGCATTTTTTTTAAATCTCTATTTATAAGCATGCAAAGAATAGGGCACTAAGGTACTACTGTACAAAATGTTTAAAATGTGTAAAACCTGCAATTGAGCTGTCTTGAAAATCCAGAGAACCGGCTAAGAAGTGTGCACCATGGTATGGTACACACTCACTATGCTGTTTGATTATTTTATAATATAGGCTTCAAAACAAAGTAATGTCATCTGTAAATACCACTAAGGAAGTCCCATATTTACGGTATTCTTGTGTGGAGAAAAAAGTAAACGGTTGAGTTGATAATGGAGCACTAATTAAGAATAGGTCCCAATAATTCAAGGATAAATAGCCCATTCATGTAGCATGTTCTGAAATGGGATCTGAGGACAGCCCTAAAAAGTACAGAAAAACACAATGTAGCTTAAGGAAGGCTGCCACCCCAAATCTTTTTTTAAAAGATATTTTTAAAGGCACAATTATTTTTTTTACCATATACTAGCCGTTTATTTATAAAGTGCAATATTCATTATTCTTTGTGCTGCATTATTATGCAAATGAACAGCTTGCGAATACCACCTAGCTTTGATATACTAATATCACTGCTGGTTTGTTTCTCTGGTGTGCAAATGTTATCATGCAGTTAGATCTCCTCCACACACTTGTCATACACTCTGAGCTAAAAAATAGCATACTGAACTACAGATTAGCATAATTGGCAGCACAAACAATGCTGAATATCACAAGAACTATTTACTGTAGAAAAAAGGGCTCTTTCTGAGTATTGAATGTGTTCCTTTAACATTGATCAAATCACACTTGGAATATGAAAAATAGTGTAACTGGTTATAGAAAGACTCTATAGGTCATCAATGCTCTTTGTATTTTCAGTTATGAAGTAATGGGACATAGATTTCCTATAAACATTGTAATCATACTCTTACAGGCATATCTAAGTTTCATGGATTAATACTTTTCTGCAATCCTTAGGCAAAAATCAGCTTATGTGTATGTAGAACATCTCATAAAACATTTTATTTATATTATAATCTAAAAATCCCTCCAGGGGGTGTCTACACAGGCATCTGACCCCTCCCAATCAGCATGCAGCATCAGGGGAGCAATATTAACCCACTACTGTATTTACCTGTTGTTGCTTTCTCAGCCAATCTCCTTGCAGCTTGCTGTCGGTATGTCAGCAATATATAGCACATATCAGTGATACACTACATATCCCAGGCTGCTTTAAAGCACAAACAGGAACACCAGAGTTTAAATCAAATGTTTCAGCTAACCTGATTGGCAAAACAATTATTTTTAAATGTGATGCTAATTTAGCATAGGTTTGGAGGGTGTTAACCCTAATTTGCAAATTACAAGACATGTTGCTTACTTCAATGTAAGTGTTTGAGGGTTTATTTGGGGATTTTGTCCATGCAATTTTTTTTTTTTGCATACACTACTAATTCTCCTCCATCAGATGCATTCATAACCCAGGAAACTTAGATATGCCTTTAAGTTCTAAATTCCTACATGTATTTGTATTCACAAATATTGCTCTCTCTCTGTCCAGATACCTACAATGTTACATGGCTTGTTTACCATGGCCTACATAACTTTCAAATATATCTTATTTATCTTTACAGCATGGATCTTCAAAGGTGTGAAAACGAGACATTTTTTTAAATTGCAGTCAAGACGCACAGGTAAATACCATATTGTTTTTGTGGGTGCAGTTTATTAATCTTTAAAATTAAAATTGAATTGCACTGTCAGAGAGGCTTGCTTTGAATTGCATAATAGACATATGGAAGGTTTCTGGATTTCACTAGGAATTTAATATACATATAAATTTACTTTCATGAACTTTTGGACTTAAATTTTTTTAAGAAGTGCTTAAAAACCTCTGTTTTCTTCTGCCTAAAATCATACAAATCATACCTGCTTGTGTCTGCCATCTGCAGCTCATAAAGACACAGACTCTGCTGCACTTGCTGTGCAGTGTCTCATACTAGCCAATCAGTAACCATCTCTCAGCAACATTCTGCAACAGGTCAAAATATTCCTATGACTTAAAATGTTCATCTGCTTCGAGTGACTCTTGTTTGGAGAATGTAAACACTGTATGAAGATCACAGGTTGCCATTCTTAGCCTGGTGTAAATGCAAAACCTCTACTATAATATAAGATGGATTGTTTTTGTATGAGAGACATGGTAATGTTACTTACACTTGAGGGAAGATGATGAAATATAACTAAATATTTTAGCACAGTGTGTCTGTTATTGATCTTTGATTGGTTACCAGTTTGATGTTTAAAAAAGAATTAAAACCCAGACAAGCAGATAGCTATATATATATGTAATGTTTTCTAACAGCCAGTACATAGTACAATACAATAATGCAATTCAATATTCCATTTAGTCTGTTTATAGCCATTGGATTCATGAATTCCCTTTTGCACATTGTAGGCAATGGAACATACTTTTTATATACCTCGTCAATATATTTCTGACAAAATATGTCAGTGTGCGGATATGTCTTTCAGGTTAAGAAGGATTTCTGCATACTTAATAGGTCAAAACATTTGAAAATGTTAATGGGTTGGTTGTGCTGACACAGAGGAAGCATAGAACTTTACGATTTAAAAGCGATGCAACACAGATATAAGTTAAAATTGACTTAACATCATAGACATAGAAAATAGTCCACAGATCACAGTCACATTCCATCCAGTAAGAGCTCAGTCATTATAAATCCAATGTCACCTCTTGTTCCACCAGTTGGAATGTTGACTAAAGACAACTAAGTATCCATTTATAGTTCAAGATGTTTTACATCTTCCTTTCATCTTGCCTTTGCTTTGCATCTCATGGAGGATGTTGGGATTAGGAGGTAAACTCTGAATGACCTCATACAGGGTGAAGATGCTGAAAGATATCTGCTCATATGGGGAGCTAATACCATTCTCATATAAACATGCAAATGCAATAACTGGTGGAGACTCTCTTACCCCAACCTCACAAGATGGCAACTCTAAGTATGCTAGATCTGAATACGCACTGGGTCCATCATAAATGACCCAGGGACCCACCCACCTGGGGTACGGGCTGAGGTATACGCCTAGGTTTACACGTGAAATGGAATTGGTAGGATGTGAGTACAGCACCCAGGTTGGAGGCTGCAAGCTAAGTTTAGTTCTGTAGAGAGTCTCTGACCTCTTTTTCTGTTTTTCTAACCCAACTAAGGATGATGATTCAGAAAGCATAAGCCCATTATAACTACATTCGCAAGATCCCTTCACACAAGGCATCTGCTTATGAGGCACCGAGTTAGCAATTTTATTTGTTTTGGACTCACACTTATGCACGTTTTTATCATATTGATTCAGTTTCTGTTGAACTTGCAATATTTTCCTGCACTGGGATACAATTTCAGATACTTTAGGTAAGACCTTACAATGCTTTGTTTCACCATTTAAGGCATCATTTGCATGAATCCTTGAAAGGAAGCCAAAAGGAGCTGGGAAACCAATGACACTTCCATGGCACCCACTCGCTGTCTCCTGCAACTTTTCAATAACTTGCCCTGGCTCAAATAAGACACCATCATCAGAGCTCAGAGCTTGCACTCTGAAACCTAGGGAACTTCTGGCATTGCAATATAAGATTCTGGTGCCATCTTCTGCATCAACGGATACCAGTTGGCACTGTACTGTCTGCAGGTTTGGGATTAATTCTCCTAGCATCCAACTCTTGCCATGGTCATCACTGCGGAAGGCGAAGGCTTTTGGAGTGGTCCGACAGATCTTCCCAAAGCAATCTCTGCAGTTTATATGGTATGTGTAAGCAGGAATAAGGAAGCGGCAATATTTTAGCTGTAAACCATGACCTGGTCCCAAGGTAAATGTGGCCCAATCTGGAACAGAAAGAGGATTAAAAGCAAATATTTTCTTTTCATCGTGAACTACATTATCAATGCTGCTATTATAAGTATTTGATTGAACATTACTTTAAAACAGTGGCAATTCCAAATAAGGTATTATTAAAAAAAAAATCAGTAAATAACTTGCACTTGAAACAATGGAACAAATGCCATTCAGCAATGATCTTTTAATAACACAAGATTAGAATATATCTTTATGTACTTGTTATTAATTATAGTTTCAAATAATACCTTATTTGGAAGCTGTGCTGTATTATGTATGGAATGAATACATCAGTTATATCATGCTTGAATTCATTTTGAGACACATATTAAATAATAAATACTGCTGATTATCTTGCATTCAGTTTGGAATTAAATCGTTTCTTATATAATATATGTTTTTAAAATTTGCAAGAAGCACTCTGATATACTTAGGACCCTTATGAATTGAGAAATTGTTAGTTACTGGAGCCCGTAATGTAGCCCATAAACTAATTTGCTATTCAATTGGCGTCTTTCAGGGTGCCGCAAAGGGTCTACGGGTTACAGGCGGGCTTGTTCCATTGAATCGCTTTGTAATTGGAGCAAATTTTAAGCCAGCAGACCTACGACCTGTATAACGTAAACTGCAGGCTTGCAATTGAACCAGGCCCTTAGTGTGGGCTGATAGTAAGGCACCAGAGATACATATATATATATATATATATATATATATATATATAGGTATGCTGCCTTTAAAGGGTGCATGTGGAAATTAAATATACCTTATATACTCAAGTATAAGCCGACCCGAGTATAAGCCGAGGCACCTATTTTACCACAAAATACTGGGAAAACTTAGTGACTCCAGTATAAGCGGAGGGTAGGAAATGCGCTGCCCCCTGTGTCCCTCTTGTGCCCTCTGTGTCCCCCTTTTGTGTGTCCTCTGTTCCCTCTTTCTTGTGTCCCCCCTCTCTCTCCCCTGTGTCTCTTCCCCTCCTCTCCCTCCCCTGTGTCTCTTCCCCCTCTCCCTCCCCTGTGTCTCTTCCCTCTCTCCCTTCCCTGTGTCTCTTTCCCCCTCACCCTTCCCTGTGTCTCTTTCCTCCCCTCTACCTTCCCTGTGTCTCTTTCCCTCCCACTCCATTCCCTGTGTCTCTTTCCCTCCCTTATCCCCCTCCTCAACTCCCCTCCTCATCCTCAACCCCTCTCCTTAACCCCCCTCCTCATCCTCAACCCCCCCTTCCTCAACCTCTCTCCTTAACGCCCCTCCTCATCCTCATTCTCCCTCCTCAACCTCATCCTCCCTCCTCAACCCCCCTCCTCAACCTCAACCCCCTCCTCAACCCCCTCCTCAGACCCCCTCCTCAACCTCTCTCCTCAACCCCCCATCCTCATTCTCAACCCCCTCCATTCTCAACTCCCCATCCTCATCCTCAACCCCCCCACGATCATAACTCTTGTGGAAGTGAAAGATCAAAGGCTTTGTGTAAGTTCCAAGTTTAACCATCTCAAAGTTTTCAAGCCTGTAACCCGTAAACCATTTGGAGCCCGCAAAAAGACACCAATTGAATAGCAAATTAACTTACGGCCTCGCTTACAGGCTCCAGTAACTTACATTTGCTTAATTGAATTGTGCGAAAATGCGTCTTTAACATGAATAAGGGATAAACAAAAAAGACTATATCAAGTCCTAGTGCTTAACACTTATACTGAATAAACACAAAATTAACAATAATGTACTATATTTATGTACATCAAACCCCGCAGCAAAATAGAAACAGAAAACCACAATCGTATGATTTTTCAACCATAAAAATATTCCACTGAAAAAAAAAAAACACAAAAGTGTATGGAAAGTAATTCTAATAGGTCCTCTAAAAAGAGAAGGATGACTAAAGTACAATAAGTGTGAATATCACAAAAACAAGTAAACACATCAAACGAGTAGTACAAATTATCTACAGTGATATTGAATAAAACAAACAAAAAAAACAAGTACAAGTACAAATATAAACGTAAAATATGTATATTGAAAAACAAATGATAAAAAAGTACAACATTTTAATATTACTGTAATCCATAATAAATTTATAAAAGTATTCTAATTTTATTTAGGGACACTGATAGAGAAACATTGATAGTTGTGTCAAGAGAACAATGAATAGCTGGAAGTTCAAGAAGGATAATAAGCTATTAGTAGTTAACCATGTGTTGGTGTGTTGGTTTTTGATTGTGATTGATTTTCAGTAACAAAAAGGACACACGCACACATATATATATTGGTACAATAGCCTAGTGAGTATGGCCCTCATTCAATTAAGATTTGGCCAATAGAATAGTGCTCTAAATAAGCACATAACATATTTTTTTTAAATAAGTTTTTAGTTAGTGAAAACCTTCCTTTTGGATAGATGTTTACTAACTAAAAACTTCTTTAAAAAAGTATTTTATGTGCTTATTTAGACCCCTATTCAATTGGCCAAATTGCAATTGAATGAGGGCATATGTCATCTGCTGAGTTTAGTATTCCTGACAGATATGCCTGTGGGATACAGGGAAGGTTCCAAATATGATATAACTTTAAGCTTACATTGAAGTCTGCCTGTCAGTCAGTTATACATCGTTTTAATGAAAATCATTATTAATAGTTGTTGATTACCACTGGAGATCTGAATATATTATCTTCAGTGTAACCCTTGTGAAAAGCAAAAGACTAGTTATGCTCAGCCTCCAGAAAAATAGACAGATTTTCCTGGCTCCCAGGATTCTTGAATCACTGCATGTACATATATATATATATATATATATATATATATATATGTGTATAAACAAAAATTATATATACATATATGTATATATATATATATATATATATATATATATATATATATATATATATACATACATACTATTATATATATATTATTATCTTGCATTTATATCGTGCCAGCACATTCTGCAATGCTGGGGCACAGTAAAACATTGGTATGACAGACTGATACAGAAGGAGTTAATGATCCTGCATTTGAGCTACCAATCATACACATGATACTTTTAAACCAAGTCCCTTGCATGACGGAGATTTATGAAGCATATAGACAAAAATATTAATGTAACTTAAAGGTAAAGTCATTTAATGGGAGAAACAATTCAAAAGAGATTAGTGATTAAGGCCCCTATGCCAATCACTGAAAAAACAATACTACCTAGCTATCTTTATCACACATCCCTAAAACATTGCGAGAGAATTCCTACGGGTCACTGCTACAAGTGAACTTCACAACAAAGGCCGAAAAGAAGGATAAAAATCTCCATTGAGTTTTGCATTGACAATAAATTACGAGTTACTCCCTTTCAATCTGACATCCAAACCCTTTGCTAACTCGCAAATCTGGGCACTGCCTTAACTGCAAAAAAGCAGAAGAACGATTTACAAGTATCAAAGACCACTTGTAACTGGTTTTCAAACCTTTGCTAAGTCCCCCAGGAGCATTGAAAGTGGCAGTATAGCACAAAAAGCACTAGAAAATTATGACATTTCAACATTATTTGACACTTTACAATTCAGTATCAACATATGAGTGTATCAGCTCTGAAAATGGAGGCGAAACCTCCACTATAAGCTAAGAGAAATCATAATTCGGTAGGTGTGGACAGGGTAGATGGGAGAGCATGTTAAAGGAGTTCAAAGGCTAGGTCTGGAGGTAAAAAATAAAAATAAGGATCTACATATCTTCGTGCCCTAAGGAATCAACCATGTGCTTTAGAAAATTATAAATTATATTGTAAATGATTTGTGCCAATACATCAGTTTAAATATATGTAAAATAATATTTTGCATCTAAAATCTAGTATAGAAGTTCTTACTGGTTTTAAAATAGGACTATATTTTGTATACTATACTATTGAGACAAACAATCAGTTTAATTTCATAACACGTACACACCTTGAGCTGAGAATCTTATATGCTTGTAATTCTGTTTGGACTTACTATTTCTTCCATTCAGCCTATTATACAATGGTGAGAAAAGCCAATTTCTGCTGTTATTGGCTGTTATTATGCATTGTTATTTGATCTAGATATAGTTAGGGTTTCCTGCTTTCAGCCAGAAGAGTACTGTGCAGAGAATCTCCTGATATTGCCTTTCTATTTGCTAAAATGATACCTGCATGCATGCTAATGTTTCCAAAAAGGCATCCAGCATTTTGATCTAAAATATTCTGGCCCATCTCACCAAGAAAGTTGTACAGCACTGCAATACATTGTCTTTGTTTACCTTTCAGTGACTCCCCAATGACTTCATGAGTTAAGTCGATGACATCACTCCAGCTCCTGCCTTGGTCAGTGCTGGTTACATAGCACAGACGTGTCAGGTTGTGTCCAGTGATGATTTGGTAGGATTCTGTTGTCCTACCCAAGACAGCTATAAAGAAGAGGAACAGCTCTCCGGTGAACTCATCGTAGATTGGGCAGGGATTCATGGAGCGATGACCGGGAAGGTGGGCTTTCTCCACAGCATGCATGTCCTCCCACTGAGAGGAATATAACAAACTCTCTAGTTGCAATCAATCATAATAATATCTTTAATATCACACCAAAAGTATAATGAAAATACAGAAGGAAAAACTTTACCCTTTCGATAAAGCTTTTGACAATATTTGCCACCACTAGCCAATCAAATAAATGACATTGTATTTTTTGACAACTACAGTAACCATTTAAGCTAAACAATAAATCTCATCTGGGTTCACCTCCCAGCCAACCCCTCCAAGCAAGAAAGCTAAACCACATGCAGTAAGTGTGATGGCTAGGCTTCAGTCATCTCAGGGTAAATGGGTTAGAAGGTGGGTGCGCACAGCTTTGAAATGACCATGTGTCACATTACCTATATATCAGCATACATCCTGAATTCCAAATAAAATGACCACTGTAATGCAACAAATAGTAAAGCTCATAACTTTGTTGGGCAGAGATTATTAAAAGGAGTATGCAGTTAAAAAAATAAAAGTTAATATTTTTTTCTTACTTTGTAAATGGTCTATTTTCTCCTCAGTCAGAGCTTATCTCCACCTCTCTAGGGGCATGGGTTAACCATCATGGATCTTGGAAGCAGACTGGGCTATGATGTCATAGGCCTTGTCACATTACATCATTTGCCACCCCCCCATTGAATACACAGAGGTAATCACTATTGTAACCAGCTTTCAGGTGCACCATTATCCACTCTCAGAGGCAATGCATGATCATGCCCCCTTTACTGATCATGCTATGTCTGAACCGAAAAACACGTTCATAAGAAAAAATATTTACTTTTATTAATTTTAAACTAGACATATGAGCTTTAATTATAAATGCACTACTGTGGTCCTTTAACTGATAGAGGCAATTGCTTAGATTATATCAGACAGGCCCTTCTATTGCTGCACTCCATAAACTGGTATCTTCTTTAACCCCTTATAATTGTGTAAAACGGGCACATTTCTCTCCTTATGTATGGGGAATATATGAAAGGGCTGCCATTTAGCTGACCTGAGTAGAACTAAAACTTGGGAAAATAATTTGTCTGCACTTTTTTAAACTAAACAAAAACAGTCAGAGCCGCTCAATCTGATAATGAACAATACCTAAGTAGATTTGTTCTATAGGTCTGGTTACCTACTCACAGAGCAGCCACTTCTAGCTCGCTTGTGCCCGTCACAGAGATAAATATCCAACAGTCTATCAGTCTGGTCAAACTCAAAACAGTGATCCAGCTTCTGAAATATCCCCATTTTTTTTAAAATGTAAGCTGTTTCCAAATCTTGGCAACTGCTATATATAAACACATGAAACTCATTCATGTTTTGTTCTTGACCCAGTTTCTTTTTTTATCCTGACCTCCACATAGTTGCGGTAGAATGTTCCTCTGCGTAATACCAACAGGTTAGCATGAGCATCATCTGCACTCAGCCTCTCCTCAGCGAATGCCAACAGGGTGCTCCAGCGCGGCACGTAGAGCAGGGCAGGCACACGGTATGTCACCCCATTCTTCTCCCTCTCAAATAGCACAGTGCGAGCAGGAACGTGGCGGGACCCCATCACAAACTGGAAAGGTAAAAAATTAAACAAAAAGTTTCATTTACATATATCTATGCAACTTGGACACATACCAGTTTTAAGCAGGTGTTACTTTTTTTTTCACCAGACCTGTACTGTTGTCCCAATGACCATAGATCTTATACATGGACAGGAATTCCAGACAAAGCAGAATATATATATATATATATATATATATATATATATATTAAAATTTCTACATAAGGCCATACTGTTACTACATAAATCTTTACCCCCTCTTAATTTTGTAGAACAGTTCTGGTACCTATATATATATATAGGTCCTAACCAAATCAGTACCTGTATGCCATGTTTGTAAACAATATTTTCTGTTGCTTCAATTTCCCTGTAGCCTCTTTCTTTCAATCAGAACTTTTTGCACCACTTCTCTGTACCTGCCCCTCTGACTTTGCCCCTCTTAACCCTGCTTAACTTCTGCTCATGCCATATGACATGGCATATATTATAGCTAGCAGTTGCTTTTAAACTGAAAACAATCTATGCAGACTCTTGGGTAGTAATTATTAATTATTAGCTTCTCTTACCTGATGATATCCATGCTTGATTTCTATTCATCATACACTTAAAGAAATACTGTACCACTATAGCAATGTCATAATTTAAGACCCAAACATCACGAAAAAATGTGTCCATTCATTATAAAAAATATATATTATTTTCCCTTCATCATTAATGTAAGAGTAATAAAATCCCTCAAGTTAGCACTAACAATAATATTGAGATCATTTTTAATCAAGGACAGAACAACCACACATTTTTGAAAAAATCCTATTTCAGCCAGGGCAAGATACATTATCCCATAAACATATACGTTTATAGATGTTAGTATGCTAGGAAGGATAAAAAAGTAAAAAAGATTGCAAGCAAGATTCCACGAAGATTTGTTTTTAAATAATGTGGGCATTAGTGGGCCATTTAAACCCACTTTCAAATCTAAAACAAAAAATAAAAGTACACAAAAAAAAAATGTTTTATGTTCCTTATTTGTATAGTAATCACGGTCTCTCCATGTCTATAAAATGTGGTATATGATGCTCTCTCCTGTATTCAAGGATAAATGAGCTCTGTCCCTATCATAGATCTGTGAATTACAGGTCTGTTTTTCCTTAACTTCTTTCATACCTATGGATAAATATCCTCTTTGTATTTCCACTCCAGAAACCTACTGATTTTATCATCTCTACCGCCTCCCCTTTGTACCTGTGTATTATGATCCTCTCTTCTCCTTCATGCTGTGGCTCATCTCCTCCACTCTCTTTATCTATTACATTCCTTCTTCTTCCAGGGCTTTCTACCTAAAAAACCTAGATGTCATCATGTGAGCTGATACAGAGGACACCGCTAGTGACCCAGAAAATCCCCCCAAGTCAGCAGTCAGTGGCTGCACTGTGTCACCCACACAGAACTGTGTTTGTTAGGTGCTAGTTAGAATGCTGCTGAAGTTGTCTCTTTGCAGCTGCGTCAACAGTGCATCTAACTGAACATTATCAATCAACAGAGCTATTGATGGAGCCCCTGCAAGAACAAATAGCTATACAAGGACACACATACCAAAGCAAAACTAAAAATAAGCAAGATTACAAAAAATGTAATATGGCCATTCAGTACTCTGTATTTTACCATTATATACGGTTTAGAAAATTCAGTCGCTTACATTTGTTGAAAAACTTGACATTCTTGTGAAGTATTTAACAAACTAACAATATAATCAGCTGTGTAATATATTTGCAGAAATCATTTTAAAGAAAATCTTACATTTAGCTGACAGGTTGTGTCATGGGGATTTCCATCTAAGACTGCTTGGTATATCATACTGGGACTTAATCTTCTATTTAGTTCTATAGTCAAGAGGCAATTTGCAATGTTAGTTTTTCAGCAGAAATTAACAGAGAGCTTATCTGAAACTATGGTTCCTCCTATTCCTCTTAGGTTTATAATCCTGTTAGGAATAAAGGCAAAATTCCTGGCAACATTAAAGCAAAATGAAATACACTAGTTAAAATTTAAATTGTACTGAGAGGACTTGAGGGCCCAATGGGATGGTGCCGATGTAGACGAGGAGAAGGAGAAGAGAGGTTATTGCTCGGGGAAGTCCTCTTCCATTAAAACACCAGGCACTAACACAGGGGGTGGTTCTCTTTTCTTTCTCTTAACACCTCTGAACCCTGCTGGAGACTCCGATGTAGGGAGTTTTTGCTTCTGCTTACGTTTCAAAATGTTTCTGAAGTGAGACATTGTTTGATAATTACACAAGTCCACATTTTGGCTTGCTTGAGCTTTGTCAGGGTGATAATAATCAACAAAATGTTGTAATTCAACCCATTTAGCATACATGTATTTGAAGTTCTTGGATTTCCAAGACTACAGTTTGTTTCTTGTGGGCACAGGCTGCACTTTGGTTCTTATGAGCACAGGCTACACTTTGGTTCTTTTAAGCACAAGCTGCACTTTGTTCTTGTCGGCACAGGCCACACTTTGGTTTTTTAAGCACAAGCTGCACTTTTGTTCTTGTCAGCACAGGCCACATTTTGGTTCTTGTAGGCACAGGCTGTACTTTGGTTCTTATAAGCACAGGCTGCACTTTGGTTCATGTAGACATAGGCTGCACTTTGATTTTTATAAACACAGACTGCTCTTGGGCTGTTGTTAGCACAAACTAAACTACTGCTCAGTACAGTACTTTATTTAACTTTCTACGGTGGTGTGAGCGCAATAAGTACCAAGCGTCGAGTTCCGAACCATTTTTTCTCATCCAGACGTGTCCAGTACCGAAATCAACGAGTTTTGAGGTAGTCGAGTACTGAGGGTCCATTGTAATTGTATATACTTATTTAAGGATTATTGTTGTATAATAAAAAAAATGCAGGTGTTTAAAAAGTATGTAATAAACTAAACATATACTCGAGTATAAGCCGACAACATACTGGGTAAAATGAGTGAATCAAGTATAAGCCGAGGGTGGGAAATGTGCTGCCCCCTGTGTCCCTCTTGTGCCCTCTGTGTCCCCCTCTCTCTCTGTGTCTCTTCTCCCCTCTCCCTTCCCTGTGTCTCTTCCAACCTCTCCCTTCCCTGTGTCTCTTTCCCCTTCCCTTATCACACTCCTTAACCTCCCTCCTCATCCTCCCTCCTCAACCTCCCTCCTCAACCTCCCTCCTCATCCTCCCCCCTCATCCTCTCTCCTCATCCTCCCTCCTCCTCATCCACCCTCCTCATCCTCCCTCCTCATCCTCAACCCCCTCAACCTCCTTCCTCATCCTCAACCCCCTCCTCAACTTTACTCCTCAACCCCCCCATACTCAATCCTCCTCCTCAACCCCCATCCTCATCCTCTCTCCTCAACCCCCATCCTCAACCCCCCATCCTCAATCCCCCTCCTCAACCCCCATCCTCATCCTCTCTCCTCAACCCCCCTCCTCAACCCCAACCTCCCTCCTCAACCCCTCCTCCTCATCCTCAACCTCCCTCCTCAACCCCTTCCTCAACCTCCCCCCTCATCCTCAACCCCCTCCTCAACCCCCATCCTCAACCTCAACCCCCCTCCTCAACCCCTCCTCCTCATCCTCAACCTCCCTCCTCAACCCCCTCCTCAACCTCCCTCCTCATCCTCAACCCCCTCCTCAACCTCCCTCCTCAACCCCCCCATCCTCAACCCCCTCCTCAACCTTCCTCCTCAACCCCCCATCCTCAACCCCCCCATCCTCATCCTCAACCCTCCATCCTCATCCTCAACCCCCCATCCTCATCCTCAACCCTCCATCCTCAACCTCCCACCTCAACCCCCCTCCTCAACCTCAACCCACCTCCTGAACCTCAACCCCCCTCAACCTCCCCCCTCAATTTCCCTCAACCCCACCCCCCTCCTCAACTTAAACCCCCCTCAACCCCCCTCCTCCACCTAAACCCCCCTAAATACCTCCCCCCTCTCCCCTCACTTACCTTCTTGTGCTCTGGCCTCCGCTCCTTGACCCGGCGCGCATGTGACGTCACATGCGTGCCGCGTCATTAGCATATACCGGGTGCCGGCATGCCGGTATATGCTAATGACGCGGCACGCATGTGACGTCACATGCGCGCCGGCGCCGGGTCAAGGAGCGGCGGACGGAGCACAAGCGGGTAAGTGAGGGGAGAGGGGGGAGGTATTTAGGGGGTTTAGGTGGAGGAGGGGGGTTGAGGGGGGTTTATGCTGAGGAGGGAGGTTTAGGTTGGGAAAGAGGGTAAGAGATACGGCGGGGGGTAGAGAGACACACGGGGGGGTTAGAGACACACGGGGGGGTTAGAGAGACACAGGGGTTTAGAGAGACACGGGGGGGGTAGAGAGACACGGGGGGTTAGAGAGACACGGGGGGAGAGTGACTCGAGTATAAGCCGAGAGGGCCCTTTTTTGCCTTTAAAAAAGGGCTGAAAAACTTGGCTTATACTCAAGTACATACGGTAGGTATGTAAGCTACGAGCATAAATCATTTTTAGATACAAATGTATGTTATCCAGCTCTACTTGTGCTTTTTGAAACCTGAAGCTGACAGCAGAAGGAATTCAATCTATGAGAAGAGGGAGAAACTGTGGACTTAGATAAGACCTCTATTCACATAAGTTGAAAACACCCTCTCTAAATAGAACACTTAAACATAGAATTCAGTGAAAAAGTAAGCCCCCATAGATAACCCTCACACTCAAGTTACAGACAGGCTAGCTGTTCAAAATGGAACCCCCAATTACATAGAGTCATGTAAATAAAACATTTTCTCTAAGAATGCTTTGTTTTGTTCCTGTCTTGCTATGTTCTTAAATACTTTACAAGAGCGTCAAGCTTGTACCAAACTACTGTGCCCTTTTGTTTGTTTTTAATATTCCCTTCTAACTTCAAACTGGAGGAAACATATTTTCTTATGTAATTTATGATGGGCAAGCTACTACTATTATTATATTACTAGCGACTTGCCCGTCAAAAATGATGGCAATAAAATTTTAAGGCTGGCAATGCTTTTTGCCAGACAATGCAAGTTCCTTCCCCCTCTAACTTGCAAGCCTCGTCATGAGCGCCTTTGGTGCTCATCATGAGCCTCACAATGAGCAACTTTGGCGCTCACTTCGAGCCTCTCCCACCGTCTAATTTGCCTTTGGCGCTCATCACAAGCCTCGCAATGAGCGCCTTCGACACGCTCATTGCGTGTCTCTCCCTCTTTCTACTTCCTCCCTTGTGTCTCATTTCCCCCTCCTCTTCCTCCCTTGTGTCTCCTTACCCCCTCCTCTCCCTCCCTTGTGTCTCCTTCCCCTCTGTGTTTTTAACCCCTCTCCCCCTGTATCTTTCCCCCCTGTGTCTCTTTCTCCACCTCTCCCTCCCCTGTGTCTCTTTTCCCCCTGTGTCTCTTTCCCCATGTCTCTCCCCCCCTGTGTCTCTTGCCCCTTCTCTAGTGTCTGTTCCCCCATTTCCCTCCCCTGTGTCTCTTCCCCCTCCTGCACTCCTCTGTGTCTCTCCTCCCCTCGCATTCCCGTTTGCCTACCCCCTCATTCCTCGTGTCTACTCCCTCCTCTAAAACCCCTGAGTGTCTTCCCTCTCCCCTGTGTCTCTTTCCCCCTCCTCTCCCTTCTGTGTCTCTCCCCCTCACTCCTTTGTGTCTCTACCCCCTCCTCTCCCTGTCCTGTGTCTCTCTCCCCTCTCCTCTGTGTCTTCCCCCTCCTTTCCTGTGTGTTTCCCCTCCTCCTCCTCTCTCTCTCCGGTGCGCAATGCGCCTGAGCGGGCCGCCGCTCTGCGCATGCATGGCCCGTTGCGCAATGTGCATGCGCGCCCAATTTGCGGCAATCGTAGTTGTCAGTCTGTGATTTGTCGCAAGCCTTATGACGAATCACAGTTTGACAACTATTATATATATGTTATATGTATTGATCTATTATTCACTAACTAGGACTCATTAGTTGACTGATAGTGGTATGCTGCTTAAAAGTGATGTATGTAGATGTCGCACAACACCTATTATTTAAAATCCACTGACACTGTGAGAACAGTATAACAAAGCTTTATTTCATACATAGAGCACACCCAGAAATGAACAAGTGCATTAATATCATGGGTGTAGTGTGGACAGATCCCGGAAGGGTACGAGGCTTTTGGGGAAAAAGGGGATACCTAAAGGGCGTAATATCAACGTCTATAATAATCATGATGCATAGCACCTACCAGGGTCACATGTGGCCACTACACCACTGCAACTGGAATCTGATGAACAAAATGATCATCAGAAATCCCTCAATTTCATAGAAGTAACCATCAATGTGCATAGAGCTTCCATATGGTCTCCACCTGCTTAATTAAACAGATGCAATAAATCATGGATCATGTGACACAAATCAATGCCACACACAGTGTGGTTTCATACAATTAATGATTAATCCCAAATAGATGGGATTTGCCTTTGGCAAAAGAAAGAGGAGGTTGGGGAACAAGCAAATGCTGTTATAACAGTACAGTGTTTCTTGCTCTGAACACTAAAATAAACCAATTAACATGGTTACGAGCAGTGATAACCATACTGATTCTGTCCTGTACAATCAGCGTTCCCAAAATATGCTGAAGATGTGTAATATGACAAGACATGCTTCACTGTGACCACAATCTTTTAGCAAAGAGTACTATCAGTATCTACATGGAATTGTTTTGCCATGCTCCTATCACATCTCACTGGTATATGGGTGGTACCAAGGCCAGACAGATTACACTACCCCTAAACACATACCCATTGATAGTTTGTGGATTAAATAAAATACATGAATCTGCCTTCATAATATTAACGGGATGACAAAAATGTATGTATAACTACTGGTTCAGCAGATCCTAATGGGACTGTGCAACTCTACAGCCTGGACTTTATTCATTGTAATTGAAACGCACACCAGTCATTTTCATTAGTGAAGAGATATGTAGTCATATATTGCATTTCAGATCTATCTGCTGGGGTGGATGTCACTGATCGAATGCACTGTTTTTTTATTTTTATTGAAATAGTATAAAAATGCAGACACATCATATTCATACCACTTTACAAATCACATAATACAACAAAAAAACAAAACAAACATAGTTGCAGGTTATCAAAATACTTTGGCAAAAAAAAAGCTAATAATACACAAGCTCTCTTTATAACCCTTAGATCTCCACCGTTTTACGCAGAAAAATGCTCAGCCCACTTTTTCCACTTGAGATTGTCCTTATTGCTCTTAGTTATAGTAATTCGGGCAAAATCTCTTTCAATCTGCCTATTCCTTTCCATTATATTTTTAATTTTGTTCCAAGTGGGCATAATTACCTCCATCCACTTCAGTGCTATTAACCAGTTAGCCGCTAATAATACATTTAGTACAACCACTTTTGTACTAGCATCTAAATGAGATAGAAATATATTAAACAAGAATAATTCAGGAGACATAGATACAACCTCTTTACATATAGTTGAAAGATTTAAAATACACATTGCCCATACCACTTGTATCCTTGGGTAAAACCACCACATGCGTGCCTATATGTCCACATCTCCTCCAACATTGATTATTCTTTTCTGGCACTATCTTATATATGTTCAATGGATAATAGTACCATCTTTGGTAGATTTTAAAATTCACTTCCCTAAATGGAACACATATTAAATTATTGTGAGCAAATTGAAGTGCTTTAAACCAAACATCATTTGTGCATTGAAAGGACAATTCCTCCTCCCACCTCATCATTGGTGGGGTTTTTCCAGGGGGATTTACAGTTTGCAAGAACGCTCTACATTAGGAAATTCTGAAATTAACTTCACTTTTATCCAACTTCCTTTCAAATAAAGTAAGTTCTCTATGTACTAGTTTTCCTTATTATTCTTCCTGTCTGTTGCTTCAACTTCTTTCCCTCATTACATTTTCAAAGGGTTCAAATTCCTTGTTCCTATAAACATCTCTTAACAGATTCCATTGTGCCCAATTTATATTCTCCCTCTTTTTTATTCTGCAATGTAGATAGAGGAATTATCAGGGAACGGAAAGGAACCAAATTATATGTCTTATTTATAGTAAACCAGCTTCTTAGACAAAATATACTTATGGGTAAATAGTCGCTAATACCTTTCTTGTCCATTGTGTTACTCCAAATAGTACACCCCAGCTTTAATTTTAAAGCCTGAGTATATTCTATTTTTGAAAACTTAAATTCAGAATTACCATATATTAATCTAGTAACATGAAAAAGCACAGTTGCCTGGAAATATTGTCCAAGGTTTGGGGTACCCAAACCTCCTTCCCAATAATTCCTATTTAAAATCTGATTTTTAATTCTATAATTACTTGTTTTATTGATAAACTTATCTATTATAACCTGAAATCTCTTGAGTAACTCTTTGTGAATCTTCATTGGAATACATCTGAATAGATATAAAACTTTGGGTAAAACGAACATTTTGACCGCTGTTACTCTCCCCATCCAGGTCAAATTCAACTTAAGCCAGGATTCTAAGACTTCCATAATATTATTGAATGTTTTATTATAATTCTTTCTAATTATGTTATGCCACCATGATGAGAATTCAATACCAAGATGTGTAAAATGATTGGATGACCAATCGAAATCATAATTTTCTTTAAGTTGTCCTTTCGTTATTCTGTCTATGTTGATCATTAATACCTGTGTCTTACTATTATTGATTTTGTAGAGTGATTTTGAAGATAAGATTTCTACTGAGTTCAATGGTTCTGAAGTTGTAATGATTACATCATCCGCAAATAATGTGATTTTTGAGTTAATTTTCCCCATTGCAACCCCTTTAATATTGATATCAGATCTTATTTTTTCCACCATCGGTTCCATAAACAAAGCAAAAATGAATGGGGACAATGGACACCCTTTTCTAGAGCCCTTATGAATATTAAAAGTATCTGTTTCAAACCCTGGTCCAGTTATAAAAGCGCAGTTATTGGAGTATAGGGCCATAATGCTCTTAATTGCCCAATCTCACAACCCAAATTTTCTCAGGGTCATTTCCAAAAACTCTCAATTCAAACGATCAAATGCCTTTTCTGCATCAATAGCTAAAACAAGAAAATGAATCCTGTTGAATTTACAAAAATCCAAGATATCAAAAAGTTTTCTTGTATTATCTAGGCCTTAGCGCTCTTTTACAAACCCTGATTGGTCAAAGCTGACTAGTCCTTTTATTACCAGACTTAACCTGTTTGTTAAAATCCTAGCGTAAAGTTTAATGTCGATATTTAGGAGTGATATCGGTCTGTAATTGGAGCACCTATTCTGGGCTTTTCCTTCTTTATGGATTTTGTAGAGTGATTTTGAAGATAAGATTTCTACTGAGTTCAATGGTTCTGAAGTTGTAATGATTACATCATCCGCAAATAATGTGATTTTTGAGTTAATTTTCCCCATTGCAACCCCTTTAATATTGATATCAGATCTTATTTTTTCCACCATCGGTTCCATAAACAAAGCAAAAATGAATGGGGACAATGGACACCCTTTTCTAGAGCCCTTATGAATATTAAAAGTATCTGTTTCAAACCCTGGTCCAGTTATAAAAGCACAGTTATTGGAGTATAGGGCCATAATGCTCTTAATTGCCCAATCTCACAACCCAAATTTTCTCAGGGTCATTTCCAAAAACTCTCAATTCAAACGATCAAATGCCTTTTCTGCATCAATAGCTAAAACAAGAAAATGAATCCTGTTGAATTTACAAAAATCCAAGATATCAAAAAGTTTTCTTGTATTATCTAGGCCTTAGCGCTCTTTTACAAACCCTGATTGGTCAAAGCTGACTAGTCCTTTTATTACCAGACTTAACCTGTTTGTTAAAATCCTAGCGTAAAGTTTAATGTCGATATTTAGGAGTGATATCGGTCTGTAATTGGAGCACCTATTCTGGGCTTTTCCTTCTTTATGGATTGTTACAATTACGGTCTGAAGAGATTCTGCTGGAGCTGGGGATTTGTTTAAATTGATACCACAGATAACTTCTTCTACTTCTGCTATGGAAATTTGATCATCCAATTTATCTCTTTGTTGAACTGAGATCTTAGGCAGTTGTACTGAGTCCAGAAACTCAGATATTAACTCTTTTGTCGGTTTAATCACTTCTCCAGTTGATTCTAAATATGGTCCTTATAGTAATCTAATAAGATCCTACCAATATGCTCAGGTAACCTACATAAATTCCCCTTTTTATCTATCTCTGGAATACTCTTAAGATTATTATAGCCTCTGAATTGGTTCACAAAAAAGTTGTTAGCCTTATTACCACAATGATAATATTTTTGCTGTGCTAACCAAATATTCTTATAAATTTTTATTTGTCGAATTTCTCTTTTTTTCCCCCTGTATATTCCCTATTTCCAGGACATTTTCTTTAGTAGGTGCCAGTTTATTAAAATTATACGTTTTATTTAATTTGATATGAAGATCTCAAAGGGGTTACCCTCTTTCTTTCTTTTTTTTAGATGCTAATGATATCATATGACCCCTTAAATAAGCCTTAAAAGAGTTCCAAAAGGTTAATCTAGAATCAATCGTATTTTCATTGAACTCAATGTACTCTTCGATGATCTTTGACATATGCTCCCTATCTATTGTAGATTTGAATAATGACTGGGTTGAGTGTTTACTCACATGATAGTATTGCACTGCTCAAAGATGAAGAACATGCCTTCATGGTCCTGAGATTTCCATATTAACACCTACAGAGACAAGAACAAGATTTCATTAAGATTGACTACAACAGCTCATCTCAGTGGCAAACCACATTGAACATCAATTGGTGAAATGTTAAACATAATCAGACATGTGCACAGTCTGTAGCCAGGCAATAGCATGTCAACATTTTACCAGTTAGTACTCATTGAGGAGTCATGATGAGGAGGACTTAGGGGATGGTCCTAACACCTCCTCTTCCTCAGCACTGGGCCCCCACCTTCCGTTCCTGCGCGCCTACTACCTCTTCCACATCTAGGTTGCGTTGAGGCGAAGGGTGCCACTACGTTGGGTGGCTGGGGATCACCTTGCGCTGGTGGTGAGGCTGCCATCTCTAGTTGTGGCTGTGGTAACGAAGGCTGGAGAGATATGACCTGGCATTCAGCCAATTGTATTAGTTGCTGCCTTTACCTATGTGCCTGTTCCTCATATCTTTCCATCCTTCAGTTGTGCCTACTCACCTCAGAATGTAGTGATCTGTTGATTGCAAGGAGGGAGTTGGTGCAATGTCTTTGGAGTAATCGCAGCATCTGAGTCCTTTGTGTGTTACGTCTACTGTAAAACCTGTGAAACCGGGCCATAATTTCCCTCAAAGTCAGAGGTGGCAGTGTTGATGGCAGAGGTGGCAGTGGTGATGGCTGAGTTGCCAGTTGGGAAGGCCATGTTGGGGGACCCCGTGGTATTGGAGGCCATGTTGTTGGACCCATGGCGTAGGAGCCCAGGTTAAGGGATCCGATGGTGTGGGACCCCAGGTTGGGGGTGAAGGAGGGTTTTTTCTTGCCGGAGATGTGATGGTGTTGTAGCAGGTAGCAGTATTGGCCATAATGAGGGCTGGTGCTACCACTTCCGTGGGTGGATTTGTTCCCACCTCCAGTGGAGCCACCACCTGTGCCTCGGTGGTCAGTCTTGTCTTCATGGGTACTGAAATGAAAGAAAGAAAATATTTGAGTGTGGTTCTCTACACAGTTGACAGCTATGTGTTTCCATAACCTTGACATCATGGTCACCTGTAATTGCCTGCGTGCTTGTATTACACAGATGAACATCAGCCTGCATCATGAGCATTGTGGATCATGGCTCCTATGAATATATGTCCTGCTGTGCGGATTGCCATCTGCATGTCATTCGGACATGTGCTTTGCTGGATCTGCTGTACAGTGTGTGAGACTGACCATTCTATGACATATTCTCAGCAATGATTGTTAATATGCAGATGAGACATTATCCAGGTTAGACCAGTAAATTACATGCACATGCAGTCCTACAAAGTCTGTATCCACATATGCTGCAGTGTGCACACCCTTACATGTACTCTCTTTTGGATGATGAATCAATCTTGATCTATTTGTTAACTGTTAATCAGAATCAATTGAGACAGCAGATATTTGAACTGTATTTGATAATGAGATGTTTGCTTCCTGTATTTAAGGACATATTGCAGCCCAATGTATCATTAGCCATGACCAGAGAGCTTACAGTGCAGCATGGCGATTGTTTAGGTGTGTGGTGTTGATGTGTGTGCATATGAGGGTGTGATGGTGTTTAGGATACTCACATTGCACGGTGCTCACATTCAATGTGTCCACCCCTCCTTGAAGGCCCACTACTGCCCCTGGCTCGATCAACTCCTTCAGGGTCCTCTCCCATTTGTAGCATGTAATGACAGGTGATGGGCTGGACGCCCCTGGCCCTCTTCCCCTACTCCTTGTGTGCCTACATCTGGGGGCGCTTCCCTCCCCCTCTCCTGCTGTCCTACACCTCTCCTCCCTACCCTGCCTCCTCCTCTACCTTTCCATGCCTCCCCTCACTTCCCTTTCCTCTTCTCCTCTCTCTCCTCACTCTCCTCCTCCCTCCTCTTCCCTCCTGAAATAATAACGTGAATATAAGGATATATCAATTTAATATGTACATGTATGTGTATGAGGTAAAACAAGAATCTGTGTATTATATTAAGGGTATGGGGGGTGGGGTGGGTAGATGTGTTGTGGCCTAACGCTATGTATATCTATGTGTACGTATTAATCTATGTGTGTGAGTTATGTGATATCAGTAATTATGTGTGTTGTAAATTAAGTGTTAATATAACTTAGTGGTCAAAATAGCAAAAAAAATCAAAAGGCATCCCTCCCTCTCCCTCTCTTTCTCTCTCTGTCCCTCTCTGTCCCTCTCTGCCCCCCCCCCTCTCTCACTCCCTCTGTCACCCTCTCTCTCTCTCTCCCTCTCTCTCACCCTCTCTCTCCCTCTCTCTCCCTTTCTCTCCCCCTCTCTCCTAGACCTGTGTGTTCACTTGCTCAGCTACAGCACAGTCAGGGACTTATGCTTTCCATTGGCTTTTTAAAGGCCTTCCCTGCGGCGTTCCCACTTACTATTGGTTTATTTGGCTGTGTCAGGCTTTGCTATTACAGATTTGTTTGACTTTTGCGCCCTTTATGTGTTTGGCTACCCGGATGTGTTACAGATGGATGCAGGGTTTACTGGTTTGAGGCTTCGGGACTGTAGTTGCGGCCTTGAACAATTTAATTGCACTGTAACTACTGAGTGTGAATTTAATGAGGCCCAAAGGCTCCTCACAACATTGACCTTAAAGTGGGTGTATACAACAGAAGCTAGTTTAATCATTGTCAACAAGTTAAATATCACATTTTTAAATCACTGGTGATAATTCTATAACGATCAATGACTAAGTAAACATCTAGCTCATGTTCTTAGGGCATTAAAGTGGTATTTTCTTATTTGTTAGGGGCTGCTTTACTTTTACGACCCCTCTTAGACCAGATAGAAGGGTCTGGTAATGTATTATGCTTTGATCTATTGCAAGATCCTGTGTTTATACTATGTGACCAGCTTAGACCAGATAGAGGGGTTTGGAAATGTATTATGCTTTGATCTGTTGCAAGAGCCTGTGTTTATACTATGTGACCTGCTCTGCTCAGGTCGTGGAGGGGGAAGAGACAGGAGTGTTAGTAATTCTTGTTGTCAAGACATCTGGGGAGTTTATGTAATTTGGGGTCAAGAACCAGTCAACATGGCCCCAGCTAGACAAAATGGTTGATCACAATACATCAATAACAACACATAAATGTTAACCCAGAAATGTGACGTACTTTATGTGCTCCATGTCCTGCTGTCCATCTAGTTATGACAGCTTCTCCCCCTTTCTTATTAGTGTAGCATAGAGGATCATCCTGACGGATAATTCTCTAGCTAAACTGCTTTTACTTGTCCTCCTGTCTGGAAAGTCCATCCGCATTCTGATGGACCTTTCCTCGTCACTGTTGAATGGCAAAATGGGATGGGTATGAGAGGAGTTAGCTGGTTGGTGGGGAAAGTTAGTAAAAAGATACTGGATTTGAAATAATAAACGGAGTCTACTTGAACTACACAAGGATATGGATGTTCTTTTTGTGTCCTAAACCAAGGGATGTAAGAGGGACAGATTAAACATACATCATCATTGTGTATGATTTAATCTGGAAAGATAACAGAACTATGACAATGGATCCTACCTGATACTTTGCTCCTACACACTAGGAGAACTCTGCTGACTTGAATTCCTGCCAGTCCTGGGTACTGTTATGCTGTGTTGAATTCACTGCTGCTTAAATGGATTTGCAGAACCCTTGGTCCTACAGTGGTAGAGGAGGATCGTAACAGCTGGTGTCATCGGTGGGAGATCTCAAGCATTTTTACCAGCAGGCAGGATGGCATATGGAAACGTATCCAAGAGGGAAATAAAGTACTTTCAGAGGCTTGTAGGAGATGCAGAGGCCGTCAGGCGATTTGTCCAGCGCAATCAAACCATCTCCCTGATTGCCTGCAGAGCAGAGGTTATTCAGGAGAAAAGGAACCAGATCACAAGGCTGATGGAGCAGAGAGCACATAACGTTGTCATGGAAGAGGACTTGGCAGCAGCTCTTACGGATCAGTGGATGGCAGTCTGATGGAGCCGGCTATTGCATTGAAACAGCCCTCCTGCTACCGAATGGAGGTAATAAAAGGACTCCAGGGTTTACTGCAGGGCGATCCAGCATGTGGCATTGGGCCTATAGGACGTAGGGTGGTCCTGTATAATCAGCGCTGCCAAGAATTGGGACTAAAACCAGGACCCCAGGAGGCTGCATTGATTGAACCCTTGATCCAGCAAGAGCTGGAGCTGGAAATAAGTTACATGAATCTGCTGGTGGAAGTAGCCAAGGCTAGGACCTGGCTCAAGGGAAGGAAGGAGCCCTGCCAAGTGGATGGGGATGATGAAAACACATCCTGGCACCAGGAGGCCCTGGAAGCATACAGCTGTTGTGATTATTGTTTGCCCTCAGAGAGTACTGGTTGTGTGAGAGGTGCAGCTCTGGAAGGGGGCACAGAGGACTGTTGGCAGAAGCCAGGCCAAACAGATAGTCTGGATGGGATTAGCTGTGTTCACTGTGCCCTGGGAATGGACTGTGGGCCTAGCATGGAGCTCTAGCTGATAAACAATGTCAGAGAGCTAGCCACAGACCAGAGGGCCGGGGAGTTTATGATCCCTGAGAGCCTGCCAAACAGAGACACAGCAAATCAGTTAAAGAGGGACCACATTCCTTATTGTGTCCAAAAGCAAGAAGAGCTGAAGCACAGTGTCCTGACTGTGGTCCAAGGAGATGGAGAAATTGAGTCCCATGCCCAGACCATTGCTCCAGGTGAGCAGGGATACTGTGCCCAGACTGCGGTACAGGGGAAAGTGGAGCCTCCAGTCCAGACCACCATCATGGATGCTGAGTTCAGGATTGGACCAATATGTTCCTCCCTGGAGCTATTAGTTTATGGGACTCCAGGAGGGCACTGGCCCTGGCTTTTGGGAGGGGGCTAGCCATGTCACTTTGGGAACTGTCACCTAGAATGGGTACCACCCTGGGACTTGTTGGACTGGGTCAACTAATAGGCCCAAGGGCTGTTTTAGATGCAGCTACCCAAGGAAATTGTTTACCCAATGGAAGAGGAGGGAGGGGGCATGTGCCATGGCCCAGGGGAGGCGGATGGCAATTGAGCTATGGAGGCTATTCCCAAAATTGTGTGCTCATTGGAGTTAGTAGAATTGTGGACTGTGAGGTAATAACAACTCTTTCACTCGCACAAGTGAGATCAGTGTGGCTAGAAATTTGTCCGGCAGGACAAATTCCTAGGCTACACTAGGATGGGGGAAACAAGTTGTCATGAACAGAAGGGCCCACTGGACTTTTTGGGGTTCATCACTTATTATATGTGTGGTAAGAAAGTACTAACAACTTGCTTAACAGTCATATCTGGGGTATACAAATGGTTAAATAATTCGAAAGAATTTGTATGGCCCTGCGATCGGCCACGTGTGAAGGCTCTGGCTTTATTCATGAAAGGGGGAGATAGTTTTATGGCTCTGTAAGAGGAAAGAAAATGTGTAATGAGAGAGAGAGATTTGGGGTGAGCGTAGTCCCCCAAAGCTGCCGGTCGTAACAATCAACTTAATAAAAAAAAATTGCACCGGGACTCTCCATTTGCCACTGACTGGAACATCTGATTATATAGACACATAGGCTGACATATAAATAATATTGAGTTTACAGACCAACCTATACTCTTACCCCTTATCTTTGTGAGATTGTTTCATTGTTCTTTAATTTAGAAAGCTAACATAACTTGTCTGCTTGTTAGACTTTAAACCAGCTCTTAAATCTTGTATTGCATTTTTTTGGAATGTATTCTATATAATAAAGTTTTCTTTAATGATTCAAAGACAAGTTAAATGTTAATCAATTCCTGTCCTCTAGAGATTTATTTCTCACAAAATGTGAATGTCTTACATCATCATATATGTGGGACGTTCTCAGTTTTTTGTGTACTTTTTCTATTAATACATACACACTATAATTCCAACATAGATATTGCTAAAGATAGAAATCTGCTTAGTTCCAAAGAACACTCCTTTCTTAAGGTGGGAAACCCCAGTGTAGCAACATAAAAAACAAAACAAGCTGGGAAGGGGCAAGTATGGCAAGTCTTAGAGAGCAGGCAAGCAACTACTTGGGTGTAAGTCTAGGACCAATTGTTGCAAGCCTCCCATCCTATACAAGGCACATGATGGTTGTGTTGAGTAGAATGGATGGCATCAGTGTTAAATCAACTACAATACTTATTACATGTGATGTTGAGTCACTCTACAAAAGCAGAGAGATGGGCGGAGTCCTCACTTAGGCTTGGGCCTAAGCAGTGTGAGCAGTGTTTGAAATCTGCTGAAAGTGGACCCCTGCAATTAGGCTCTGTTTGGCCTAGCAGAGTAAGGCCAGAGCCTCACACAAGCTAGGAAGGACGCTTGTATGCATCTGCAAGTGAGAGGGAAGACAGTGTTTTGACTTTGTCTGCTGGAAGCAGAAATTGAGGCCAAACTGAGAAGTCTACTACTAGGATTGCAGGAGCTGCAGAGAAAGAGGTTTTGTGCCACAAAGAGCCTTTACACAGGAGACTGTATGCTGCAGAGAAAAAGGGGATTTGCAGAGGAGCTGCTGCAAGGATTTTGCCACAGCAGTATATAAATTCTGTATAAGCGGGCAACTCCACCACATGCCCACAACCTCTCCAACAGTTCTTTTGTTCTTCTGATTTATTCAGCTGTCCCAATTCCATTGGAGTTATATACCGTCTATTAAGGATTTTAAACTGAATTTCTTTATACATAACATTTTAAATAAATCTATCAATTAAAGAAAAGGTTGAGTGCCATTTTTCAATAGGCCAAGAGTAACCTAGATCATTTTCCCATAGCCTCCAATTGAAAGGTTTCTCAAGTTGATATTGTTTCTTGATAATTTTGTAACACTTAGCCACAAGATGATTTTTTATCTTTAGAAGAGATTAAAATTTCAAATTCAGTCAGCCCCCTCGTCTCCTCCATATAAAAGGGAGATGATACCAATAACTTTTGACTTTCTTTATCCTAATTATTTTATGATTATGAATATATTTATCAATTAAGATCTTAAATTTATTAATAATATGTGCTGGGACCCACAACGGGTAGCTACGTAACAAATAGGTGATTTTTGGGAGAATATACATCTTTACCGCCTCTATTCGCCCAGACCAAGACATGATATTGTTTCTCCAATCATGAAGTGTGTTTTTTATCTTTATATAAAGTTGTTCACAATTCTGCACAATAACTTGTTTTAAATTAACATATATATCAATACCCAAATGCTGAATGTTATTCTGCCACTTGTATTGATATTTTCCCTTCAAACCCTCTATTTCAGCCAAAGATAGATTAATATTCAAAGCTTTGGATTTCAAGATATTGATTTTATAATTAGATATTACACTAAATTCTTCAATACTTTTATGGAGAGAACCCAAATAACTAAGCGGGTTCTCCACTGATATTACCATGTCATCTGCAAACAGAGATGTTTTATGTATACTTGAACCTATCCTAATAACTTTGATGTTTTCTGAGCTTCTAATTGATTGAACCAGTGGCTCAATTAGTAAGGCAAATAAGACTGGGGAGAGCGGACATCCTTGCCGTGTTCCATTTGAAATGGGTAATCTCTCTGAGAGAAATCCTAAGCCCCTGACAGGCGGATGGAGACCCATATAGTGCTCCAATGACAAACTTCTCCAGCGTTAACTCCATGTATCTCCATCCGACTCTGTCAAAGGCTTTCTCTGCGTCCAGTGAAACAAACACTGCCGGGGTACCTTCTTATTAAGATAAGCGATCAAGTTTAGTAATCTTCTAATATTTGAAGTTCCCAGTCTCTCCACTATAAAACCCGTTTGGTCTATTTCAATTAATGAATTAATTATTTTATTAAGTCTCAAAGCTAACATCTTTGAGTAGATTTTTATATCATTATTCAGTAAGGATATGGGTCTAGATTTTTTACATTCTGGTATTTCAGAGTTTGTCTTTGGTATGTTCACTATAACAGCTTCTAATATTTCGCTAGGAGCTCTCCCTTGATTCTTTATCTCATTGAACATATTCACCAATTCACTTACTATTTCTCTTTAAAACAATTTATAACAGTGATTGTTAAAACCATCCGGTCCGGGTGAAGAGTCAGTCTTCAAATGACTAATTACCCTCTCTACTTCTTCTTCAGTGATTACCCCATTTAACAATTCTAAATCATCCGTAGATAATTTAGGAAGATTAATTTTTGCAAATTTTTTTTTAAATTTTTTGCTCTTGGATCTTCTTAATTCGTTTCTATATTATATAATGCAAAATAATACTCTTTAACATTTTGTACTATTTTCTCTGTGTTTGAGATGATTTTATCCCCATATTTAATTTAATCCAGGCGTTTATTTATATTACTTGACTTAGTTTTATATGCTAAATCTTTGCCCGCTTTATTTCCCCAAACGTAAGACTTCTGTAAAAATGTCAGTCTTGCATCATCCGCTTTCTTTTTGTTCTATTTTTTAAATTGAAGATTGTATACCCTTCATTTCCTCAAGAATATTTCTATCAAGACTACACTTATGTTTTCTATCCAATTTAGCCAAATCTATGTACATGTCCCTCAATGTTCTCCCTCTATCTTTTAACAAATGTGATTTCGCTTTTATCAGAATCCCTCTAATATAAGCCTTGTGAGCCACCCACAGGGTTACGCTAGAGTTAACTGATTTTCTATTCTCTTCAAAAAATGTATGAATTTATTTTTTAATGTTGTTACTTAAATATTCAACTTTAAGAATATAGGGATCTAATTTCCATGGGGAATATTTCTTGCTTCTAAGGTCTCCTTTCCAACTGATCGATACATTCCATGGTCCGATCTTAAGATCGGTTTAATGTCTGCAAAACCTAAGTACTTAAAACTCAATTTATTGGAAAAAACATAATTCAAGCATATCTATGCGAATAATGTGTGCAGTCCCTTTCTCCCGGATGTAAGCCCTCCATGTATCAAAAAGATTATACCTACAAATTAGTTCATAGAATTGTTTAGCTTTTCGGGTGAGAGCAGGATCAATACAAGAATCTTTGGGAAGTTTCTTATCTTCCACTGGGTTCAAACACATATTGAAGTCACCACAAACAGTAAGAAAGCTGGAAAAATATTTACTCAGCTTCTTTAACGTCCTTCTTAAAAATTTCACTTGTTCTTTATTGGGCGTGTATATATTCAATATGGTATGTTTTATGCTTTTGATCCAGCCTAACCATAGTGTGAATCTACCTTCGCTGTCTAATTAAAGAAGTTCTTCTTTTAGGTTTAGTTTTTTATTAAAAAAATTTGCTGTTCTTCTAGTTTTCCTTCTGTACATGGAGGATCCACCACACACATAGTGCATGTTGTTAATTAAAGGTGCCTTATCCCTATCCCAATGGGTCTCCTGAAGGCATATAATATCCACTTTTTCAGCTTTAAACATATTAAAAAAGGCACGTCTTTTCCCTGGTGCATTCAAACCCTGGGTATTTTGACTAATCAGTTTAAGCGAATCCATCTCCTAGCCAGGATCTAAATGCCCTGCAAAATTGCCCTCCTCTTGATTCTCCCCGCCTCTCCCCATGCTGGATACAAACAAAAACATTCATAAAAAACATATTCAAAACGAAGAAAGAAAAAAACACAAAAAAAACACACAAAACCACCCTCCTTGCCCGACATGTTTGACTTAAAAAAATTAGATGACATGCCTAGCTCTTCGGGTGTGAACTTAAAAAATGTTCCAATGTGAACATGGTGGCGAAAATCCAACAGAGATTATTAATCTTTTTTCCATTTCCTTTGCCTAACTTTCCTACATACCTTTTCTTAAATTCCCCATAACTCCTTCTTAGAGGGTATAGTTTAGGTGTACAAATATAAATACACTTTAATTTCCCACTTTTGTTCTAAAATGTGAAAGTGCTATGTTTTTATTAATACATTTTTCTTATCCCTTGTTGAGGTATAATACAAATGTTAATCCCTATTAATATTTTATTTGGCATCGTGATCCTACTAATATTTGATTTGACCTTTTGCAATTCTGATTACAATGATGCCTAGAGCCATTCCCCTTGTTTTATCAACAAGACCCTTTGATACTCCATAAATAGTTTCAGGAGGACTTGTATTTCTAGTTATAACTAATGTAATCTAAAACAGGTATCTATGTACACATACCTAAACCTGTCATGACCTGTATTTCTTGAACCTGCAAAAGATGACTCAGCATTTACCTCTGTTAATGCAAGGTATGGGCATGGGTACTTTTATAAGCTGCCCTGAATGTTCAATAAATTGAGACCATTTGATACCAATCCCTTGTGTGTAGTGTATCATTTGTGTCTCCCAGATATCTGAGCCAAGAGGAGAGTGCATGAGGAAGGTGATAAAAGGTTTTACCCCGGGGTCCGCTCGTCCCAGCAATGAAAGTAAACTTGCTTTAACAGATGGGGCTTTGTCTGGATGTCCCTCCAGAATTGGTGAGTAAAAAGAAAAAGAAAACATTCTTTTTTATTTTTGTTCTTTTATGCTCACCTTTTCTGCAGGGGTATCATAAATTGGGACAGTTTTTTTTCTGTGAAGGGTTAGAGGCCCTTCCTTTAAATTTGGACAGTGTTTTTTTTTCTGTGAAAGGTTAAAGTCCTTTCCTTTTTCTGTGAAAGGTTAAAGTCCTTTCCTATTTTTCTGTGAAAGGTTAAAGTCCTTTCCTTTTTCTGTGAAAGGTTAAAGTCCTTTCCTATTTTGCTGTGAAAGGTTAGAGTCCTTTCCTTTTTTGCTGTGAAAGGTTTGAGTCCTTTCCTTTTTTGCTGTGAAAGGTTAGAGTCCTTTCCTTTTTTGCTGTGAAAGGTTTGAGTCCTTTCCTTTGGTGGTTTATCACCTTCCAAAATTCTCTCTGTCACAACCTACAATGATGATGGAGTATAGAGGATCCTAGTCCTCTTATCTCCTGTAGGTTTTAGACCTAAGATTTGGGTGACTCAGACCAATGGACCTTCCTTGCGGATGCAAGAGCATAAGTACCAGCTTTTGGTAGTGTGCCTGGGAAAACCTGGAAGGGAGTCAGAAACGATCTCCTCTGCCAGCATATGCCCCTGGGTCAATAATACACCTGCACACAAAGTCTTGATGAAAATTATGAACCATGTTTTATTTTAGAACAGCATATTTAACCACATCACACAAGAATGGGGGAAGTGGCTACCGTTATCCAGCCCCAAATGACGTCTGGCCAATCATGAAGGGGAACTGTGCGTGAACCAATAGTCCCCTCCCAGGTCCGCCCACTAGGCAAGGCCAACTAATTAATTTGGGATTTGACTCTCCAGGGCAAAGCATGTCTTTTACTCTCCTGTGCCCATGCTATGAAGGCTGAGAAGCCTTCAGGCCATCCCATTGTTTCTGGGTGCCTGCCTGTCTGCTCTCCAGCTGTGAGCTCCCAATTGTTAGTTCTATGCTGGACACTTAGCTAATGGGATTAACAGGCTTTTGGGAACAAAGGAGGCGTGGCTGTATTCAATGGCTTCCCCTCTACAATATAATGACATACTAATATAATACCATACATTCATATTTACAAATACAACACACAATGTTTCACACACATAGAACCAACACATTCCACCAGCTCCCTCACATGACACCCATTACAATGAGCCTAAACATGGACGGGATGGGGATATGCTAAGGGGTAAACTTATAATACTTTATCCCCTAGACCACAACACATCAATATCCATAACAAGTGGGCCCCAAACCTTTTGTTCCTCCCCATGGCAAAAGCATGTGGAAGACCACCCAGCCCAAAATGGCCACCGCTGCCAGTCACAAAATGGCCCCAGCATAGTTCACACCAAATCCAATATGGCCACTGGCTGATTCATGACACTCTCCTCTTGGTTAAAAAAAAAAAAATGTAAATATTGTGTTATTGTTGTGGCAATTAGGCTGAGTTAGAATCAATATATAATATATGATTTTTTTTATGTTTGTTTTATGTATTTAGTATTATGCAAAATACTAAATATGGTAGGCCTGTCTTTAATAAGTAGTTTGTGAAGAACTATGCAAATATATATATATATTATTTTGGTGAGCTCACAATTTTCTGGTTATATGTTTTTATGTTATGTGTTTTGTCACAATATGTCTTATGAGATCTCATGAGTATATTTTTATACTGATATAAAAATCCTATGAATGGGATATCTAATTTTGACTGACAGTTGATAAACTGTTTTATGTATAGTATTGTTCATATGCTGTTGGCCATTTTTGGATATTTAATCTAGATTTAATTCTTGTTTTGGCTTAAATAATATTGAGGTGTTGTATTAGCAGAAAAAATGAGTTTTTTTTATGCTAACCAAACTTTTTTAACCCAAACTGAAATAATTCATATATGACATAAAATTATTTAATTTTTTTTTTATTATTTTTTTCTCTCTTACTTTTCTGCACAATATAAATTGTCGTTAAGTGTTTTATCTGCATTTATACTGCTTACTGTGTAAAATATTGGGAATTCTAAATCCAAAGGAGAGAGCCCAAAGGTATCCAAGGGGACAGTTACTAAGACCATTATTCCCTTTAAAACTAAGCTAAAGGTAAATGGGGCAAAAGGTGAAATATTAACTAAACTCCCAGGTCATAAACCGAGAGAAACTCCCAAAGAATATGTTGCCAGAGTAGCAGGAGATTATTATTGTGACCCTTTTGTAGATAATGTGGCTGGCTGGACTGAAAGTTTAGGAACACAGGCAGCCCCTTTTCCAGGGAAGGGTCCTTTAGTTCATTTAGCATTTGGCTATTAAAGGGAATGCTGCTAGATGATCCAACATGGTTTTGGTGTGGTCATGATCCAAAGTGGGATTTTTCTTACATGAAAGAATGTGCCAATGTTTGGATAAAGATTGCAGAGGAAACTCCTCCTAACCCTAATATGCCCACATTTAAGTATTCCCACTTATCTGCTCCTTTAATTCCATCCTCCCCACTTGAAACTACAAAAACTCCACATTTATACCCAAAATTGATAAAACCTAATCCATATAAAACTAATGCCTTGAATATGATTAAAAGCGACACTGATGATGAATTGATACAGCTTGCCACCACTGTAAAACCATGGCCATATGCCAACACCCCTACACCTGAGTCTCAGGACTCATTATCTCATATGGTAACAGAGGACTTCCATTCTCCCGTTCAAACTAGAAACCAGAGGGCTGCAGCAGCCTCTATATCAGGTACAGCATCTAATGCATCATCTGAAAATGCAAATATAGGTACAACAGCAAGCCTTGCAATGCCCTTTATGACCGTAGGCACCCAGGTAATTCATAAACCTCCTGATGTACTGTTGTATAATGCCTTGACTGAAGGATGCCCAAATCTTCTAAAAAATCCTGCAGCTGCTGTAGCTTATCTGAAACTATGTACTAAAGGGCTTTGTCTGAATGGAACAGACTATACATTTTTATTGGATAGATATGCTTAAGGCTTTGAGATAAATTGGAAGAATATTAAGTATTTACGCGGAAATTATGATACTCCCCCTGAGACTAATGATAACCCATGGAATGATCATACAAAGGTTGATGAAATGTGGAAAGAAATACAGAATATGTTGAATGCTATGCATGGGCAAATGCAAGATGTGTCTCCTGCACTGGTGTGTAAGCATAAGGAGGGAGAAGAAGTGTCTGGCTTTTTTAGTCAGGTTTAAGAGATGTTGGTTGGAGGAATGTCGACTGACCATAGACATGGGAGCACTTTTTGTGCAACATGCCATGGCCAATGTAAGACCGGATGTGTCACAAACTGTAAGGCAATGTATTGATGATTGGCATAAAAAAAGTGCACAAGAATGGATAGAGGCAGTCAGAGTTAAAGATGCTGGTGGAGTCTTTTTAGCACCTCAGAAAATTAAGACCCCCTCTACTGTTATGTACTCTAATATTAGGGGCCGGCAGAGGGATCCTTTTAATAATAACAGGGAGCACAGACACCCCCAAGGCAATAGACATAGTTCAGGAGGTAGAGCTAATCAGCAGTGTACATGTTTTAATTGTGGTAACACAGGACACTGGCATAGGGAATGCAGATCTCCACGGCGTGTCCAAGGGGCACAGAATAGCCAAAATCAGTCAATTCAGTTCCCAATTGCATGGGAACAATCAATCTTCCTCGGGCTTCCAGCGCCCATAGGGATGCCATAGGATAGACCCTATCGCTTGTTATCTTTTCCAGTTATCTAGGCGATGGGATGAGTTGCCACTATTATCACTTTCAATTAATGGGCAGGTATACGATTTTCTTGTCGATACTGGAGCAACTCGCTCATCCATGTCTGCTAACTTTTATAAAGGGGAAACTTTTGAGGGAGGCGAATCCTCAATTGGTGTTGGAGGGGTCTCCATTCCATGTCTCATTACACCTCCCTTACCTATCAAGATACTACCTGAAGAGGATAACTGCATGGAATGTTTCATTCATAAATTTTTGATCCTCCCTAAGTGTCCCGTAAATCTCTTGGGTAGGGACTTAATTTCTAAATTACAGATTAACCTCTTAGTGGACAATAAAGGAGGTATCCTAGGTGACATACCTTACCACTTACGCCCTCCTAACGAACCTCGCTTCAATTTTTTGTCAGCCTATGAGGAGGCACCTACCTCACCTTCTATTTACCTCACTGCTTCATCTACTGACACCTTATGCAGGGCTATTTCTCCCTCTCTCACTGGAACTGTCTCTGTCACTTCTCTGCGTAACCCTTTACCATGCTTTCCGCTAGATTTTGAACAACTATCAGATGGTACCCCTGACATCATACAAGGTGTGTGGCTTACTCCTACTGCTGCTTATTTACTTAATGACAGACAAAAGATGTTTACTTGGCTGGTAGGTGATGGACTGTGTACACAGACTAAATACATTCCCCTGGACAATCTTTCTTGTTTTATTGCCCAATCTACTCTTTTTGACCAATTGCCACCCTCTTTGAATCATTTACCCTCCACTCTGTGGTCTACTTCTCCCACTGACCCAGGATTTGTTTCCTGTACACCTTACATAGCCAAACTCCGCCCAGGTGTTTATCCAGTCTATATTAAACAGTACCCATTATCTAGGGACAAGGAGGAAGGTATTTTGCCCATTATTCAGGAGTTATTGGAAAAGGGAGTCATTGTTCCTACAACCTCCCCTTACAATACTCCCATCAATCCTGTCCCCAAACCAGGTCGGCAGACCTGGCGCCTCACACAGGACCTTAGGGCCATTAATATTTTGGTTGAGCCTTTGGCTCCCATTGTTCCAGATGTTAACTCTATTATCACTGCCATACCAGCAAATGCCACGTATGTCACTTGTTTAGACCTAAATTCCGCATTTTTTAGTATTCCAGTTGACCCTATTACTCAACCTTTGTTTGCCTTCAATTTCCGGGGCCATCAGTTTACATGGACACGCCTCCCACAAGGCTTTTGTGATTCCCCCACAGCCTATTCTGCTGCAGTCCGTGACACCTTGCAGTCTTGGACCCCCCCATCGGGCTCCGTCCTCCCCCAGTATGTAGATGACCTGCTCCTGTGCAGTACAAATTTAGAAGCCTGCCAAGAAGATACGCTCTCTCTTCTCTCACAGCTTGCTCTTACTGGACATAAGGTCTCCCCTGGCAAGATGCAGTACTGTCAGCAAACTGTCCACTATTTGGGATTCCTCCTCTCCCATGCACAAAGACTATTGTCCCCAGAACGTGTTCCTGCCCTTACACGTCTGCCAAAACCCAAAAGTAAGAATGCTCTGCTCTCCTTCCTGGGTGTTGGTGCATATTGCCGCCAGTGGATTCCAGACTGTTCCTATTATGATCACATCCTGCGTACAGCAACTTTGCAACAAGCTCCTGATTTACTGTCATGGACTGGTCAAATGGACAAAGCATACAAGTACCTCAAGTCATCTCTTTGTCAAGCACCTGCATTAGGTCTTCCAAACTATCAGTTACCATTTCATATTTATGTTAAGGAGGATGGGGACACGGGGGCGGGAGTCTTAGCGCAGGAACATGGCTCTGGCTATAGGCCTGTGGCCTTTTTATCTAAAGTTTTGCCCCTTGTGGTTCGAGGCATGCCTGCTTGCTTGCAGGCCGTTGCTGCTGTGGCAATGATGGTAGAATCATCCCAACCTCATGCACTCATTCTTCACACCACTCACCAGGTACTCACTCTCCTACAAAATTCCACCACACAGCACATGACTGCTCAGCGGAGATCTGGATATGAAGCTATCCTCACTGCAACTTCCAACCTTGTTATCAAATATGCCCCAGGCCACCATGGCCCAGCCTACCTTCTATGGAAACTACTAGCTACAGGATCAGATCCTGTACTCCCACCTGAAGCACATGATTGTATAGACAACATACATACTGAGACATCTCCCCGACCTGATCTTCAGCCTACCCCACTACCTGACGGTGACATTGTTTTTGTTGATGGTTCTTGCTCCCGCCCCTCAGATGCCCAATTTCACACAGGTTTTGCAGTTGTACAACTTCCTGATACAGTACTTGCAGCTCATTCTTTGCCTTTTGTTTCTGCCCAAGCTGCAGAACTCGTTGCTCTCATTGAAGCTTGTCGCCTTTTTAAGGACCGCCCTGTTACTATTTACACAGACTCTAGATATGCTTTTGGGGTTGTCCCTGATTTTGGCCGCATTTGGCAATTACGAGGTTTTGTTTCTGCTGATGGTAAAGGGATTTCTCACTCTGACCTTGTTTCCCAGCTGCTAGACGCTATTCAGCGACCATCCACTATTGCTGTGGTTAAATGTAAAGGACATTCTTCTGACTCTTCCTTAGTATCTCAGGGAAATACTCTTGCTGACTCAGCTGCTAAGAATGCTGCTTTAAATGCTCCTCTTCATCCTCTTTACCGATCAACTTTTTACTCTCAACTTGCTCTTCTCCATGTTCCTTCTATCCCTGATTTTCCACTCATCTCCCTCCAACGGTACGCAACAGAGGTCGATCTCTCCTTTTGGAAGCAGCAACATCTGACCCTCGATCCTAATGGTCTCTGGTCAGATAAGGAGGGACGAGTTGGTATTCCACAATCCAGTGCCCCTATTTTTATTGCCAATTTTCATGGTATTGGCCACTTGAGTAAAAGAAACACACTCAATAACATGAGCAAGAGATTTGTGATAAAAGATGCTACTATATTAGTACAAAAGCAATTATCAAGTTGCTTAGAATGTGCTCAAAACAATCCAAATACAGGGTTACAAGTTCAGCATGAGCACCTACCACCCCCTGAAGGTCCTATGCAACAGCTACACGTTGATTTTACTCATATGCAAAATGAGTGGCCCTTTTAGGTATCTCCTTGTAATCTGTGATCAATTTTCTAAATGGGTAGAAGCTTTTCCAACAGCAAGGGAAAATGCAAAGGTTGTCGCAAAGATCCTATGTACAGAGATTATACCACGATTTGGTTGTCCACTACAAATTAATAGTGATAACGGAACACCTTTTACCTCCAAAGTAACTCAGGAAATTGCCAGATTACTATGTGTTGATTGGAAATTCCATATTCCCTACCATCCTCAGTCCTCTGGACAGGTAGAAAGGACAAATAGAACCATTAAGGATAAGCTAAGGAAGGGAACTAAAGGCACTTTCAAAAATTAGCCACGATATTTACCAGCAATTTTAGCAGAAATTCGTATGACCCCCAATGCTACTACTGGTCTCTCTCCCTTTGAGGTTTTAATGGGAAGACCTTTCCCTGTACCCAGCTGTGGTGGTAAGTCCAGCCCCCAGGGGAAGGTCTCAATAGATATAATTCAGGAAGAATATGTACAGCAATTGATCAATAAATTGAATAACATCTACGGTAATGTAGCTCTCTCTCTTCCACAACCATCAGGTGAACCAACGCACCCTTTCAGGCCAGGAGATCAAGTGTTGGTGAAAAGGATCATACAGAACAAACCACTGGATACACCTTACGGACCTCCAACAACTGTCATCGCTGTGACCAGAACCGCCGTCCTCACTGAAGAGATCCCCACCTGGATCCACGCCAGTCGTCTGAAATGGGCCCCTACAGCAGAGACTCCACCCTAACAGCTCTTTTATATTTTCATGTTTTTACCATTTGTTATTCAGAACTTTTGCATGCTCCACCTTATGACAACTCATTCCTCAGAGCCTGCAACCAAACTTATCAATTAACACAACTGATCAATTCACCCAATCAGAATTGTTGGATGTGTGCAAACACACCTCATAGTGTGAATGCAGGGTTCCGTATGACACCAGTCCCCTTTAACTTGTCTGGTATTGCTGACTTAGTGAAACATTCTGCTATTCTTAACTGGACCCAGGAACCCTTTATTAACCCCCCCCCCCCCCCCCACAGTTGAGCCTCAGGGTCTGTAAATTGCTATGCTTCCAAATAATGCTGAACCAATTTTATGTCTGTGACCCATCTAGAACAGAATCACCTGCATCTCCATAAGTTTCACCATTTCTGCTAAACACCATTTTTTGTATTGTTGTTCTTTCAGAACAAAAGAAGGGATTGTTGAGGTATAATAAAAATGTTAATCCCTATTAATATTTTATTTGGCATCGTGATCCTACTAATATTTGATTTGACCTTTTGCAATTCTGATTACAATGATGCCTAGAGCCATTCCCCTTGTTTTATCAACAAGACCCTTTGATACTCCATAAATAGTTTCTGGAGGACTTGTATTTCTAGTTATAACTAATGTAATCTAAAACAGGTATCTATGTACACATACCTAAACCTGTCATTACCTCTATTTCTTGAACCTGCGTAAGATAACTCATCATTTACCTCTGTTAATGCAAGGTATGGGCATGGGTACCTTTATAAGCTGCCCTGAATGTTCAATAAATTGAGACCATTTGATACCAATCCCTTGTGTGTAGTGTATCATTTGTGTCTCCCGGATATCTGAGCCAAGAGGAGAGTGCATGAGGAAGGTGATAAAAGGTTTTACCCCGGGGTGCGCTTGTTCCAGCAATGAAAGTAATCTTGCTTTAACATCCCTATCTCTCTTTCATTCCCTTTCCCTTCTCCTTATCATCTCCCTTTCTTAACCACTTAAAAAAATGAGAAACAGAGCTATCTAAAGCGTTAGAAGGATGTTTCCTAATAGCTCTACCCCTACTCAAAGTGGCAGAGAGGGAAGAGAGAGAAAATAGTGATTGTTAAAACCATCCGGTCTGGGTGAAGAGTCAGTCTTTTATCTTTTAACAACTGTGATTTTGCTTTTATCAGAATCCCTCTAATAGAAGCCTTGTGAGCCACCCACAGGGTTACGCTAGAGTTAACTGATTTTCTATTCTCTTAAAAAAATGTATGAATTTATTTTTTAATGTTGTTACTTAAATATTCAACTTTAAGAATATAGGGATCTAATTTCCATGGGGAACTTTTCTTGCTTCTAAGGTCTCCTTTCTAACTGATCTATACATTCCATGGTCCGATCTTAAGATCGGTTTAATGTCTGCAAAATCTAAGTACTTAAAACTCAATTTGTTGATGGCCTTCTAAGATTTGGTTAAAAAGAGTTGTAAGGTGAGGGGCCAGAGTGTCAATATATTTCTTATAGTATAAGTTGGTAAATCCATCCGGGTCCGGTGCCTTCCCACCCTTCAGACTGGTAATGGTTTTTCTAATCTCAGCTTCCCCCACCCTTGAGTTAAGGAGCTCCGTTTCCTCCATAGATAGACTGGGCACATCACACGATTCTAGGAATGCCTGTCGTTGTTGCTCTTGCTGATTATGGTGTTGCCCAGATGAATCTATTTTCTGGAAATATTCCAGAAAGGTTTTTTGTATATGATTAGGGCTAGCAGTGACTTCCCCAGCATAGGTTCTAATCCTAAACATTTTTGACTGCGAGATCTTGTTTCTAAGCTTTTTAGCCAATAAGTTATCTGGTTTGTTAGCTTTGGCATAGAATCTGTGATTTGTCCATCTTATCGCCTTTTCAGTGCGGTTAGATAATAATAAATCTAGCTCCAATCTAATTTTATCTATTCTTTTCCATAAATGATTGGAAGGGTTCTGTTGATTTAATCGTTCTAACTCCCCCAGATCCTTCCCCAGGGTTTCCTCTCTTAATTTTGTTTGCCTTTTGAGTCCACTTGCGATTTTGATAAGATAGCCCCTGATGAAGGCCTTATGGGTCACCCATGTCCAACCCATATCCGACTCTGGGGTAATGTTAGTCGAAAAGAATAGTTCAAGATCGTCGGCTATTTGTTTTCCCACTGTTGGGTTCGATAAGATGTTTTCATTGAGTCTCCAGCTATATGGGGGTCTACTTTTTTAGCCCATATCTATGGAGGCGCTAACCTGTGAATGGTCTGACCATGGGCACGGTTGGATTTCTGCCCCATCTACACTATCTGAGAATGATGAGTCCATTAGAATAGTGTCTATTCGGGAGTACGTGCCATGTACTGGCGAATAGAAGGTGTACCCCCTCTCACCCTTATGGAGTAATCTCGAAGCATCTATAAGATGCAGGTCATTAAGCAATGCGTTAATTTGTTTCAATTTGTTTGAGTATTTGCCACCTCCCTCTTTGCTTGATCTATCTAGGCTAGGATCTAAAACTAGATTGAGATCTCCCCCTAGCACTATCCTCCCAAGATCAACCGATTTTAGATATTTGAGAAGTTTTATAAATGATTTATGTATGGTAATCATTTGCGCATAAAATGATACCAGAGATAGTTTTGTACCCCATAATGTACCTGTCAATACTACAAAATTCCCCCCTGAATCTATCTTTTGATGCTCAATAATAAATGGGAAATTTTTATGTAGCAAGATAGCCACTCCGCCTTTTTTAGTAGGTTGGGTAGAAGCGACAAATACCGGATATGTGTTATGTAAATATTTAGGGAGTTTGTGGTGCTCAAAATGTGTTTCCTGCAAAAAGATCACATCTGGGTGTAGGGGTTTATAAGATAAAAAAGGCCTTGCGCCTTTTAAATTGGGAGTTAAATCCCCGGACATTATGTGAAATAAAAACAAAAGGGGTGTCCGTCATGGTACCTCTGTAAAAATTAAGATATTGAGCTTATCCCAGGCAGCACCTACGTCGCCCCATATCGCCCCTTGTACCTGGATTTTGATGGTTTGCGGAGCTGGCACTGGAGAAGGCGGAGGGATCGCCTCATAAAGCCTGGTGTTTAGAACTGTAAAAGTGGGAAAGAAAAAACATAACATGATTAACCAAACTGTGATAACATATGAACTTTGACTTTTCTTCAGCCAGTTACTCAAGGCACTTTTGTGCCAGGGGGGGGAAATGAAGGTATCCATTTCCTTACTGATCCCCTCTACTGAGGACGAAATATCTGACAAACTAACAGTTATAAGTTTCAAAGGTTTATCAGAAACTGCCCCATCATAGTGTCCCTATCTAAAGACCTGACCCCCGCATTGATTTTTATCTAGGAGTCTATATAGTGGTTCTCTATCAAATGTATTTTACAATCTCTTAAATATTATATTCCTGTCCCTTGAGCTGTAAACTTATAATATAAACATCATATAGTTTTTTCTTGTGTTGCAGAGGGCATAGTGGATTTAGTGATCCAACTATAGACTGATGCAACGTCCGAATAGATTCATGCCTCTTAGTCACTTTATTCAAAAGTTCTCAGCTTCTATGTTTTAAGTCCCAGGATGCCTTCGTGAGCTAAAGGAGGCAAGGCTTTAATGTCCAGAGTGTCTCTCAGTTCAATTGCCCCATTAGCACCTGGTTTATATCCTGTAGAGGTCTTTCCATTCATCGTTTACGCATTCCTCTATGCCTTACTTTCTCCACAAATTCCCAGTATGTGTCCTGTTCAGATTTTTACAGAGGATCCTGGTGACGAAGTAGCGGATCTTAGGGCTGGATCTGCTTGCTTGCTTTGTCGTCTAGGCCTTTGGACCTCTGTCCATTGTCTCGCCGGTCTAGGAGGTAGATTTATTTCTTGAATAGTTTCCAAAGTGTCCTCTCTGGGCAAAAGATTTAGATCTGTAAGGACTGCATTGCACTCGGTCAGAGTGTGGACTGTGTAATTTGTCGTCTCCACTTGAAACGATAGGCTGAAGGGGAACCCCCATCTGTACTTAATACCTTTTTGGATCAGGATTAACAAGGCTGGTTTTAGTTGTTTTCGCTTTATAAGAGTGGAGGGAGCTAGGTCCGCATATATTTGTATCTGGGCGCCATCAGGGCCAACAATGGACTTCGTCTTTTGTGATGTTGCCAATACTAAGTCTCTTGTTCCTTGACGAAGAAATCAAGCTATGACATCTTTCGGATGCTCTGGTAAATTTGGGCCCCCATGGCCCTATGCGCCCTTTCAATTTCTCAGGTCATCTTGAGGGAGGTCAGGCAGTAAGCTGTGGACAATTGCATTCAAATATAGTTTCAGATCTCCCACTGTTTTAGGTATGCCTCTGAATCTTATATTATTGCGTCTGGACCTATTTTGAAGGTCTTCTAGCTTATTTTCTAGCACCTCAATATGTGCCCAGTTCTGGGTTATGTCCAGACTGTCTTTGTGCTGGGTATCTATAATCTGATCAGTTATTGTTTCCAGTGTGTGGGTCCGGTGCCCAAGGACTTGCAAATCTTGCCTGATCTCCTTCACAGCCTTATCAAAATGAGATCCAAGAGGGTTATTGAATTCAGCCAGTGAGATGTCTGACAATTTCATTGGTTGTTTTGTGTGAAAGGTATCCTCTTCAATATCTGAGCCTTTTGATGAGCCTACTGTGGATGCATGTGGGGAGGCACCAGCTTGTTGTTGTGCTTTGAAATGGTCCTGGATGCTCTTTGAGGGTAGGTTCCGTTTTGATTTACCCATGTTAGAGTTTAAATCTGTAATATAGTCCAGCACTTTTTAAAGGTATGATTTAGAGGTTATAATCTCTCAGAGCTATTTCAATAATATCAAGTATTTGTCCCCTCCAGCCCAAGCCTATCAGTTCACAGCATCCGGGGGTCAATCGGTCAGTCCTAGAGACTCATTTGAGGGCTATAAATTAGGAACATTCATTATCAGGAGCAAATTGCCTTATCTGGGCTGCGTCTTCTTGCATTTGGTCTGTAATGTGAGTTTGTGATATATATTTGTATATATTTAACGCTATTGATTAACTTCAGCTGTCCTTCCAGCTTTAACTATACTGTGTTTAATGTAGTGTGCTTATCCTTATGTAGTTTTCCAGCCCTTATTTGTTATTAGGCTGATTGGATAGCCAATTATATATTTAGCTTTAATATAAATTCTATAGGGAGTCTTGTCTCTGTATTCTTTTAGCCTGCTTGTTGGTCCTAGGCTGTTAAAATGTCCCAGGGGGAGCCAAGATGGCCGCCGTTCATTTGGCAGGAAAACTTCCCTTTGTGTTGCAGGGTGTGATCCCTCCACCTCCTCTCAGGCCCCTGTCCTCCTAGCTGGGCTTGGGCTCTGGGACTTTCCAATGCCCAGGTTGGCCCTCCACCACCTGACCACCCTATTGTGTGCCGTCCTCTGCCTCTCCTTGCCTGTATTCTCCCAGGGCCCCAGCCACGTGGGGAAGATGGCCGCCTCCTCATGGGTGCTCCCCTACTCAAAGTGGGAGACAGGGAAGAGAGAAAAAAAAAACAGAAAAAAACCTTATATGGTGCCTTTATTCTATAAAATGTAAAAAAAATTCATTTAAGCATACTAATTTAAATTTGTTATATATAAATTGAAGAAAAAATAAGCATATCAACCAAAAACCCCTTTCAAACCCACAGAAAAACCAATTTATTGTGTGATCCACATTAATCCATACCATAAATAATCTCATACCTTTAAACTTAAAATTTGATAAGACAATTGTGAATTATTTCCAATTAATTAGTTGTTGTTACTAAACTAACTATAAAGCACCTCGAAGGTATAATATAAATAAGAATCTATTATCTCAGTCTCATCATTTTCATAATAATATTACTAACTAGAACATGATAAACTCCATCCATAATATTAAATAAACGTGATAAAGTGCAAAGTGCAACAAAGTGCAATTCATACTTCAAGTAAAAAAAAGTGCTAAGCCACCAACTCTTTTCCACCCTTTTTTTCTCCTCTCCCACTTCCACTTTACTCCTTACAAATCTAATCCAATCCTTCCTATGAAACACCCAGGTCTTTTATACATTTTCCCCCTTTCAAACGTGTGGTAATGGGAATTTTTTTACCATCTTTTAAAATTATTAATTTTGTGGGAAATCCCCATCTGTATCTAAGATTCATTGCTCTTAGCTGTTTTGTAGTTTCTATGAACTCTTTTCTTTTAAGTAAGGTTTCCCTAGACAGATCTGCGAGTATCTTTAAGTTATCATGGGGAGGATTGAAGGATTTTAACTCAAAGGACTTTTTCAGCAATGCTTCCTTATAAGAAAAGTAATGGCGTTTAACAATTACATCCCTTGGTAGTTCTCTCTCAGTGCTTGAGAGAGCCTATACTCTGTGAGTTCTATCAATCATGTGATCATTTAAGAATTGAAAGGGAACCAGGGAGGAGATTATGTACTGAGACAAATATTTATAGCCAACTTTTTCTGGGATACCCCTCTTCCCGAGAGCTCAGTAATAGCAGCTGTATTATTTGCTATTTCTGCCATAAGGTCTGATATCAGAGTAGTTCTAAAATCAGCTAAGAGTTTTTTCATAGTTCTAACAGTTAAAGTATCTTCCTCAATTGAGTCAGAGGCTATGGTATTATCTGCACTAAGGGCTTCTCTAAATTCTGATGAGGAAACGGACGTTTCTAGAGGGTTATCTATGTTTTCTTCCATAAAGCCTTTGTTCTTAATGCCAGATTTAGGAAGAAAAAATCACTTTTTAAATTACCATTTCTTTCTTTTTTCCTTTTGGGTTTAGACTTTGAGGATATACCTACTTTCTTCATCATGCTAATAAAGTTTTTAAGCCTTTACAGAATTCTATATTTGTTGGTTATAACATATCCTATGCTATATCTAATGTCAGCTAACACTCTAAACAGAAGAGAGAGAGAGCTGTTCCAATTTACCTAGAGATCTATATATATCTACTCCATTAACCCATTAAATAGGAGGTGTTTGATACTTTCAGAAAGACAGAAAAGATATTTGCCAAAAGTCTATAAAAGTTCTCTTATCTTGTTGAAAAGAACACAGTTCCATCTGTAGTAACCAAGTTCCAGGTCCTCAGATATCTTCTACCACTTGTTTAGAAGATGGTTTATCTGCATTTATTTACATTAATTTGTCTGTCTTATTTAGTTGTAAAAAAAAAAAGGAATATAGCTAAAACAAAACGTAATGTTTAATCCCATGCTGGACACAAGGAAATATTTAGTTATTTAAACATCTGCTCTGATTATATGCAGTTTCACTGATATCCCTTCAATTGGCAATGGATAACCAAAAACTCAACTAGTTCCCCCAGCATCCATCCCCAGTATGCCAAAAAAGCTGTAGAAAGAGACTCTCCCCAGCTCTTCTAGGCAATTATTGGGTGTATAGAGCATGGTATGAAGCTATAGGGTTTTCTTCTATGAGTTCATGGATTAAATATGCATAGAGACCAGACATTACCATATGCAAGCTCCATATGAGCTTGCATCATCTACAGATACTTGCATGAGAGGTCTCTTAGCATGAGACCAACAGATCAATTCTTCTCCTGTCTCAGCCTGGAAACAATGGTCATAGAGGGAGCATACTACTGCTCAACCTCTCTCGGCTTACTCCAATTCGATCTACCCTCGTTATCTGGTGCTGACAAACACGCGCCTCAGAGGCTCGCCTAGGGCCAAGTGCCCCTCTAGCAGCTCAGCGCTACATGCAGCGACTCCACCAGGGCACACGCTGCCTCACTCAGTCTCTCAACCAAACTTCTGATGGAAGGCACTGCGTGGTTCAGCCTCTCAACCTCCCACACTGCCTCTCCTGCAGCTCTCAGGTAGGAGGAACTTCTCATAGCAGGCTAATAGGATAATTGGAGCTGAGTGTTGAAGTGCATCTCAGCTAGATTTTCACCATTGCCACTGCCCTGCTAGCTGCGCATGCTAGCGTCTCCTGGGCGTGTTCCTCCATTCTCTCCCTCTCTTGTGTTTCATTTCCCCCCTCCTTGTGTCTCATTTCCCCCTCCTCTCCCTCCTTTGTGTCTCATCCCCTCACTTATGTCTCATTCCCCACTCCCTCACTTGTGTCTCATTCCTCTCTCCCTCTCTTGTGTCTCATTCCCCTCTTCCTCCCTTGTGTCTCTTTAACCCCCTCTCTCCATTGTGTCTCATTCCCCCCTTGTGTCTCATTTGCCCCTCCTCTCCCTCCCTTTTGTCTCCTTTTCTCCCTCCTCTCCCTCCCTTGTGTTTCATTCCCCCCTCACTCCCTTGTGTCTCATTCCCCCCTCCCTTGTGTCTCATTTCCCCCCTCCTCTCCCTCCCTTGTTTCTCATTACCCATTCCTCACTCTCCCTTGTGTCTCATTTCCACCCTCCCCTCTCTCCTTTGTGTCTCATTTCCCCCTCCTCTCTCTCCCTGTGCCTCATGTCCCCCTCCCCCGTCCATCCCTTGTGTCTCATTCCCCCCTCCCTTGTGACTCATTTCCCCCTCCCTTCCTTGTGTCTTATTTCCCCCTCCCTTCCTCGTGTCTCATTCCCCCTCCGTTGTGTCTCATCTCCCCTGTTCTCTCTCTCCCTTGTGTCTTCTTCCCCCCTCAATTGGGTCTCATCCTCCTGCCTCCCTTGTGTCTCATTTCCCCCCTCTTCTCCCTCCCTTGTTTCTCATTTCCCCCTCCCTTCCTTGTGTCTCATTCCCCACTACCTTGTGTCTCATCCCCCCTTTTGTCTCCTTTTCCCCGTTCTCTCCCAGCCTTGTGTCTCATCCCCTCTTCTCCCTCCTTTGTGTATCATTTACCCCTCCTCTCCCGCCCTTATTTCTCACCCCTCCTCTCCCTCTCTTGTGTCTCATTTACCCCTCCTTTCTGTCCTTTGTGTTCATTTACCGCTCCTCTCTCTTTCCCTTATGTATCATTTCCCCCATTCTCTCACTCTCCTGTGTCTCATTTCCTCCTCCCACTCTCCCTTGTGTCTCATTTCCCCCTCCCTCCCTTGTGTCTCATTCCCCCTCCCTTGAGTCACATTTCCACCTCCTCTCTCTCTTTTGTGTTCCCCCTTCCTTTCTCTCCCTTTTGCCTCATTCCCCTCCTCCTCTCTCTTTCCCTTGTGTCTCATTCACCCCTCCTCTGCCTCCCTTGTTTCTCATTTCCCACCTCCATCCCTTGTGTCTCACTCCCCTCTCCCTTGTGTCTAATTTCTCACTCCCTTGTGTCTCATTTCCCCTGTGTGTCTCCTTTCCCCCTCCCTCCCTTGTGTCTCATTTCCCCTTCCTCTCACTCCCTTGTGTCTCATTTCCCCTCCTCTCTTTTTCCCTTGTGTCTCATCTACCCCGATCTCTCTCTCCCTAGTGTCTCATTTCCCCCTCCCTCCATTGTGTCTCATCCCCACATCTCCATTTTGTCTCATTCCCCCCTCCTCTCCCTCCCTTGTTTCTCATTTCCCACTCCCTTCCTCGTGTCTCATTCCCCCTCCGTTGTGTCTCATCTCCCCCTTTGTCTCCTTTTCCCTCTTCTCTCACAGCCTTGTGTCTCATTTTCCTCTCCACTCCCACCCTTGTGTCTCATTTACCCCTCCACTCTCTCTCTTGTGTCTCATTTCCCCCACCCTCTCTCCCTTGTGTCTCATTACCCCTCCCTTGTGTCTCATGTCCCCCTCCTCTCCCTCCATTGTGTCTCACCCCCTCCTCTCCCTCCCTTGTGTCTAATTTTTCCCCTCTCCCTCCCTTGTGTCTTATTATCCCCTCCTCACTCTCCCTTTTGTCTAATTTCCCCTCCTCTCTCTTCGTTGTGTCTCATTTCCCCCTCCTCTCTCTCCTTTGTGTCTCATTTCCCCCTCCTCTATCTCCCTTGTGTCTCATTCCCGCTCCTCTCCCTCCCTTGTGTCTAATTTCTCCCTTCCACCCTTATGTCTCATTGCACCATCCCTTGTGTCTCATTTCCCCCTCCCTTCATTGTGTCAAATTTCCCCTTTGTGTCTTCTTTTCCACCTTCTCTCCCAGCCTTGTGTCTCACCCTCCTCTCCCTCCTTTTTGTCTCCTTCCCCTCCTCTCCCTCCCTTGTGTCTCATTTCCCCCTACTCTCTCTCCCTTGTGTCTCATTTCCCCCTCCTCTCTCTTTCCTCCTCTGTTTCATTTCCCCCATTCTCTCCCTCTCTTGTGTCGCATTTCCGCCCTCCTTGTGTCTCATTCCCCACTCCTCTCCCTTCTTTGTGTCTCACCCCCTCTCATGTTTCTCATTTCCCTCTCCTCTCCCTCCCTCATGTCTCATTTACTCTCTCCTTTCTGTCTCCTTTCCCCCTCCTCTTCCTTGCTTTTGTCTCCCCTGCTCCTGACACCCCCCTTGTGTCTCAGTTTCTCCCTCCTCTCCCTCCCTTGTGTTTCATTTCCCCCTCACACCCTTGTGTCTCATTCCCCCCTCCCTTGTTTCTCATTTCCCCCTCCTCTCCCTCCCTTGTGTCTCACCCACTTCCTCTCCCTCCCTTGTGTCTCATTTCCCCTCCTCTCTTTCCCTTGTGTCTCATTCCCTCGCCTCTCCCTCCTTGTTTCTCATTTCCCCCTCCATCCCTTGTGTCTCATTCCCCTCTCCCTTGTGTCTCATTTCCCCCTTCCTTCCTTGTGTCTCATTTCCCCCCGTGTGTCTCCTTTCCCCCTCCCTCCCTTGTGTCTCATTTGCCCCTCCTCTCACTCCCTTGTGTCTCATTTCCCCTCCTATCTTTTTCCCTTGTGTCTCATCTGCCCTGTTCTCTCTCCCTTGTGTCTCATTCCCCCCTCCCTCCATTGTGTCTCATCCCCCACCTCCCTTGTGTCTCATTTCCCCCCCTCCCTTGTGTCTCATCCCCCCTCTCGCCCATGTGTCTCATTTCCCCCTCCCTCCCTTGTGTCTTATTCCCCCCCTGTGCCTCATTTCCCACTCTTGCCCATCGCTTGTGTCTCACCCCTACTCTCCCTCCCTTGTGTCTCATTTCCCTCCTCCTCCCTACCTTTTGTCTCATTCCCCCTTGTGTCTTTTCCCCCCCTTCTATCCCTCCCTTTTGTCTCACCCCCCTCCTCTTCCTTCCTTGTGTCTCATTTCCCCCTCCTCTCTCTTCCTTGTGTCTCATTTCCCCCTCCTCTCTCTCCCTTGTATCTCATTTCCCCTCCTCTCTCTCCCTTGTGTCTCATTTCCCCTCATCGCTCTCCCTTGTGTCTCATTTCCCCTCCTCTCTCTCCTTTGTGCCTCATTTCCCCCATCTCTCCCTGGTGTCTCATTCCCCCTCCCTTGTGTCTCATTCCCCCTATCCCTCCCTTGTGTCTCATTTCCCCCTCTCTCCCTCCCTTGTCTTATTTCCCCCTTTCTCCCTCCCATGTGTTCCATTTCCCCCTCCTCTCTTTCCCTTGTGCCTTATCCCCCCTCCTCTCTCTTTCACTTTTTTCTCATTCCCCCCTTGTGTCTCCTTTTCCCCTTCTCTCCCTCCCTTGTGTATCACCCCCTCCTCTCCCTCCCTTGTGTCTCATTTCCCCCTCCTCTCTCTCCCTTGTGTCTCATTTCCCTCTCCTCTCTCCCTTGTGTCTCATTTCCCCCCTCCTCTCTCTCCTTTGTGTCTCATTTCCCCCCTTACCTCCCTTGTGCCTCATTCCCCCCTCCCTTGTGTCTCATTTCCCCTTCCTCTCCCCCCTTGTGTCTCATTCCCCCCTCCTCTCCCTCCCTTGTGTTTCATTCCCCCCTCACTCCCCTGTGTCCCATTCCCTCCTCCCTTGTGTCTCATTTCCCCCCTCCTCTCCCTCCCTTGTGTCTCACCCCCTTCCTTGCCCTCCCTTGTGTCTCATTTCCCCCTCTCCCTCCCTTGTGTCTCATTTCCCCCCTCCTCTCTCTCTTTTATGTCTCTCCCCCTCTCTCCTTTGTGTCTCATTTCACCCTCCTCTCCCTTCCTTGTGCCTCATTCCCCCCTCCTCTCTCTTTCACTTTTTTCTCATCCCCACCTTGTGTCTCCTTTCCCCCTTCTCTCCCTCCCTTGTGTCACCCCCTCCTCTCCCTCCCTTGTGTCTCATTTCCCCCTCCTCTCTCTCCCATGTGTCTCATTTCCCCCTCCCTTCTTTCCCTTGTGCCTCATTTCCACCCTCCCTCCCTCCCTTGTGTCTCCTTTCCCCCCTCCTCCCTTGTGTCTCGTTTCCCCCTCCTCTCACTCCCTTGTGTCTCATTTCCCCTCCTCTCTGTTTACCTTGTGTCTCATCTCACCCGTTCTCTCTCTCCCTTGTGTCTCCTTTCCCCCCTCCCTCCCTTGTGTCTCGTTTCCCCCTCCTCTCACTCCCTTGTGTCTCATTTCCCCTCCTCTCTTTTTACCTTGTGTCTCATGCCCCCTCCTCTCTCTCCCTTGTGTCTCATTTCTCCCCTCCCTTGTGTCTCATATCCCCTCATGCCCATGTGTCTCATTTCCCCCTCCCTCCCTTATGTCTTATTCCCCCCCTTGTGTTACATTTCCCCCTCCTGTCCATTGCTTGAGTCTCACCCCCTCCTCTCCCTCCCCTGTGTCTCCTTTTCTCCATTTCTCCCTCTCTTGTGTCTCATTCCCCCTCTACCTCACTAATGTATCATTCCCCCCCCTCCTCTCTCTCCCTTGTGTCTCATTTCCCCCTTCCTTCCTTGTGTCTCATTTCCCTCCTCCTCCCTGCCTTGTGTCTCATTCTTCCCTTGTGTCTCCTTTCCCCTCTTCTCTCCATCCCTTGTGTCTCACCCCCTCCTCTCTCTCCCTTGTGTCTTATTTCCCCCTCCTCTCTCTCACTTGTGTCTTATTTCCCCCCTCCTCTCCCTCCCTGCTGTTTCATTTCCCTCTCCCTCCCTAGTGTCTCATTGCCCCTCCCTTGTGTCTCATTTCCGCCTCCTCTCACTCCATTGTGTCTCATTTTCCCTCCTCTCTCTTTTCCCTTGTTTCTTATCTCCCCCGTTCTCTCTCTTCCTTGTGTCTCATTCCTCCCTCCATTGTGTCTCATGCCCTAACCTCCCTTGTGTCTCATTTCCCCCCTCTCTTGTGTCTCATATCCCCTCCCGCCCATGTGTCTCATTTCCCCTCCCTCCCTTGTGTCTTATTCCCCCCTTGTGTCTCATTTCCCACTCCTGTCCATCCCTTGTGTCTCACTCCCTCCTCTGCCTCCCATGAGTCTTATTTTCTCCCTCTTCTCCCTCTCTTGTGTCTCATTCCCCCCTCATCTCTCTCCCTTGTGCCTCATTTTCCCCTCTCTCCCTCCCTTGTGTCTCATTTCCCCCTCACTCCCTTGTGTCTCATTCTCCCCCCTTTTATCTCATTTCCCCCATCCACTCCCTCCCTTGCATCACATTTCCACCTCCCCTCTCTCCCTTGTGTCTCTTTTCCCCCTCCTCTCACTCCCTTGTGTCTCATTCTCCCCTCTCTTGTTTTTCATTTCAGCCTCTCCCTCCCTTGTGTCTCATTTCCCCCTACTCTCTCTCCCTTGTGTCTCATTTACCCCTCCTCTCTCTTTCACTTATGTTTCATTTCCCCCATTCTCTCCCTCTCTTGTGACGCATTTCCGCCCTCCTTGTGTCTCATTCCCCACTCCTCTCCCTTATTTGTGTCTCACCCCCTCTCATGTTTCTCATTTCCCTCTCCTCTCCCTCCCTCATGTCTTATTTACCCCCTCTCTCCCTTCTGTCTCCTTTCCCCCTCCTCTTCCTTGCTTTTGTCTCCCCTGCTCCTGACACCCCCTTGTGTCTCAGTTTCTCCCTCCTCTCCCTCCCTTGTGTTTCATTTCCCCCCTCACACCCTTGTGTCTCATTCCCCCTCCCTTGTTTCTCATTTCCCTCCTCCTCCCTCCCTTTTGTCTCACCCACTTCCTCTCCCTCCCTTGTGTCTCATTTCCCCTCCTCTCTTTCCCTTGTGTCTTATTCCCCTGCCTCTCCCTCCCTTGTTTCTCATTTCCCCCTCCTCCCTTGTGTCTCATTCCCCCTCTCCCTTGTGTCTCATTCCCCCTTCCTTCCTTGTGTCTCATTTCCCCCCGTGTGTCTCCTTTCCCCCCTCCCTCCCTTGTGTCTCATTTGCCCCTCCTCTCACTCCCTTGTGTCTCATTTCCCCTCCTATCTTTTTCCCTTTTGTCTCATCTGCCCCGTTCTGCTCTCTCCCTTGTGTCTCATTCCCCCCTCCTCCATTGTGTCTCATCACCCACCCTTCCCTTGTGTCTCATTTCCCCCCTCCCTTGTGTCTCATCCCCCCTCTCGCCTATGTGTCTATTTTCCCCCTCCCTCCCTTGTGTCTTATTCCCCCCCCTGTGCCTCATTTCCCACTCCTGTCCCATCGCCTTGTGTCTCACCCCTAATCTCCCTCCCTTGTGTCTCATTTCCCCCTCCTCTCTCTCCCTTGTGTCTCATTTCCCTCCTCCTCCCTCCCTTTTGTTTCATTCCCCCTTGTGTCCTTTCCCCCACTTCTATCCCTCCCTTTTGTTCTCACCCCCTCCTCTTCCTTCCTTGTGTCTCATTTCCCCCTCCTCTCTCTTCCTTGTGTCTCATTTCCCCCTCCTCTCTCTCCCTTGTATCTCATTCCCCCTCCTCTATCTCCCTTGTGTCTCATTCCCCCCTCATCTCTCTCCCTTGTGTCTCATTTCCCCTCCTCTCTCTCCTTTGTGCCTCATTTCCACCATCTCTCCCTGGTGTCTCATTTCCCCCTCCCTTGTGTCTTCATTCCCCCTATCCCTCCCTTGTGTCTCATTTCCCCCTCTCTCCCTCCCTTGTCTTATTTCCCCCCCTTTCTGCCTCCCATGTGTTCCATTTCCCCCTCCTCTCTTTCCCTTGTGCCTTATCCCCCCTCCTCTCTCTTTCACTTTTTTCTCATTCCCCCCTTGTGTCTCATTTCCCCCTTCTCTCCCTCCCTTGTGTATCACCCCCTCCTCTCCCTCCCTTGTGTCTCATTTCCCCTCCTCTCTCTCCCTTGTGTCTCATTTCCCTCTCCTCTCTCCCTTGTGTCTCATTTCCCCCCTCCTATCTCTCCCTTGTGTCTCATTTCCCCCCTTACCTCCCTTGTGCCTCATTCCCCCTCCCTTGTGTCTCATTTCCCCTTCCTCTCCCCCCCTTGTGTCTCATTCCCCCGTCCTCTCCCTCCCTTGTGTTTCATTGTCCCCTCACTCCCCTGTGTCCCATTCCCTCCTCCCTTGTGTCTCATTTCCCCCCTCCTCTCCCTCCCTTGTGTCTCACCCCCTTCCTTGCCCTCCCTTGTGTCTCATTTCCCCCCCTCCTCTCTCTTTTATGTCTCTCCCCCCTCTCTCCCCTTGTGTCTCATTTCACCCTCCTCTTCCCTCCCTTGTGCCTTATTCCCACCTCCTCTCTCTTTCACCTTTTTTCTCATCCCCACCCTTGTGTCTCATTTCCCCCTTCTCTCCCTCCCTTCGTGTATCACCACCCCTCCTCTCCCTCCCTTGTGTCTCATTTCCCCCTCCTCTCTCTCCCTTGTGTCGTCATTTCCACCCTCCCTTCTTTCCTTGTTCCTCATTTCCACCCTCCCCTCCACTCCCTTGTGTCTCTATCCCCCCTCCCTACCCTTGTGTCTCATTTCCCCCTCCTCTCACTCCCTTGTGTCTCATTTCCCCTCCTCTCTGTTTACCCTTGTGTCTCATCTCACCTCGTTCTCTCTCTCCCTTGTGTCTCCTTTCCCCCCCTCCCCTCCCTTGTTGTCTCGTTTCCCCACTCCTCTCACTCCCTTGTGGTCTCATTTCCCCTCCTCTCTTTTTACCTTGTGTCTCATCTCCCCCTCCTCTCTCTCCCTTGTGTCTCATTCTCCCCTCCCTTGTGTCTCATATCCCCTCGCGCCCATGTGTCTCATTTCCCCCTCCCTCCCTTGTGTCTTATTCCCCCCCTTGTGTTACATTTCCCCCTCCTGTCCATTGCTTGAGTCTCACCCCCTCCTCTCCCTCCCCTGTGTCTCCCTTTCTCCATTTTCTCCTCTCTTGTGTCTCATTCCCCCTCTACCTCCCTTGTGTCTTATTTCCCCCTCCTCTCTCTCCCTTTTGTCTCATTTTACCCCCTCTCCCTCACTTGTGTCTCATTTCCCTCCTCCTCCCTCCCTTGTGTCTCATTCTTCCCTTGTGTCTCCTTTCCCTCCCTTGTGTCTCATTTCCCACCTCCTCTCTCTCTCCTTGTGTCTCATTTCCCCTCCTCTCTCTCACTTGTGTCTTATTTCCCCCCTCCTCCCTCCCTGCTGTTTCATTTCCTCTCCCCCCTAGTGTCTCATTGACCTCCCTTGTGTCTCATTTCCCCTCCTCTCACTCCATTGTGTCTCATTTCCCTCCTCTCTTTTTCCCTTTTGTTTCTTATCTCCCCCGTTCTCTCTCTTCCTTGTGTCTCATTCCTCCATCCATTGTGTCTCATGCCCCCACCTCCTTGTGTCTCATTTCCCCCCTCTCTTGTGTCTCAATACCCTCCCACCCATGTGTCTCATTTCCCCCCTCCCTTGTGTCTTATTCCCCCCTTGTGTCTCATTTCCCCCTCCTGTCCATCCCTTGTGTCTCATTCCCTCCTCTGCCTCCCATGTGTCTTCTTTTCTCCCTCTTCTCCCTCTCTTGTGTCTCATTCCCCCCTCATCTCTCTCCCTTGTGCCTCATTTTCCCCTCTCTCTCCTCCCTTGTGTCTCATTTCCCCTCACTCCCTTGTGTCTCATTCTCCCCCCTTGTGTCTCATTTCCCCCATCCACTCCCTCCCTGCGTCACATTTCCACCTCCCTCTCCCCCTTGTGTCTCATTTCCTCCCTCTTCTCTCTCCCTTGTCCCTCATTTGCCCCTCCTCTCTCTTTCCCTTGTGTCTCCATAATTTTCCCTCTCCTCTCTCTACCTTGTGTCTCATTCCCCCTCCTCTCTCTCCCTTGTGCCTCATTCCCCCTTCCTCTCTCTTTCCCTTGTGTCTCATTTCCGCCCTCCTCTCCCTTGTGTCTCATTCCCCATCCCTTGTGTCTCATTTCCCTTTTCCTCCCTCCCTTGTGTCTCATTCCTCCTCCCTTGTGTCTCATTTCCCTTTTCCTCCCTCCCTTGTGTCTCATGACCCCCTTGTGTCTCATTTCCCCCCTCCTCTCCCTCCCTTGTGTCACATTTCCACCCCTTCTCTCTCCCTTGTTTCTCATTCCCCCCTCCTCTCCTCCCTTGTGTCTCATTTACCCTCTCTCTCCCCTCTCTTGAGTCTCATTTCTTCCTCCTATCTCTTTCCCTTGTGTGTCATTTCCCCCTCCTCTCCCTCTCTTGTATCTCATTTCCCCCTCCTCTCTCTCCTTGTGCCTCATTTTCCCATCCTCTCTTTCCCTTTTTTCTCATTTCCCCCTCCAGTCTCTCCCTTGTGTCTCATTTCCACCTCCTCTCTTTCCCTTGTGCCTCTTTCCCCCCCTCCTCTCTCATTTCCTCCCCTCCTCACCCTCCCTTGTTTCTCATTTCCCCCTCCCTTGTGTCTCATTCCTCCTCCCTTGTGTCTTAGTTCCCCTCCTCCATCCCTTTTGTCTCATTCCCCCCCTTTTGTCTCATTTTCCCCTTCTCTCCTGCCCTTGTGTCACACCCCTCTCCTCTCCCTCCTTGTGTCTCCTTTTCCGCTCCTGTTCCTCTATTGTGTCACATTTCCACCTCCTCTCCCTCCATTGTGTCTCATTTCCTCAATCCTCTCCCTCTATTGTGTCTCATATCCCTCTCCCCTCCCTCCCTTGTGTTTCCTTTCCCCCTCCTCTTCCTGTACCTGATGTCATTGGTTGTTCAGTGGAGCAATGGCATCCCACCCCTGCTGGCACGTCCTCTCTTCAGTGTAGGGACATAGTAATGATGTAATGCCCTGCAGAGAGGACGCGCTGGCAGCGGTGGGACGCCATTGGTCTGCTACAACCACTAATGAAGGCCCAGCCTATGGAGGTCCCTAAGTCTTGGGAGATAAGTTTTGGGGTGCAGGGGAAGGCAAGAGAGGCAGAGGGGAGATGAGAGAGAGGCAGTGGAGAGATGAGAGAGGAGAGAGAGAGAGGCAGATGGGAGATGAGAGAGAGGCTGGGGTAGATGAGAGAGTTGCACACAGTGGATGATTGGACCTCCGAGAGCCCTGCAATGAGTGCATTCGTCTCTCATCGCGAGGCCTTCATGAGACCTTTCGTCGCTCAATGCAGCCCTGCAATTGCAGGCCTCGCAAAGTTGCGGCCCTCGCTCGCAACGGTCTCAAATGCATTACCAACATCGCAAAGGTGACCAACATCTGTAAGATCCACAACTATAAATGTGATGCATCACCATTCGAAAAAAAATAAATAAATATACAGTATCACAAAAGTGAGTACACCCCTCATATTTTTGTAAATATTTTATTATATATTTTCATGTGACAACACTGAAGACATGACACTCTGCTACAATGTAAAGTAGTAAGTGTACAGCCTGTATAACAGTGCAAATTTGCTGTCCCACAAAATAACTCAACACACAGCCATTAATGTCTAAACCGATTGCAACAAAAGTGAGTAAAGTGGAAATGTCCAAATTGGGCCCAAAGTGTCAATATTTTATGTGGCCACCATTATTTTCCAGCACTTCCTTAACCCTATGGGCATGGCGTTCACCAGAGCTTCACAGGTTGACACTGGAGTCCTCTTCCACTCCTCCATAATGACATCATGGAGCTGGTGGATGTTAGAGACCTTACACTCCCCCACCTTCTGTTTGAAGATGCCCCACCGATGTTCAATAGGGTTTAGGTCTGGTGACATGCTTGGCCAGTTCCTCACCTTTAACTTCAGCTTCTTTAGCAAGTCAGTGGTCATCTTGGTGGTGTGTTTGGGGTTGTTATCATGTTGGAATACTGCCCTGCTGCTCAGTCTCCGAAGGGAGGGGATCATGCTCTGCTTCAGTATGTCACAGTACATGTTGGCATTCATGGTTCCCTCAATGAACTGTAGCTCCCCAATGACAGCCTTAGAAAAAGTCCTTTAAGAGGATGAAACGACCATTGGCACTTTGTTTTTTAGTGGGACAGGCTCTTATCTCTACAATATTGCTCAATGGGTTCACTAGTCAACTTCTATAAGAAAAAGGAGTGTGGAGAGAGGGAAACTGAATTGCAAGTATCGTGTTTGCCACATGTTATTACCCTCCCGCATTATGCCTAAAGATTTGTAAATTTACTCTTATTGCAACTATGAAATATTTTTTCTATTGAAAATATATAGTTGTTTAAATTGACTGTTTTTGGAGATATAGAATACCTGTGTCCCTACACTTTGTGCTGTTTTATTTAATTTTTTTTCAACTCTCTGTGATTATCAGTGTATCCTGTATTTACAGGATCATCAGTATAACCTGATATAAGAGAGTTTATTTGCTCAGATTTAAAACAATAGTACTGTACCAGTTTATGAATGTATGGATCTAGACTAATTGAAATAACAATTATAATATTGAAATAATCAATTCTAAGTACTGTAATCTTGGCACCATGTAAAAGTTGTAAGAACTTTTTTAAACATTTCTTCAGTGTTTTCCAGGATCAATAGTATCATTTTCTAGATAGAAGTAAAGGGATGTTAAGCACACCCAAATGGATACACAAAGAAAGGTCAATAGAAAAGATAATCTTTTGTTTTACCAGCAATGTGACCAATCAGGATGAACAGATTGAAACAGCTGTTTACAAGAATGGTTGATATCATCAGCAAGAGATGAAGAGTCCAGCAAAACTGGACATAGTCCCTACATTAACTTATCATTAGTTTGTAAGGAGATATAAAAACTTCCTCCACAAAAAGACTGTCAATAACCTGAGTAAATTGGAACAGTTGGTGTTGACTGATCTCAAGAAACAGGATGAAATCATAGTGAGGCCTTCGGTTAAAGGAGGGAATACAGTGTTGATGAAGAAGTCTGATTATTATATGGAAAGCCTGAGACAACTAGGTAACAAAAAATGTTATAAAAGACTGAGTCAAGATCCAACAAATCCCTTTAAAGGGGAATTGAAGAACCTATTGTGATCTCTTCAAAGGAGTTTAAATTTATATCCAATAAACATCCTTTTTTTTCAAAA